>JAFMSR010000006.1:40441487-40768987 GCA_022818135.1 Saxidomus purpurata
TAGTCCTTAGTATAGATGCATATGACATGGTTTAATTTATTTATCAATTTTATTTATCTATTTTATTTATTTATTTATTGAAAATGTTTATAATCAACTGTTTTACTACTAAATCCTTATCATGTTTAAATGTTCATTACTGCGATACCATGTTTGTGATTTGCATTTATACTGAAATAAAAATAATGAAATAGATAATAATAAATGTTATGAGGATTTTAATTAAGAAATAGTCTATGGCTTGGAGTGCTTTATAGAAATTGAAGCATTCCCCGGAGATGATGTGCCTGGCTAAGCCTGAGTGAATTATTACACAGGTACTTTACCTTCAACGTTTTAATGTGGAGTAATGATGTCAGTGTGATGACGTAAGTGTTTTCATTCATTGTTTTGTCTCCCGGAATCAAAACACTGCATGACGGTTAATCCTTAATTTTCTTGGCCTTTTTAAAGGTCCACTACTAAGCGAAATTTAAGTGACAGTTATTTCAATGGCAAGTACATTACCTTATGCAAGACACTAAATAATGAAGATTGGCAGGTTAAAATTTACAGAAAGTGTTTGGAACACGAAGAAAAGTATGTGTATTATGTTGAAATCTCAGTGAATCGACAAAATGACTACCAAGGCTTTTTAACTTTCTTCATAATGCATATAAGTAATTGTACATGTACTGTGATTTATTTAGAATTTCTACATACCAACTTTCATTTTTTATTAAAAATAACTCATTTCTGTGTTTTTTAAAGTATATTAGAATTTTCACTTTCCTTAGTATTGGACCTTTAAAGAAAAAACAAGGTGAAGGTGTTCTATAAGGCTTAACTGTCGCAATCAAAAATAAATCACAACTATTTCATGGGACTGGTGAATCTATACAGAAATTATTTCTATTTCTGTATTTCATTTTCTACACAGGAGTAAATTAGAAAAGTTTGAAGGAGCTACTTCCATGTCCGGAATTCCGCCTACTTTTCTGAGTGCTTTAATCATATTAAAGCACTCGATCGAATTGACTATAGAAATATACCATAGGCATATTAGAATTACAGTCATGTAGTGCAACAGTTCTAGTTACATTTCCTTTTTATGGGACCATCGTGAAGAGCCATAATATGAAATCATCTGCAGCTGGTGGACAGTGTCCACTAAGTTGTCCGTTCTCTAACTTCCATAACTCTCATTGAAACTTTGCAAAACTTGCTGTGATTCATTACTAGCATATCTTGACCAAGTTCGATAAACAGCCAAATCACCCTAGTCTCTCTGTTAATTGCCAAAATTTTACAAATTTAGAGTTGAACAGTCTCCTTTAAAGAATTCCTTTCCAGTCGATCTTCACTAAACTTGCTGGGAACGTTCATTGACCAGATATCCTGGCCAAGCTAGATAAACAGCCATATCACCCTAATCACTTTTGAGTTATTGCCCTTCTATTGGCAAACTTGGAACAAATCAGGGTTGTCCATTGATGGGCCTATTTTGTGACAGTTTTGCATTCTCTTTTGTATCCTTCCTCATGGAATTACACACAAATCATCAATATTAACAATATAATTAATTGCAAGTATTTTCCTATTACTGTGTTTTAACCCTTTATCTACTTGTGAGAATGTCTGTATCTTGCAAAAGGATTTTTACCTACCTTACTTTCTTTTTTCTTAGTTGCCTTTGCCTGAAATATATTAAGAAGTATTTAGAAATATGGACATGTTTTATGTAGTACGCATTTCTTGAAACATTTACCCAAAATGGCCAGAAAGTTTTATTTTGACTTGCCATTGAATCATTGTTATCAAACTTTCTTACAAGCCTTTTGACTTAATTCTTGCACATGTAAGTACATGTTACATGTAATATTCAATTCATGAAGCATTTCATCAAAATATCTAAACAAGTGTAATTATGAATTGCCAGTTCTTAAAATACTGTAGCAGGATGTGACATTCCATCCAATTTTGTCATAACGTGTATGATGAACCTTTGTAATAGTTCCTGTTGCAAAATCAAATGTAATCTTGAGAAATTTACATCTCATTTAATATACCTGTGCCTGACTAAAGATAACATATAAGAGTCAGCGTATGGTGCGTTAGTCATGTTGATGGTTGGTAGGTCTCATTCTCTTCTCAGCACTGACTATTTCCACAGGTTTTAACAAACTTTGTACACATGATCATGATAGATTAGATTCATTATCATTGAATAATAAATAAAACTTAAATTTTAATTACCATCATAAAGTAACTAAAACAGTAAAGTAAAAGGAACAACACATCAAGTAAAGAGATGGAGTTGACTATATTTAAATATCTACCGGTTTCGGTTCTACCAGACCTTCATGAGAAAAAGGATGTAACTGAAATAAAACACTGAAGTACTAAAAAGTAGATTGTATTTGTAACATTTGTTAATGAAATTAGATTTTCTGTTACTATTAAAAGGTGGAATATGGCAGCGGATCTAAATATAAATTCTTACTGAAAAATAAATGCATAAAGTACAGGAGTCTGTTGAAGAATTGCAGGTTCCTGTACATAAATTAGGTACAAAATGCATTGTATACACCCATGATATGTTGGAAGAGTTGATTGCATTTCAATATAGATTTGTTACTGTATCTTTAACTTTTAAGTTATAAGTGAAGAGTCTTATATAAATGTCCATTCATTGGGCTTGTTGAAAATTTAGTTTGCTTTGATTTGTCATATTGTAGTCGAAAGAAGTTTGGTTTTAGTTGACCATTCATGGCCAGTGACCATTACCATCTTAAAGTGTGTGAATGTCTGTATGTTTAAGTATAATAAGGGTTGATTGCCTTACTTTTCTTCCTCTTTCTTCTTTAGTTGCTGGAGCCTGAAATTTGATAAGAAATATTGGGATGATGATATGCTTCTTAATTTTTCCACCTTTAAGTGCATGTAACATGTACTATTCAATTCATGAAGAATTTTTACCAAAATGTCTCACAAGCATTGTTATTACGAATTGCTATGCGACATTCCAACCAATTTTGTCATTATGGTTGACCTTTTTTTAAATTTTTCCTGGTATGAAATCAATTTTAATCTGATACAATTTACATATCATTAAATATACCCCTGTCAGACTAAGTTAAAATATAGCATATGGTGTGTCAGTCATGTTGAAGATTGATCTCATTCTCATCTCACCATGGTAACAAAGCTCCACAGGTTTTAACAAGCTTGGTACACATGATCATGATAACAAGGGATGTTCAGTTGTTTCATAGTTATAACCCTTAGTTAACAACTTCTGAATACTCTAGAATCCATATTTTGTATCCAATTATTATGAAATCAGTTAGAATGATGGTTTTATGATCTCCAGCTCAATTTCAAATATGAGTCATTTGAACTCAAAACCTATAATGTCACCCTGTAAAATTAGAGTAAAAACAATACAGGCCTTCATTTATAATGTTCGTAATGAATGTTGGTTGGAATGTTTTGTCTATATAATTTAGGTCAATTTCAGAACTATGTAGTTATAATGGGTTTGGAAAGTAAAACATTTCGTCAAATAAAATCCTTGTAAACACTCAAGACGCTATAATAAAAACATCCATTATAACTATTTTTCCTGTGAACGCATCTTAAATATGAATGTCTGTATCTTTACGGTAAGTATAATAAGGGTTGATTGCTTTACCATTCTTGAATTTCCTTCTCTCGTTGTTGCATGTATCTGAAACTTTAAAAGAAATATTGAATTGATGATCTGCTTCTCGACTTAATTGTTTCTCATTTTAGTGCATGCTACTATTGAAATAAACATGAAGAGTTGGTAAACTATGTTCTATTGCCCATAATAGCTAACTATCTTGAGTTTGTATCCAATGATTGGTAAAATGAGATACAATGTTTGTATTTATGATTCCCTAAATCAGCTTTAAAATTTGGACATGTTTCAAGTCAACAACAAGGTCACCTGATTAAACTATAGGACCATTTATATTAAAGCCTCGGCGTCGGCATTGGCGTTGGTGTCACACATTCGTTAAGTTTTTCGTACCACCCCACTTTATTTCAGAACCATTAGAGGTATTGCTTTGAAACTTACCATACGTCTTTACCATCATAAGCTCAATCAACAGACAAGAGTACATAACTCTGTCAAGGTTTTTGTAAGAATTATGGCCCTTTTTTGACTTAGAAAGTGCATTGAGATTGGTTAAGTTTTTCGTACCACCCCACTTTATTTCAAAACCATTATAGATATTGCTTTGAGACTTACAATACGTATTTACCATTATTATCTCCATCCACAGACGAGTACATAACTCTGTGAAGCTTTTTGACAGAATTATGCCCCTTTTTGACTTGAAAATACATTGAATATGGGTAAAATCCACTTATTGACTGAACCTCTTGAGATATTGCTTTGAAACATGGAATACTTGTTTGCATAATTAGCCCCATCTGTAGGCAAGAGAAGGTTACTCTGTCAAGCATTTTTATTTTAAATTAAGGCCCTTTGTGGACTTAAAATCTCGGTTAAGCTTTTTGTACCAGTCCACTTTTTGACTGAACTGTTTGAAATATTACTTTGAAAGTTGGAATACTTGTCTACCATCATGATCCCCAAATGTAGGCAGGAGAAGGTAACTCTGTTAAGGATTTCATTTGAATTATGGCCCTTTTTTGACTTAGAAACTTGGTAAAAATTTTCATTCTGATCTACTGGTTGACTTAACCATTTGTGATATTACTTTGAAACTTGTGATACTTATGTACCAACATGACACCCATCTTTAAACAAGAAAATATTACTCTGTGAAATGTTTCTTGATTTGTACTTTGAAATTCCTAACTAAAATAGTTTGTGCAACTGGCACTGTCACACACATTCATTATATCATTAACCACTTAAAGTATTAATTAAAAATTTTGCTTCTTATTCAGGGATATCAAACAATTATGTTGATAACTCTTGACTTAATATCTTGCTATTTGTGGCCCTTGTTTATTGCCTTTTACTATCAACTTTTGTTTTATTGTCAAGCACTGAAAAAAAATCGAGGGCACTGTCCTACTGACAGCTCTCTTGTTCATTTAACCATCAGGAATATTGGTAAGAATATTTGTCTTGCAGTAACCCTTACAGTATTAAAATTCAAATTCAAATACATCAAGCTAAAAACTTGGCCAAGACTTAGTGTTTCTCATGTTTTGATTGAACATTGAAATGAGGAAGGAATGATGAAGGATATATTAAAGAAACTGACATTCAACAAGGAGAACGTCAACATTAATTTGATACATACAAATATATATCTATACTAAAATGAGATATTTCAATTTTGTATGAAGAATTGTAAAATATATCCTGTAAACTTACTGTCTTTGGAGTCTGGACAAACCACTCTTGCTTATGTATCATGGTTCGCACAGGCCTTGAAAAGTACTTGAATTTGATGCCAAGTGCTTGAAAAGTACTTGAATTCTGTGCTGGGAAAAAGTCCTTGAAAAGTACTTGAATTTGAAAATAAAACCAGTGAATTTCTTTAAAAAGTCATTGAATTGGTATGTTCCGCGTAAAAAAGTCCAAAATAATTGTATCACGTCTTAAAATGACAAGAAAACAGTCTGTATCTGTATCAGTCCATCGAACCTGCTCACGTGTGATGTATCAACTACGTACCGGACTCGGGAATTTATACACGCTTGCTACCAGAGTGATTTCCCTTTACCAAAAGTCATGGTTGCGGAAAATTTGTGAAAGTTAGCCGAAATAAGAGCATTTTCTCATTGACATTGCTCACGATTGATAGTTATAAAGCATGGATAAAGGATTTTAAGGAGAACAAACACAAGTGTACTTGCGTTGTGATGGATAAACTTATAGACATTGCGCAATATGGGCGAAAGTGCCTTGAACTGTTGAAGAGTCATCAACGAGAATAAAAGCATTTACATGTATAAACAAAATCTGACAAATGAACGTTCCGGTGAGTCAAAACAGTTGTTCTTCATGACAAAAAATCTAGATTTGAATAGCATGTAAATATTGAGATTATCAACATGAATTTTGCTTGATATTAATTTGAATAACTAAGATACATATCAACATTGTGTTTCAAATATGATTTAAGGCGACATTTGACTATGTATCTCGACATAAAGTCGGTTTTTGCGCGTCATTTTAGTCCTTGAAAATTAGAAAAAAGTCCTTGAAAAGTACTTGAAAAGTGCTTGAATTTTGTCCCAGAACTTCTGTATGAACCATGTGTATTGTATGGAAACAGAATCTGATTGTGTGATCATGTCTCTCTTCCAGTCATAATCATGTTGTTGACTTTGCATAAAATGCAAACGGTTTGCCAGGCGTTGGAGGTAAGGTTGAAGGAAGAAAGAAACATTTGTGAACATTGAGGGTTGCTTCTCAATCATATATGGAAAAAAACTTCTTCTTTCAGTGTATCTACACATTAAAGCATGCACTTTAGAAGTACAATCTTCTACTGATTGATGATGCGTGTCTTCACACTCGTTAATATGGTAAATCATGATCAGATTGATGAAACTTTCTGAAAAAGATTTCTCCACTTTACTTTCTTTCCCCAGATTAGTATCACAATGTTTGTCTGTGTAAGTGTTTAGCACCTGATCGTACACCTTTGTATGGGTCTCTGATAATGAAGTTCTTAATAGATCCAACTTATTTTTGGAGATCATACTCTGAGTATGTGAATCTATTGGACCCATTCCAACAATTTTGATAACAGAAAAGTTGGCAAACTGCAAAATATTATTCAACACCTCTAAGACACAAGATTGTTGTTCAAATTTACACTGCGTTTGATGATTGAGCATGATTGTTTTTATAAATTCTGATGAATAACTTTTTGCCATTTCATCTTCTCTTACTACAGAACTCTCAACATCTTGTAGATCATTCACCTTTACAGAATCATCAGTCTCATCTTGGACAAGATCTTTCAGTTTCTTGTACAATTGCATGTGTGTCTCTGACAGGGTATTCAGGATTGAATATGATGGCCATAAAGGATCTTTATATTTGCCTATTTCATGCAATATGTCTAAAACACAAGGCCCTAGATTTATCCCATCACTGTTGTTACAGGTATAATAATGATGATTTATCATCATTACTTTTATGGCATATGAGGAATAGGATTTCCCTCCAAAGACAATTAAATATTTAAGTTCTTCCGCATCACCATGTCCATTTATGAGATGCTTCAATATTCTGTAGACCTTTCTATGTTTCTCAGATAACACTTCCCGCATAAACTTTACCTCTGTCTCAGTAAATGAGTATTTTCTCTCTACAATAAGACAGCTTCCTGTTGACTCAATCAGTCTACGAAATGGTCTTATCTTACATTTGTCTACAGGAAGGTTGCCAGTTACTCTTACAGCTGGTACAAGATCTACATATATGGACTTACGATAAACTCTGTGAGACTCGGTTACATACATGAATTCTAACTTACAGGCTGGACCATGTTCTTCCACGTATCTGACAAAAGATAGTTTCCTTATTATCACGTTAGATTTTGTGGAAGCCTGGGAGGTCTTAGATAAAGTAAGATTTTTACAAGAAATTTGTATGTGTTCCTGTATATAAAAACTGTCATTATCATATAAAGTCTGTGATGTCTCATATGCCTCAGTTTTATACACAAAAATGATATCAAACTCATCAGGAAAATGATTTTTTGTTCCTTCATAAAAACTTCCAACTTTGATTATATCAAGCATGACAGGCTTAGTTTCATTATCTGTATTTTCATTCCTGATTTTCCATAGTCTGTTATTCCTCTTATTTTCAAGAACGTCTTTAACAATTTTCTTCACGCATGTCTCTATTCCTCCTTGAATAAAGTCCACTTCTTCTTTTTCTATTTTAAACACACATTCCTTTTCAAATACATCATTCAAATATACTTCAAGATTATTTCTTATTGATTTGCTTTGACAGTTATCCATCTTTATGATTTTGCCAAGAAATTAACACAACAAAATAAAATTAAAGTTATTGGAATACCTTGAGTGTTTTGCACACCTGAGATGACAAATAAATTTTCTTTCTGAAGTGGTATCACAATTTTGATATCTGTTTTCCAAAATCACTCAATTTTAGCTCACCTGGCCGTGTGTTTTAAAAACTTTGTTCATGCTCAACTAATTTCATTCTGAGACTGTTGATCAATAGAACATACTGCAGATTTCAATTTACCACATTGTTTGGGCGTTTGTATTAAACAAAGTTTATGTCCTTAAGCTAATTTGGTAACATTCCGTAGTTTGCTTGGCCCAAAACATCGATGTATGTTTTATTTTTTAATGGAGAGTTTTTATCAATCGTATGCAGTGCTTGTTCTATGAACTGATTTTAAAATAAGCAACAATTTTAATCGCTTTATGGAATTTAACATACCATACCATAATCAAGTCCACATAAATTATGTGGACAGCAAAATAAATTTTGATCGGTATTAAATTGTCCCTTGAAGGAGGTTACATAAAGTCAAATTGTAAAGGGGTTTGCTAAGGTCTTGTGAATATTACAAATGGAACTGTCCACCTCTGGGGTCGAATGGTAAGGTCGCTGACATGTGATAACTCAAAAGCTCACATTGATGGGGATGACAAGTAGAATGTATAACATTTTTTTTAAATAAGAAATTTACACTGTAATGCGTCTTCTAATTGGATAATACCTTAGATGAGAATAGTCAATAAAATGCTCTTTACTATTGTTAAAACTCTAGAGATCACATTTACTATCTTGTCATCATGAAAATTAGTCAGATTGTTTATCTTAATGATTTCTAGATTATGTTTGAATCTTGGGCACATGGGGTTAACATACCTGTGAACCATTTTTGGTAGAAATGAGGGAGATTTGTCCTAAAATTGAGGGAGATTGGTAATTTTTGCGGGAGATTTTTAACGCATGCCTGCGTTCAACCTAATGAAGCCACTATTAAAGGCGTTGAAAAGCTGCTTTAGACATCTGTTCTAAACAAAGACCTATACTAACAGTTTATAGGTCTTTTTTCTAAATCATAGCATTTTTAAATCTACTTTCACTTTCTGTTCACAATATAATGTAACTCAGGAAAGAGAAAGTAGGATTTAAAAATATGCAAAAATATATTATGGAAAATAACATTAGATTTAAAATATTGGCTTGGTAGTCATAATTTCTTATATTGTGTATAGAAAATGAAAATCGATTTAGAAATGACCAGGTAATGATTATCCAATTTTCCAGCCTTGTACCTGTGTTTTGTTCGAGTCCGAGAGCCAGTATGTTTACATCCTGTGATTAATTAATTTGATTGACTTTGATTTACAACTTTGTTTACTTAGCCACAATCCAAAAGAAAATGACCCCTTGATGGGTGCAGACACCAATTAACAGCTATAATCCCCATCATAAAAGGTGTGAAAATCTGGCACGCTATGAAATTCACAACAGGTGGCAGACTGGTATATGATTTATTGGAGATTTTGATAAATCAGTCTGCACAAATTGGAAAATCAGTCAATAATTTGTTTACAGTCTGGGTTAAAGGTCAATTTGATCATTATCTGTGAAGTTTAAATTTACCGTAGAATGGCATCTCCCACCGGGAGATTATTTTTATCTTTGAATTCGGGTAGTATACTGCAAGAAACTGTAGGGTTCACAGGTATGGGTTAAAAACTAGGTCACAAGGTCAAATCAAAGTAAAGCCTGTTACACTGTAGGGGCAACATTTATTAACCAATCATTATGAACATGGTCAAAATGTTTGTCCCAATGATTTCTAGGTCAAGTATGAAACTGGGTCACTTAGGGTCAAAACTTAAGTCATTAGAACAAATCAAATTAAAATGTTAACACCTTGGAGGCCACATTTAATACAAAATGTACCCAGTTTTCTTGAAATTTTGTTAGAGTGTTTGTCTTGATGATGTCTATGTAAAGATTGGATGTGGGTCACCTGGGATTAAAAACTAGGTCACCATGTCAAATCCATGAAAAACTTTGGTAATACTATAGCCATTTTACAGCCAGTCATGCCAAAGTCATCAGAATGTTAGTATTTATGATATATAGTGTATGGATGAATTTCTGTCATATTGGGTCATAAGTAGGTCAAGGAAGCAATATAGGATTATCTTGGCCCTCTTGTTTAATAAAAAGTTTTCAAAAGATTTACTTTTCCATCATTTGTTAAAATCTGTGTTATATAACAGGGTGTTTTTTCGTGCAAAAAAGACTATAAAACAGAGAAAACAGTTCTACCTGTTGTCCCTTAAAAATAGAAACAGAGAAACAGTCTGATTCAAATCAGTGATTCAAAGGATCATCTGCCTTGTACAGTCACCCTCTGAGCTATAACCAGTAACACCATCAATACTTTTATGGTCAAATAGGAATACTGTATACTGGCGTTACCTTCCGAAGTTTATATTTTGGTTGTATGTTTATGTCAACAAAGCTGAAATTATCATCAGAGAGCAATACATGTATAAAGGTGTTATATTTGAAGCTTTGTATGTTCCCTCCTTGTATTATTATAACTACTTTTATTTTAGAGGTTCAGGAAGAAGTACTGTCTCACCAGCTTGCTTTTGGATACAGTCTGGTTCCCAGTCACATCTACAAACTCTGATCACAGGGAAGAATAAGGTAAGGATTTCGTGCTCTAGCAACAAACCTTTATGTCCAGATTCGGGCTGACACTGGAGGTACAGATAAAATTCTAATGTCTACAAAAGAAAAAAACCCACAAAACTGTCAAAGATAATGTTTCAGAAATAGCGTGTGAAATTCACCTGTTTATAAAACACAGTTTTACATTGCTAAATACCTCAAAAAGATAGGTTTATAAATGACTAGATAGGTAATATGATTAAATGCAATTGATTTGTAAATTCTTATTGTAAAACTTTAATTTCATATTGATAACTATTATCATGTAAAAGATATAGCACCTTAGTAGCCATAATGTCTAGGAAATGTGTAGGTGAGTGAAGCAAGCCCATTAATTTCACAGAGAATGACTAGATTTTTTAGCCTAATACATGTATATCAGCAATGTTGCCAAACACTTTAGTAAATAATGTGTCACTTTAAGGACATAATTTATGTTTTTCTTTGACCTGAGATTAGATATCTTTTGAAGCAAATTCCTGTGTTGTGAATTATTCAGAAACACAAAATTTGTATTTTAAAAGAATAAAACAATATAAAAGATGGTGCTAATGATTACAAAAAATATGTCTATAAATGTATATAAACCTTCATTTTAATTTTTTAAAACAGCTGTCTTTTGGATAACCCTCTGCACTGAAATGTTTTTGTCGCATTATCATTCATGCACTATTCCCTGCTTTAGTGTTTGACCCCATTTGCCCACCAATCGAATCGCTCAGATTTTCAAATAAACGTCTTTCTGTTTTTAGCTCGACTTTTCGAAGAAATAGAGGATAATTGTTGGTTTCAGTGTAATTTCACGTTATAATTTCACCGAGTGGGCACCAAAAGTGATATTTTCACAAGTGGTATTACATTGATACCAACAATTTTTCTGTTTATTTTATGTCTAAAACTCTATAAAATGTCGAAATTGTGGGAAACGTCATCAGAAAGCATCGCAAAGATGACTTCATTTTAATGACGTCATCGTCATATAGTTTCCGGCATTCAGTACGCTCGGTATACTTTTTGACGTTAATCAGGGTTAGAGATTTTGATAATTTTCACTGATTGGCCAGTGAGTTTATCAGGATATAATTCACCGTTATATTTCTATAAACCACCAAAAAACATAAAATAAAAGGGGAGCTGTCCTACTCGCCTCGGCGTCGGCGGCACACCTTGGTTAAGTTTTTTGTACCACCCCACTTTATTTCAAAAGTATTAGAGGTATGGCTTTGAAACTTACCATACTTGTTTACCATCATAACCTCCATCTACAGACAAGAGTACATAACTCTGTCAAGGTTTTTGACAGAATTATGGCCCTTTTTTGACTTAGAAAGTGTATTGAGCTTGGTTAAGTTTTTCGTACCACCTCACTTTATTTCAAAACCATTAGAGATATTGCTTTGAAACTGTCCATACTTGTTCACCATCATGACCTACATCAACAGACAAGAGTACATAACTCTGTCAAGGTTTTTGACAGAATTATGCCCCTTTTTTACTTAGAAAATACATTGAATATGGGTAAAATCCACTTATTGCCTTAACCCTTTGAGATATTGCTTTGAAACTTTGAATGCTTGTTTGCATCATTACCCCCATCTGTAGACAAGAGAAGGTAACTCTGTCAGGGATTTGTTTTAAAAATTAAGGCCCTTTATCGACTGAGAATCTTGGTTAAGTTTTTCGTACCAGTCCACTTTTTGACTAAACTGTTTGAGATATTAATTTGAAAGTTGGAATACTTATAAACCATCATGATCCCAAAACATGGACAGGAGAAGGTAATTCTGTCAATGATTTTATTTGAATTATGGCCCTTTTTGACTTAGAAACTCAGTTAAAATTTTCATTCTTGTCCACTTGTTGACTTAACCATTTGAGATATTACTTTGAAAGTTGGAGTACTTATGTATTATCATGAGACCTATCTGGAAGCAAGAAAAGATAACTCTGTGAAAATGTTTCTTGATTTGTACGTAGAAATTCCTAGTTAAAGTCTTGTGTGCCCTTAACTGTCAAAGTTTTGTTTTATAGACAAGCACTAAAAAGTCGAGCACGCTGTCCTACTGACAGCTCTTGTTATACCCCCGAAACGAAGTTTGGGGGGGGTATGTTGGAGTCACCCGGTGGTCGGTCGGTCGGTCGGTTGGGCGGGCGGTCGGTCGGGCGGTCTGTTGCATTTTCCTTGCCTGGAGCATAACTTGAAAACTACTGGTTGCAGGGCGGGTGATCACGTGACATTTGTTGTGATAGGATTGAGTGGACATACATGGCGGCGCCCACAAATTTGCAGGTATTTTCCTTTTTTTCTTCTTCAGTAGATGTTTAGTAAGCAAACCATATTGCCCATGTCCTAGCCATCATTTTTCCGCATCCGACGATATATGCTTCGATATTGTAGTTGCTGTAGATTTCATGATTACCCTGCAACAAATTTCGAATCGGTGGAAATTTCGTCCGAAAACGGCGATAGGATAGGTAGCCAAAACGAGAAAAACTGACTTTGGACGACTTTAGAACGATTAAATATACGATATAAGTAATGCAAATAGTACTCATATAACTAATGATCATTGCTGTACACGTGCCACGAGCGAAAACACCATTCTGCCACTACACAGAAGCAGAACATCTGGTCGATAGGATTGGTAGTGATTTTTTTTTGGATAGGACTGGTAGCTATACTGACTAACATATATTCTGTCACCTTTATTTAAGTACACTTAACATTTTCTAATTGTACATAGTTTCAGTATGTTGGTGGAGTTATAGTCTCATTCTTATATGAAAGTCGGAAAATGCATATTAACCAATGTACGATAAACCAGAACTTCAAAAATAAAATTCCGTTTCAGTATTCTGTTTAAACCGAAGGGATTGGGATCGCTTTCTGACTGATCTTATCTCTCTATTTATATACAGAGGATTGAACAAAAGATGAAAAGTAATTTGCATTTCTCTAGAAATATGACAGATCTACTCGTAGTCAGAAAATGCATCTACATTAAAACATGTGAAGTTTTATCTTGTAAATCGAAAAATGTTCACATCTGAACACTTGACTTTTAAAAATATTGAAGAGATGGAATTAAACAAAATGGTCGTTTTTTTCGTTCATTTAATAAAGTTGCTACACAAATGCAAAATGTATTAAATGGTGAACGTTTTCTTGTATTATAGGAATGGTGAAGAAAAAGTCCTGTCTCCGAAGAAACATTAGACGCTCAGTCAATCATTCCACCAATCTCCAGAAAAGAAAATTTCAACATTCGCCAAGAAAACCAAGTCCATTTAAAGTGAACATAATTTCATCCTTTAAGTCTCCAGCTTTCCGACCGAGTTACAAATCTCCGGCAACAAAGCGCTTCAAAAGGTTATTCACCCCGTCGAACACACCTAAAAAGGCAACGCTTAGAAAAACAAAAACAATAGATATTGAAGACAACAATGACACAACAACAGATACAATCTCTTTGAACGAGGACTTTGGATTTGAACCATTGAGTGATGAAGAACACAGTGTTTTCACTCATCATGAACTTAGCCAGACTGACCAAGAATGTGACATGGAAAGCAAGCTTCAGCAACTGATTCCTGGAGTTCTACAAGAATTTAGAAATTATAAAGGACTTGACACCACTTTTTTAAATTTTTTTGAACAAGTAATATGTAAAAAGTTTCCACTTGATAACGTTTCGTTTTTATTGTGGACGGAAGTAGTTCAGTGGTTTTCTCGTTCAAGTACAACACAAATGAGGTATAGTAATGAAACAAAGTTATTCTGGAAGCTGGGATGGAGGATTTTCGGGAAGCGATTTGTGAATTTTATGGGTGGTTTTAAAAGTCATGGAGATACAATTGTGAAGATGGCCAATGCCGGCAATTACAACCCTGACAGTTCTGAAATTAATTTCGCTGTTCCAGACATAAACATATTAAGGGAATTTGATCCGTACATTGTAGGCACTGAACGTAAACCTGGTATTTTTCATGACAGTATAAGTGAAATGACTTCAAGCATTCGCAATAAGTCAGCATGCATTACATTTGACGGTAAGAAGTTAAAGCAGGGACTAACAGAAGATACCGGCGATGTAGACTTGCTCGGATTTGAGAAAGATAAAACACTACAAGAAAGGAAAGATTCACTGGATTTGCTGTTGAAAGAGATTGATTCAATTTCAAAAACAGTACATGCTAGTATAAACCAAAATTCAGAAGAGACATCTGGAACTGCAGAAAAGGACATGGATGAACAAATGAAACAACTTGCAAATGAACAACTGAAGCACTTCCTGCTAAAACAAATTGCAATTATATCTGAACACGAATCCGAATTAGAAAAACTGAGAAACAAAAAGGAGTATAGTAGAAAGAAATTGATAGAAATAAGTGGTCAAGACTGGAAAAAGGGCAAATATGTCTATGCTATAAGTGCTATCACGGTTTACCTTCATGATATAGAATCATACATGAAAATGGCTAGAGAAATATCGAACAGAACAGGGAGTTACATAGCTGCTATGAACAATGAACCATTCATAAACGGAAAATATGTTAACCTTGAATATGACAAAAGGTATTTCAGCATAAAGGAAAATGTGCAATTCCAAGAAGGTGAAGCATCTACTAGGCTGATAACTCAGCGGACCGATGAATGGAGTCAACTGCGACAACAGGCAAAGGTCACCGGAAGTACATTGTATAAAGCCATTGGCTGTGATGGCCTTGGACGCCAGAAAGATCACTTTGAAAAGGTCATTTGTGGCATAGAAGAGAAAGAGCCTACTGCAGAAATCAAAGCTGCAATGGAATGGGGGACTAAGAATGAAGTGAATGGTGTTGCGACTGTAGTAGGAAAAGTTCTTCCAGTATTGGAACCGGAACTGAAGTTTTTTGAAGAAGGATGTGTGACCATGCATGAAGATGGGAAACCATTCATGGTCGTTTCACCAGATGGTTCATTAAGACGATCCAGACAATTTAACACCACAGAGGTTGCTATAGAAATCAAATGTCCAACCAGAAATGTTCACACAGAGTTTCCAGATAGATACTACTTACAGTGCCAAGCTGAAATTATAGCCCTAAATGTGGACAGATTGCTATATGTCAGTTGGACTGAACAGGACACTACTGTGTTCCTTCTTACAAGAGACGATGAAATTTTTAATCGTGCAAAACGATTGGCAATTGAACTGTATTGTGACCAAAAACCTAAAAAACCAACAAAACTGAGTGATGAATGTAAAAAGCTGAAAGACGATTTGAAAAGCAAATCGAAAAATGTGAAGATGATTGGACGTTTTGTATCTTGTAAGCAGCAAACTGGATATCATAATGTATACGACCAGGCCATGAATGAAAATACATCTGAAAACTTAACGGATCTCATGTCAGGAATAGGGCAATGTTATAAAGACCATTATGAACTGCTAAGACAAAAGGCTACCGAGGCAGTCGTCTTCCTGTTGGCTGACCTTGACAGAGGTTGGCAAAGGGACACAGTAAGATGCAGTCCAATTGCATGGTTTCCAAAGGGGTACAGTTTGGATTCAGTAACTATGAGGTCTATAGCAGAGGAGGTTCATACACAGTGCACTGCAAATGGAATCCATGTCCCTTGTGAAAGTTTTGATGGGCAATGGCACACGTTGGTTGTGAGATCAGCAGCTGGTGAGCCTCTCACTATGTTTCAATTACAAAAAGATATTTGGAAAAATGTTGAGAAAATGAGCAAGACTGACATCATTCGCGAACTAAAAACCATGAATACAGCTGTGACTATCCTAAACAATGAAGAAGGAAATGAGAGTCCCGATAAGCATAAGCGATTTATTGCAACAAACGGAGGAAATAATCTACCAAGATACAGGAAGGTAGTGCAAAGGAAGGCTGTCAGCAAAGCAAGTGAATCCGAGAAAGCCTCATATGGTCCGACTTTAGCTGATTCGGTTTCAGACACAGTTCGTGGAGTAACTGGAGTAAGTGCTGATGTTCTCGCGATGACTGAGGTTACAGATGTGTTGGAATTAGAAGCTTTTTCTAGCAACATCAATGAGGAAAAATGGGGACAAGAACTTGAAGATTTGTTAGAATATATTGAAGATGTAGAAATCGTTGATGAGCACGAGAAAAGCAAAACCGGTGCAAATACAGTTCCTGTGCAGATTATGAATGTTTCGGACATGGAGTGTGTGCTATCACTACTGAAAACGACTAAAGACTGTAACAAAAAAGGCCAGTGGAACAATGTTACGTCAGAACAACTACAATCCTATTTCACAAGTGAAAGGAATTTAAACAGCTTTCTTGACTGTGACCTTCGAACAGTTGTCAGATATTTGCGCAAATCAAAGGGTTTAAAAGGAATCAAAGAATACGACACAAAAGCAAAAAAGGTTAAAGGTCTTGTTTCATATTTAGGTTTAACTGAAGAGTTGCCGTCAGTTGAGAGAAAAGTCAAAAAGAGCAAGAAGGTTAAACCCCTTAAGGAATTATCGTTGAAATTGGTATCTAAGTACTCAAAGTTTGAACTGAATGTTTGCATAGCAGAGTACAAATGGCCACAGGCTTACAAATCGTGGAAGTTACCAATAGAGGATGTTGTAGTCAATGACGAAGAGAAAGAGTGGTTTTACAAACCTGAATATAGCCTGCCACGGAAGCAACTTGAGGTAAAATGTGTAGATAGTACACACTTACTTACACGTATGAGGAGGAAATCGTGCCGGGGCGGTTTAGATCTTATTAGTAATGAAAGTTGGTTAAAGGTTGCAAGACAAAAACGAACACTTTTGACTCCAATCATGGTAGAAGATATCACTGACCCCATGGCTGTATCAATGGCAGAAACTCATTTCTCAGAACCGGTTGAGACTGCAATGAGAAAAAATGGTGATAAAACTGCAGCAGATTTGTGTAAAGATATTCGGATGTGGTGGCAAGCCGAAGATAAGTGTGCAATCGGTGCTGCTGAGAGGATCAAAATGAGGGAACCATTGAGACAAAGACTATTGTCAAGAGCTAACTTTTCTAGGTAAGTCAGAGCACGATTAAAATTATCGTATTTAATGGGGTTGAAACATTGCAAAATAACAATTCTAATGCTTTAAAGTGTGTACAAATGTCACAAGTGAAATTGACTGTATCAGTTGACGTTGTCTCTTAATATCACTATTATGACATATGTTGATGTAAAGTGAATGCTTGCTTTAATAATAACAGGAATAGAATCTTTAAACATCGGCGTAAAATCTTAATATACATGTACGAATACCATATTTGGCCTTAACAGTCCATAAGTCTGGTCATATTGACTATCAAATATTAATAAAGCGTATTTCAATTTCGACAAACAGCCATTGTTAACGCCCTCGTTTAATATGACTTATACATTGCTCCTTGCAGATTTCCACCTGCTACACAATACCTGTCGGGCTGGCCACAACAACTTTGGGAAGCATGTATTGCAAACATAGACGCGAAATCATACATGTATGGACTTGCTCATGGTGGGACATACAATGTTCGAGCATTTAGCTCATTAATTGGTGAGACGTTCTTCTCGGAACTCGTGCTAAACGACCGACGAGGCCAAGGGACAGTGACTGCAAAAGAATTCGGACAGTTTATAAGTCGTGCGACGGAGCAAGTACAAATCAGACTTGACCCAGAAAGGTAAAGCAGTTGATTGAACTGTTTGGTGATTTGCATATTTACCTTGAACGTCTTTTTTTACACCGATTGTAGAACAATCACTTTCTGCTTTACATAGGTATTCTTGCATACTAACCAGTACTCGCCCCAGACAAATTAAAAGAGAAGTAATTATATCTATGCGTAACGACCTTCAATGTTTAATTTCAAGAACGTTCTCCTACTGTACATCGAAACGAACAGTCTACAGAACGGTAGATGAGGCATGTGTTGACACCGAACACACAGAGGCCAAACAGGACAACACAGATGTAGGGCATATATTGAAACACATATGGACAAGGTATACGCATACTTTTTATCCTTTAAAATGATGTGTGAAAAAGTGACATTGTCGAAACTCCCATTGATTGAATATCATTTATTCTTTAGTTTAGTTTAAACATTATAATTTTACATCTATTATAGAGAAAGTTCTCACTAAACATATATTACTCTCCATGACTGCTTCCTGTAAACTAACCAGTACTCGCGCCCAAAGAAGGGATTTGAACTTGCAACCCCGGGTAGGAATCAGATCAGTTGGCTTATTGTCCATCTGAAATTTTGACAAAGTTGAAAGTATGAATCAAAAAGATACTTTCTCCCCAAAATCGTATTTGTATGGTTTCGATTTCTTTCGTTTCGTTATGTCCAACACGCCAGCACGCCAATACGACAAATGCATTAGCCGTTGTTTTGGCGCCCTTGATTTGTCGTTCTGGTATGTTGTCGCTTTGGCTGGGTGCCAATGCGCCTAAACGACAAAGAGGGTGCCAACACGACAGATAGTGTATTTGTCGTGTTGGCGTAGGCCTATGATAGACGTACAATTGCTCGTAAGAGGTTAAACGTAACTTTCTTTATCAAGCACACATACAACACCAAAATTAAAAGCATCAACCCGAATAACAACAAAAAAATGTATTTATCGTATTGTTGCCCATCCAACACGCCATAACGAGATGAGATAATCAACCACCACATATTCAGATTATATAACATAGTAGTCATTTCAAACGTACATCTTGTATGCATTCTTTTTTACATGATTTATAAATGTATACTTTGATTTTACAGGGATCACGAGTTTGATAAGGCAGATCGGAAACGTCTGACTGGACGTAAAAAGGCAGACCATATAGCAACAGACAGGAACGCAGTCCAACGGGGAACACTTGGTGTCCGGTGGGAAAAAGCAAGATTAGACTATAGTAAAATGCTTCCCACTAAGCGTATGGGCTTAGACGATTAGTTTTGAGTGTGTTATATCATATTCAACGGAACTTGAAATGAAAGACTGGATCAAAGCGAAAATGGAATGACTTATTATTTCCAATTGGAAATAAAATAGAAGTAGAAATAAAATAGACGCTCTACCCCTACATCACTGCGCCTTCCATGGGTATTTTGAAATATACTAAGTTATATCGTATAAATAATGTGATAGTCACAAACGCACTATGCTGATTTTCTCGCGTTGCAGCACCTACATGTACATTGGGTATTGGTGCATAAAGATTTCACGTGTCTAGATGTCAGTACTGAGTTTTGAACTGTACTCGTATATTAATATATGTATTGGTCCTGAATAGTAAAAATAAAAGCACATAGATATGCATTCATGTCTTTTTTATTCATTTCAAGGTCTTTAATTCTAAGTTTGTGTAAATATAGCATATAAATTTCGACATTAAACAAACATAAATTAAGTCTTTAACTCTACCTGAGTTTGAGTAAATATATTAAATAAATATGGCAACAAACAAACATAAATTAAGTCTTCAACTCTATCCGAGCTTCAGTAAATATATGAAACAAACATAAATGAGCCGCCCAAGGAGAAAACCAACCTAATATCTCAATGACCAGCATGTATCCAGATCATGCTGTATATTCGTGTCTGATTACGCTCCATAATGTTCACACAAAAGGTTTATAGTAACTAAAAGCGAACAATACATTTGTTACTTTTCTCTTGGGGTGGCTTAAATAAAGCCTTTAATACTACCAGAACTTGAGTAAATATATCATATACATTTGGCATCAAACAAACATGGATTTAATTTAGTTAAGCTGCAAACGTTTTCCGAGTCTGTGTAAGTGTTGCATATAATTATATAGAATAAAAATCATCAAGGAATCATAGATTAAGGTAAGTCTGTGCTCTGTCTGATTTGGGCAAATATATCAATTAGACATGAAACAAATATACATGTAGATGATTAGAAACATACTAAATAAAAACGTAAAAACAAAAAGAAAACTATGGACTAGAATCTTATGAGATTAATCAGTTACGTACATGTATCACAAGCAATGCTTATGATCATGTGCAGCGAGATCATAAAAAAAGAAATAAACATCATATTTCAGATAGGTATTGAGTACAGTAAAACCTGCCTTAAGCTGTCAGCCAAGGGAAACCAAAGAAGTGACTGCGTACAACAGGTGATTACTTAATGCAGATAAATTATAGAGTCATGGTCATTTTGTGATACAGGTGAAAGCTAAGGCAGGTTATACTATTCATCATATGAATAAGGCTAACTGGCATTCCTTTAAGTTTAAACACAAACGTTTCTCGTTCCTAATCCTTAGACAGGCAAAGATACCAATTATGCCATAATCGTATCTAATTATCAAACTTTATAATAAATAGTTATACAAACACATACAATGGTTATCATCAATAACAGAAAACCGGCATGCCACCGAAACTTAAACAAATCTTACAAAATTAAGAACAACATGTGACTTGGCAATTTTAAATGTATACTGCACCAATTGGACATCATGCAAGTACAAAAAAAAACATAACCAGAGAGCTGAATTAATTCACAATCACATACATATGTTGAAATGTACAATGTATTATGATATACATGTAACACCATTAACTCTTCCTGAGTAAGAATATACGAGCCGCCCCACGAAGAAACCCATCATAGTGCATTTGTGACCAGCATGGCTCCAGATTAGTCTGCACACCCATACAGTCTGATCAGTCTCCATATTGTTCACTTTTACCTCAAGAAATCTATAAATATGCTGACTGAAAGCAAACAGTATGGAGCCTGATCAGAGTGGATCCATGCTGGTTGCTAATGCTGGCTGTTGGTTTTCTCATGGGACGGCTCAGATCACGATTGTAACAAAACAAAACCTTTAATCAAACGTATCATTAGTGATTTAATTCTTTTTTGTGTCTGGCGAGTCCACTGGAGTATGCATATGCCTTTCCACATGATTTGCAAACATTTCTTTTGTTTCCAGTATGCTTGCTGGTATGCTCCTCCAGTTTGTCTTTTCTTTTGAACTGTTGTTCACAGATTTCACATTTGAATTTTGCCGGCTCATGTACTAAAGAAACATGCTGTTTCACTTGTTGTGCAGATGGAAACTTCTTCCCACAAATATGGCAGCTTTTAGACCTTTCCTCGCCGTGTTTACTGCACCTTTAATTTTAAAAATAATATACGATGATAATAGGATACATTGTACAAAAACCGAAATTTATCCGAAATATTGTACAAAACAGTACCAATGACATTGAGTTTTACATTACAATCAATTTTATTTGACATCTATACATTGACATTTATTCATATCTAAATATGTACCTACCTGTGCATAATAAGCTTTCCCCGCTCAAAAAAGCTTTTCCCACAACATTTATACGGAGCTTTGTTTTCATGGGCTTGTGTGTGTTTTTTATAACCCCATCTTGACCTAAGGACCGCTCCGCAGTGAGGGCAAACACCAGAAAATACCATCTCTGCAAAAAAGCATAACGTGTTTTTACCAATTCTTTTACATATTTAAATGCAATAAAATAAATTTATATGATCTGAACAATATGATTTTTATCGAAGATATATATATGTATATAGTATATTTCACTTTTATTGATATAATGACGGTGTCGATTAGAAATGAAATTCGATCACCAATCCTATCCAAAAAAAAATCACTACCAATCCTATCGACCAGATGTTCTGCTTCTGTGTAGTGGCAGAATGATGTTTTCGCTCGTGGCACGTGTACAGCAATGATCATTAGTTATATGAGTACTATTTGCATTACTTATATCGTATATTTAATCGTTCTAAAGTCGTCCAAAGTCAGTTTTTCTCGTTTTGGCTACCTATCCTATCGCCGTTTTCGGACGAAATTTCCACCGATTCGAAATTTGTTGCAGGGTAATCATGAAATCTACAGCAACTACAATATCGAAGCATATATCGTCGGATGCGGAAAAATGATGGCTAGGACATGGGCAATATGGTTTGCTTACTAAACATCTACTGAAGAAGAAAAAAAGGAAAATACCTGCAAATTTGTGGGCGCCGCCATGTATGTCCACTCAATCCTATCACAACAAATGTCACGTGATCACCCGCCCTGTGGTTGGAATTCAATACAACTTCATGCAATGGTCAAGCACAATAAGAGGACGTGCAGTGCACAAGAGCCATAACTCTATCTATAGAAATTACAGAGTTATTGCCCTTTGTTACATTTCCTTGTCCGGAGCATAACTTGAAAACTACCGGTTGGAATTCAATACAACTTCATGCAGTGGTCAAGTACATTGAGAGGAAGTGCAGTGCACAAGAACCATAACTCCATCTTGACTCATTACAGAGTTATTGCCCTTTGTTACTTTTCCTTGTCCGGAGCATAACTTGAAAACTACTGGTATGAATTCTATGCAACTTCATAAAATGGTCTAGCACAATGAGAGGAAGTGCAGTGCACAAGAACCATAACTCTATCTATAGTATTTACAGAGTTATTGCCCTTTGTTACTTTTCCTTGTCCGGAGCATAACTTGAAAACTACTTGTTGGAATTCAATACAACTTCATACAATGGTCAAGTATATTGAGAGGAAGTGCAGTGCACAGGAACCATAACTCTTTCTTGACTCATTACAGAGTTATTGCCCTTTGTTACTTTTCCTTGTCCGGAGCATTACTAGAAAACTACTGGTTGGAATTCAATACAACTTCATACAATGGTCTAGCACAATGAGAGGAAGTGCAGTGTACAAGAACCATAACTCTATCTTGAGTATTTACAGAGTTATTGCCCATTTGTACTTTTCCTTGTTGCAAAGCATAACTTAAAAACTACTGGTTGGAATGCAATACAACTTCATACAATGGTCCAGCACAATGAGAGGAAGTGCAGTGTACAAGAACCATAACTCTATCTTGACCAATTACAGAGTAATTGCCAAGACCAATATCTCTTTTTAGTTTGCTTGCAAGGTATCTATTACTACAAACTTCCTCAGTTTATAAAGCAGTCTTTCGGGGGTATTAATCACATTTAGTGATAGCTCTAGTTATTAAAACTACCTACCGTAATCACTTAATTTATTAAGAGTTCGCTCTAAATAGAAAGCACTTTAGCTCCGCCCACAATCACGGACCTACATACACATAGGTCCGTGCCACAATACATGTCAGTGGCTATGCAAAAGGTCAAATGAGGTTAAACACTAAGTTAGAGTTTATTAAGTCAAATTTTAACAATTAAGAAACCCTGGTCACTCGCTACCGCTTGCTCCCTTAAATTTGACTTAATAAACACTAACTTATACCTAGAGACACTGTTAAGATTTAAAACATATTTAAATTACTGTTTTCATACTAATTTCATGTTTTTTATTATGTGCTGACTGTATACCCGCTGACTATACAAATACAGCTATAAAGTTGAAACACAGTTTTGAAAAAACTGTGGCATTGTTCTTTTTGAAGAAGAAGTGCAATAAAATCTTTGCTATAATGGGTTAGCCTGTTAGCTGTTAGCCTTGTTCAAACATTGAAGACAGTTAAGACATTTAATCGAATTTTAAAGTAACATATTTTTTTTTGTAGTAATATGTGTCATCACATGTTAGCTGTCCAGTGTCCAATGCCAGTATTTCAAATAAAGGTCTTCCCAGGAACTTCATGTCAGATTTTTACCAAACTTGCTCTTAACATCCTTGCAGTGACCTCTTACAAAGGCTACTGTTGCTAAAAATAGATCAATATTTTAAACAGCTTCTCGTGGTCCAATTGATGGATAATGCCAGTTCTGTAGAATCTTTTCATTGACCCCTTTCTAAAAGGTAATGGTTCCAGTTCAGCGCACATAAGGGCTTCTATTGCTAAAATTAGAGAAATCTTTATATGTCTACTCAACATGCACCCAGTAGGGCACAGAGCTATACAGTGATATACAGGTTTAAATTTCTACGCAGTACTGTACAGTGCTTTAGAGAACTACAACACTATAAGTAACATTGTATGATGCAGTACAATAGAGGACTACATACAATACTGTACATTGCCATAGAGTTCCACATTACTTCACAGTACTGTAAGGTACCTCGCATCTTAACACACTGTAACGCCATCTATCGAGGGTTTCCTTATAGTCAAAGAGGCCGATGTTAGCCAGTAAAATGCATGTAGGCCCTCACGGTGTATAACCTGTATGTATGTGCAGTCACGCCCTATGACCTCACACACAAACGTGTAGACGCTCTAATGGAAAGCATCGACTTCTGCAGATATGCACCCATGTTTGCTGTTTGGAACCCAAGTATCTTGTCAGGATAAGGTATGCGCACGAGTATCAGCATCACAAGTGAAACATGGCCCCACTCAGATTCCATACAAAAACGCAACGACATGTGTGGTTATAGCGCCTTTAATATTACACGAAATACGAAAATCTTGTATAGTAGTAGGACTCAGCCTATGTAATGGGATCTTCTTTACATCATATTACAGTCAAGTTTAACACATTTTATACTTGTTGAAAATATGTCTTATTCCAGAATAACACTTTGGAAAGGCAATCATATGGTAGTTTAACATGTTTACATTACTGTGGTGTTTCTTAACTTTATTCAGAATATTGTCAAAAATAGAGAAATTTCACAAAAATTGTACCTTTCTGAATTCAGTAATGTCCTGCTAGATGTGAATATTATTGAAGTTTTTATTTCTAGTTACTTTTCCTATTACAATGTAATAGCTGCTAATGCAGAAAGAAGATGCCAACAGGTTTTGATTTGATTTGATGTGAATTTTATCAAGGTCCGTCCCAAAGAGCATGTATGTTAGCTTAATATTGGGATGAGACCCCCGGCATGTCTCCCGTCATGCCTAAAAGACAAAATTTTAAAGCCAAAAAATAGGAGAAATTTTACCTGACTGCAATTTCCAGCCAGTATAGCCAAAGGTTGAATTTGATTGGTTGCCAAAGAGTAGGCCAGTCATGGCGACCAATGAGATCTGAGTGTGATTGACCTAGCCAACAGGCCGTTTCTGCTCTGTACTTATACACTTCTGAGATGTACCATGTGATTGTCTTGTCCAATCAAAATGCTAGTTTAACAGTGACTATGTGATTAGTCCCTGAACAAATTCAATTATTGAACAGTGCTACTTATAACTCATGGGGAGCTCAAAGCTGTTTCTTAATTAAATTCATCAAGCTACATTCTGCACTAAAAATAGTGACATAATATAAGAAACTCATAAATGGCGCCCTGCCTTTTCAGCATAATGTAGGAATACAAGACAAAAATCCCTCTATTCTTATGTGAAAACATAAAAGTAGTTACATAATGAATACAAAACAATACAGTAAACAGCCTAACAGCAGTACCTGAAGGGGTTCTTTCTTAATATTTTTACATGAATAATGCACTCTGAAAATTTTAAGTAGAAAAACTCAAGATTCACAAATGGCCACCGTCATTTTTGATGGAAAAAGTAGTCCTCATCTTCCTGACCTAAATAAACTTATGAATGAATCACACACTGAAACAAATATTTAGACAATTCCCAGGTCAGGTTCCCCTATATTGACAATAAACAACCGTCCAGCGAACAGAAATGCAGAGAACACTATCTCTGTTGCTGATAATTTTATACCTCTAACTAACAACAATAAGAAAGAACAATACGTGTACAGGTGGACTAATTAGTGTTAATTAACAATTGGATTTAAATGCTTTTTATCTTTGACTGTGTCCACCAAGTTAAATGAGACTGCATATAAAAGGTATGTTCAAATATTTTGCAATTTTATAAAGCACTTTGACTTTTACCTTACAGTACCATAGAATACTACAGTACAACAATGCTATTACTGTAATACAATACTGCAGTAATATACAGTACTCTGTAGTGGTTTAGGGAATTGAAGTTCTAGAGAGTTCTATCATTGACATATACTATGCTTGATGACATAAATCTCAATGTTGACCATTTGAAATGCAGCTTTCTTAGATGAGCAGCTTAGGGCCAACTTGACCCTCTTGTTTATTTGTATTAAAGAGGCCTTACCTGACAAAAAAAGTGAAAGATTAAATACTTAGAGATAAGAAAGATTTGAATGTTTACTGCATAAACTTTTTGCTATATCCAAGTTTTTACCTTTTTTAGAACACAATAAAAATGTCTGGTTGTTTGATCAAAATATTTATTATACACTTCATTATTAAACATTTTACCCCAACAGAAACAGTTTGCAGGCTTTATAGTAGTCAGTCAAATCTGTTGGTGTTCTGTGTCCGCTCTATAGCTCAGTCTATACCACCAGAAGGATTTTCATGAAACTTTAGTTTAAACATTATTTATTTGTTTATCGAAGCAGGAACAAATACAGTACATCTATAAACAGCATCCAGGATTGAGAAGAAAGCTAAACAGCTTATATGAATCTCTTTCCTCTTTCATGAAACTTTGTTCAAATGTTCATCTCATCAAGAATCCAAGTTCAAACCATGCCCACTCAGGGTCAAGATCACTCTTAAGAGTCATTGGTTTTTCATGTCTGCTCCATTTGAAGGATTTAATAAATCTTGGGACATAATATGTTCATCTCATCAAAGCAATTTGAAAAACCCATGTTCAAACCCCATTTGGTCAAGGTGACATTTAGGGGTCAAAATTAATGTTATAAAACTTTATTGCCTCAACTTCTTGAAGACCTTTTCATGAAACTTGGATCAAGATTTTCATTTTGTTGAAATGCTCAAGGCCAAGGTTATAATTTCTAAGGGTTAATGATCATGAGACTTAAGAATTTTCATGAAACATTGATCAAATTTTCAAATTATTTAGACAACCTGCAGAACCCATGCTCTAATCATGCTGGCTTGAACATTTTTGGGTTTTTCCGTCAGTAAATATACAGTCGACTCTCGTTATCTCGATTTTTTTGGGACCAAAGAAAATAAGTCGAGATAACGAAAAATCGAGATAACCGAAGTTGGATAAACTATGCTCGATAGGGGATGGGAGAGGGGTAAGGAAGATTATTGTTGATAGAAAGACGTTTGCTTCTTTCTACCATCTTATGATCTGTGTAATACACAAGTTGGAAACGAAACTAGCACGTAGGTTTAAATCAACTAAATGTACAATTCATCTGATTCATGTTGCCTTGCACCCCGGTGCCGAAAGATTGGATTTCCCCCGGGTCCTTCTCCAAAACTCTCAGCGTTTGCCGATCAAGATATCCTCCCGAGTTGGTTACCGGGCCCTTCTCTGGATTGCTCGACTAGCGCTCGGACAAGTTCATGACTGCCGCCCTCCGACATGACTCTTCCGGTTTTTTTTTCAATATCGAGCTGTTCTCTGTCTAATGTGTACGTATTGAAGACACGATTTATAATTGACAGAATAAATTGACAGAATAAATTTTGTCAATTTTGACACAATTCAATACAAATTACCCATTCCGCATATTACACAGCTTACGTCGCAAACAAACAATTAATTAATTTTGGGTCATTAACCGAATCACTGAGTGAATATCTGCGCGTGGTGTTTTTCGCACCTCTGACAGCAGACGACAATTGAGCGAATACAATCGCGTGCAGCTTTTCGCACCTTGTTTGGCAGGTGATAAATGTCAAATCGAGATATCGGATGTCAAAATAGAGGAAATTTCATAGTTGGGGATCAAAAATTTAGTCGAGATAACGAAAAAATCAAGATAAACAAATCGAGATATCCGTAGTTGATTTATATAAAACAAGAAGGGAAAAAATCGGGACCGGAAAAATCCAGTCGAGATATCGAAAAATCGAGATAACCGAAGTCGAGATAACGAGAGTCGACTGTAGTCTCACTATTTAGAATAGGTATTGATAAGACTTTTAGTTGCCTGTACGCAGTATTATTAAAGTAGAATGTTAATGGTGCTGCTTTCTTAACCGTCATCAATATCAAGTAAAACATGGACGTGGTCTCGCGCAATTTTGAGCATAATCCTATCATTATGTAATATCCATATGGTGTCATTCAAGCATTAGACAAGCATCATTCATATAACAAAACATTTATTGACTCATGAGGCATTGGATATGGTGTGATATTCACCGGAATAGATCAATATTAACCTCACATCAATTCTGATACCTCAGAAGCTCATAATAGCATAATATTTTCAATTTGGGAACACTTGGCTCCTCATGAAAATTCACTTTGGTATGCACTGGATGTAATATGTTACTATCTACACTATACCAAACAATTATCCTCTACAATGGTCTTGTGAAATATCACTTTTTCGTGCTGATTCACTGAAATGTATCTTTCAGACAAATATAATATAAGTTATCCTCTACTTTGTTCAGAGCACTTGTCTTTTGGACTACAGTTTATTTTTCTATGTTGTGTGTTCAATATATGTGTTATAAGATAGTGTTTGAAAGAACAATAGATCTTGGTATCTAAAAAAACTTTATTTTTAGGTGTCCGAAGGACAACTATAGTACCTACCGGCATTTTGAGGCTTGATTCTTAAACCGAAGACTGATTATTCTCATCTGAAAATCGTCCGACACAAAATAGTTCAACGATCAGAATCAAACATTTGAGAATGTACGTATATTGCCGAAAACACTTCATGCTTGTTGAATAATTCATGCTAAACTCTATACAATCGTTTATCATACAGAACCATTTTCGTCATATGTTGATATATTTTTTCTACACATAGTATGCTCGGAGTCAGATTGTTTTATTTATACTGTAAACAGGCACTCTTCACATATTATCCGCCATTGAAGAAAATAGTCAGGGCAAACAATATTCCCGATCGGAGGATCTCGGCAGATTCCGTTAACCCTAGTCCAAATAATTGTACTCAACGGGTGAATATCGTTATATTTTTTGCTAGGAGCTATCCTGCCTCCGTAAAAGCGCAGATATCTATAAAATGTCCGTATGTAAAATGGGTCTGCGTTTGGAGTTGAATTATTGAGACTACCGTTAACCAATGCCGAGGTGTTCCGATTGATAGTGTTACGAGTTATTTTTCCGCCATATTGGATACAAATTGACTGACCATGACTATTATCGTCTTCCAGCGATAATTGCAAACCAGGGTGAATGTGAGAATATCAGTTAAGAAAGGAGAAGGGCAAAAATTGGTCAAGATTTCCCAAACATGTATGCAAAATGCGTTAAGGTAAGTCAACCTTGGGTGATTCGTAAATAAATTAGACTGTATCTAAACTCTTTTCAAAGGAGAATTTCTCTTTGACCGGAAGCAATTATTTATAAATTCACTACTGTACATATAAAATTGAGTATGGTCTCAGACATTGACAGACATACAATGTGCGTATTACTATCTGTTACGTGTAACTGTTATCTGTGGTATATCTTTCTATCATAATCATCTTTGATAAGCTTCCGGGTCAACTCGTACCTTAGTCCTCTCGTACCTGAATTGGTAAAAAAGTCAACTCGTACCCTACATGTATGTAGTCAACTCGTAGCTTTTGTTTCAAAACTGATTTTTTCAGGTGAAAGTCAGTTATTGTCAATAGTTTGTAAGGTGCTTTTATCATAACACATGTATATGTTACGTTAAAATTTATGGTTGAAATGTTATATAAGTTTGTTTTTTTTCTTTAACTTTCTCGGTTGCATGCCAGAAAATAAATTACTTTGTAGGGTATTTTCATTCGAGAAGTAACTAGTCTTCTCAAAATTCAGTTAACTGTTACTGTCACTTGATCTGAAATTCCATCGCCTTTATGAATAAAATCACACAGAAAATAATAATTAAAGTTTGTACATAAATCAGTATTCTGGTCATACCAATTACCGCAAGTCTTACTGGTTAATGTAGGTGCACATTTAAGTACTCAAAATACATCTGACATCTATGCCCTGAATATAAAGTTTCATCATTGTTCTTCTAAAAAAAATCCAAATCGTAAATGAAAACAATGTATAAAGTGTAGAAAGGAAGCTTTACTAAATCAATGTTGACACTCATCTTCATACTTTCGGATATACCTATTACCGTGAATCTGGAAAAAAATGTTTGAAACTTCTACCAGTTTGTTTCTGCCACAATATAGTTACTCTTATCTGACAGCTTGTCTTTTTCTGAACATTTTGATATAAAAATTGTAGCAACACTTTTGTCAAATGTTTGCTATGGAGGTCATTTCCAGACCAACTGCCCTCACATTATCATTCTAGTATCTAAAAATTTAAAGATTATCTATTGCTTGCCAAAAATGAACACAAACCTAAGAAATAAAATATACTCCAGATAGTTTTGAAACAGGAAAATATTTGAAATACGGCAAATGACAATTAAAACTACACTTAAGTATTTAATGATAATTCGCGGTAATTGGTATATCATGGTAATTGGTATATTCACCATACAAAAATAAAACAGGAAGCAAATTTACTAATTTTATGAGTGTGTCTACAAACCAAATTTCGATGTCCGAGGGTCTATTGTATCTTAAAAACCCTAAGTTGAACTGAAATAAAACATATTTTCGTCATACATACAATAATACAATTTTCAAAAGTCCCGTTACTCATTATTTTAGTAATGCTAAAAACAAATGATTACGTAGGGTATGAGTTGACATTTTTCAAAAATTCTCTTTATTTCTTCCATTTTTTGATACAATTTTGCAAAATAAAGTATTTTAATGCAAATATTTAATGATGATTGATAAAAAAATACTATTATCTCAAAGATATTGCATAAAAAAGTTTAAGGTACATGTACAAGTTGACTTTTTCGAAAAAAAATCAGGTACAAGTTGACCAATTCAGGTACGAGATTACTTAGGTATGAGTTGACTGGTTACCTTTGATAATGGCTAAACATTATAACTGATTATTATGGCCATCAGGGTGTCCAGTAGGCTTTGAAACTTGAGGGTCATTGTCAATTCAGCGTAAAATTTTCAAGAGTCAATACCTGTGATATTTTGTAACGTCGACCCATGGGTAATAGAGTTTCGAGCCTTGTATTTTATGTTTGCACATCACATTTTTTCATTTTGTGTTGAAATGAAGCTTTACTGTTGCATTTTCAGAAAATTCTTAAAACAGCTAGGTCTAGCAGCTGGCTTAAATGTTCCGTTTTTCCTGTTTGTCACATATCTTCCTGACCTCGCATGTCAGTGATTTTCTGAAAGCGAGTAGATTAAAATACAAGTTACCCCTCTGTTTCTCACTTTCTTATGCTTCGATGGTTGATGCGGCCTGAGTGTTTGGAATTAACAACTTGATGGACATGTACATTAAGTAATAGAGGCATGAATGAAAATTCATGAAAATATGACTCGTAGGGTTTTTTATTGCGGGTCAAATACAGGTATTTCAAAATTTTCATGGGTTAGAACCCAGGAGCTTGGGTCTACTAAACACCCTTGCCATGCTTGTATACATTATAAAGTTAACTGTTTCTTTGGTTATCATTTTTCTTAATTCTGTAAAACATAAGTTGTAAAGACTCTAACATTCTTTCTTTCAGGGAAGAAGGCATACTTGTATGATAGACTGAATCCAGACTGGGTCCCGTCAGTAAGCTTTTAAGCTGTACTTGTTGGCCGATGCTAACAGAAGAGGAAACGCCATTGGTTCTCATCTTGGACTCTGATGAAACTGGCGCCACTTTGCAGATGGACATTGATGGTGATTTAATGGATGATATGAATGCAATTTTACAGAAACTAAGGACCGAAACGTCTGAGCTGAAAACTGAAGTGCTGAAACTGAAGACGAGATTCGATATTGACTATTGCAGGGACAATAATGACAAATTGAAGAACCTTACTGGTCTCCAAGCATTTCCAAAGTTGATGTTGCTTTATCAGTTTCTTGAACCATATTATGATATTTACCAAACAGACTAGCTATTAACAACATTGACTAATGAAACTAAGACTTGACCTGTCCAATATGTTCTTTAGCAGATGAATTTGATACAACACAGCCAACTTTATCAAAACTGTTCACTGCAACAGTTACTATTGCAGATGTATAAGAGAATGCGGAAGCTCATTAGATGACCAGAACATGAAACATTCTGAAATACTTTGGCAACTAATTTGCAATGTTTTTCGACTGTTTCGAGATGTTGAAAAGCCATCTGGACTTGATGTCTAAAGCCACGCTTGGACAAAATAATTAATGTTTATATGTTGAGTTTACCCTTTGAGGTAGAATTATAAACAGCCAATTTACTAAGTAACTGTGTCATTGTCGTCACGGTAAAAAAACTTAACTCATTCTTATTCAGCGAATAAACATGATAAATGACAGGGAAATTGCAGTTTTATATTTACATTATACCAAGATAAAGATAAAGAAGCCTTATTTAACGTCGCATATGATCAACAGACAACATTAGCTACAAAGCTATTGTGCGACAAACAGGGTATCCAGTAATAAGTACTTACCTTTTCCCAGAAGCTGGAAGCTTCTCTTCGAGGGGTCAAAGCGAAAAGGTTCCAACTGACATTTTTTCCAAAACTCACTTTTTTATATATTTGTTACACTAATGTCCATATGCATCTTATGTCAAAATATCTTGGATCTGGTTTGTTTATAAAAAGGTGAAATGAAAAATTGTCCAAAGGTTCTAAGTGAAATTTGCTTTTTTTTTAAAAAGCGAAAAAGTTCTAACTGCAATTGGCAGTTAGAACCTTTTCGCTTTCAGATTTTAAGGTTTAATAAAAGTTCTAACTGCATTAAAAAAAATTAAAATCAAGATTAATATTGCAAGTGGTGCCCTATTTATATAAGATGACATTACTTATAATAATTTAATACTTTCAGATTTGGTAAGTTGATTTTGTAAGGTTTAATTACTTAGAACTGTTTCGCAGTTAAATCTACTCTTTTAAATATTGATTTGTTAAATGGGAAACGGTTCCAAGTGCACATGGTCATTGATAATCATGCACTGTCATACACTGTCCTTATGAATTATGATGTCATAGAGGTAATGTAATGTCACATAATGTTCTGCATATAAGTTAGTGTTTATTTAGTCAAATTTTAACAATTAAGAAACCCTGAGGCAGTGAGCGGTAGCGAGCGACCAGGGTTTCTTAATTGTTAAAATTTGACTTAATAAACTCTAACTTACTTAGTGTTTAACCTCATTTGACCTTTTGTGCAGCCAGCGACATGTATTGTGGGCGGAGCTAAAGTTTCAGTCTTACTGATTGTTATGTCACACAGGTATTTGTTGATTCAGTCACGCTCCTGTCACTTTTACATATGTACATTTTTAGCAACAAACATTCTAGACTTTTTTTGAACAAGCAGGAATTTATACAAACGGATGGAAACCATCTACCAGTGTGACAATGTGCACTGCATTATACAAACAAATATTCAGTGATAAAGCCGTGAAAAGTCGCAGATGCTGTACATACATATCACAGGGAACAGTGATATAAGTAATTGTTTAGTCAGCCGCCGATTACAGGCAATATTACGAAAAAAGCTGCAAGTCACAGCAATGATACTTTACCCCTGAAATCAAAGGCGAAACTTGACTGACACTCCTCATGCAAAACTCAAATGATAAATGGACACACCTGATAATACTGATGAAATATCAACTATTTGTGTTCCAAAATGTATAAAGAAAATGATGATGATTATTATTATTAAAAATGATGGCAAACTGGATAAGTTTTGCATCAAATGCAATTTTTCTTACTTGCACAATGGTTGTTCTTTTACTTTGTTTATCAATAAGGCGGAGCTTGCAGCGTTTCCTGGCACATGCGCAGTGCTTTTTATTAAGAGCGAACTATTAATAATTGAGTGATTTCTGTAGTTAGTTTTAATAAAAAAGAAAGATGTTTATTTGAAAATCTGAGCTATTTGATTGGTGGGCACATGGGGTCAAACACTAAATACAGTCATGTACATGCCATGTGGTAAATGATAAACACCAAGTCTTGTGGTATTCAAGAATACAGAACTGATAGCTGTTAGTTTTTTCATTATTCTACAGTTTATTTCTAGGTAAGATATTCATTTTTATACACTATTTGATGACTATTATGCTGAAATGTTATCAAAATAATAACTTATTAAATATCAGTAATGTTGTATTTACAAATAAAATCTAGATTTAACGGATATTAATTAGCCGCACGAGTCTAGTCTCCTCCATATCACAGATGACTGCTATGGTATATATGTTGAAAGACCCATTGGCATGCAAAAAAGGGATTTGAAATGTGCAAATACATCAGTAATATTTCCTTATGCCCCCGATCGCATCAAAACGTAAGAATTTTCCGCCACAAAATAAAATATTGAATTTTATTTCCCCAAAATTCTTATTCTAGTATCTTTAACAGATACTCCATAACCGCATCTAAATAATAATCAGTGCCAATATATCTGATAAATGTACCCAGTTGGTACAATAGAAACCAGGAGTTTTAGAGTCAATATCCACCGTTAACGTTATACCTGCTCGTTGTCTGCCAAATTGATTGATATGCTTTCTTTTCTTTTCGATACCCTTAACTTCTTTCACTGGGACGCTCTTCTGTAACATTGGTAGAATGTCTATCCACACTATAGTCACATCCAAAAATGCTCTTTGTATATAGTTGAAAGAATCGCTCAAAATTTTAGAAATACCCTTAACAGAATGTTTTGTGATGTTGTTTCCCCCTAAATGAATTAGAATAACCTTGGGCGGCTGCCCAAAGAGTGCCGGTAACTGCAGACTATGGACACAATCATTGAGGCTCATTCCTCTTTTGCACCACCAATTAGCAATCGTAGATTCTAATGTAAGACCTATGGGCAGAAGAGCGCCATCTACCCATCTTCATTATGGCGGATCCAAGTATCCCCATGCTAGCCAGATGCGTAGCCCTACCAATACGAAAGCTGTGAGTTTGGAAATATTTAAGCTAAGTTTTGAACGGCAAACACATTTCTTAAAAACTGCAGAAAATTGGTATCTTGTAACTGGAGAACTGTTTGTGTGAATGAACAAAGGACCTATACGGTTCGATTTAGTATCAAAAAATATTTTTAATGTACAGATGGGGCATATAAGCGGATTTTCATCACATGGTATTGTAAGAATTACGGGTTGACACCACTGATTCGTTTTAAATTTAAAGACTTTATCTTCCTGACACTACCCTTTTATAATGCTGAGCGCCAAGCAAGGGAGCTGTCAGTACCATTTTTTTCTCATCTTTGGTATGACGCGGCTGAGGATCGAACCCACGACCACCCGCACACTAAGTGGACGCTCTAACCACTAGGCTATCGCGGCGGTACAAGTCACTCAAGGTACAGAGTGAAACAATATCCATATAATCCGGCGGATTCACGTCACTACCTTAATAACCCTATTAAATTGTAACAGTTTTCAATTAGTAGTCTAGTAGATATGAATAGGGTTTTCACATGCTTAAGAAATAGCTGATGCCCTTGGTTTTGTTGAGGAGAGTTTATTTATTTGACTTAATTATTTAATCATAATTATTTATTCATTCTACAGGTATAGGGATTTAATGCCTTGTTTAATGGCCGTTAAGTGTATGCATGTGCGTCTGTACATCTGAGTTCAGCTTGTCCGAGCTGTTACTATCCATGTATTGAGGTATTCTTAAATAACTTGGCACAATTGTTCACCATCACGAGACGGAGTGTCATGCCCAAGAACCAGGTCCCTAGTTCTAAGGTCAATGTCACCCCTTAAAGGTTAAAGGTCAAATTCAAGAATGACTTTGTTCGGAGCATATCTTCTTCATGCTTAAGGGATTTTGATGTTACTTGGCACAAATGTTCACCACCATGAAACGAAGGATCATGTGCATGAACAAGGTCTAGGGTCAAGGTCACACATAGAGGTTCATTGTTAAATCCAATAATATCTTTGTCCGGAGAATTTCTGCATGGAGGGATTTTGATTTAACATGGCATAAATGTTCACCACCATGAGCTACCCTTGTTTTTAGAATTACTTCCCTTTGTAGTTACTGTAAATAGCTTACTTTTTAACTTTTTTATTACTGGCTGTTGAGAAAAATCGAGACCACTTTTCTGTGGTACAACATGCATGTTACATCTAATATTTATACCCCCGAAACCAATTTAAGGGGGTATTTAGGAGTCACCCGGTGGTTGGTCGGACGGTCAGTCTGTTGCATTTTCCTTGTCCGGAGCATAACTTGAAAACTACAAGTTGGAACTCAATACAACTCATACAATGGTCAAGCGCAATGAGAGGAAGTGCAGTGTTCAAGAACCATAACTCTATCTTTACTAATTACAGAATTATTGCCCTTTGTTTCTTTTCCTTGTCTGGAGCATAACTTGAAAACTACTGGTTGGAATTCAATACAACTTCATACAATGCTCAAGCACATTGAGAGGAAGTGCAGTGCACAAGAACCATTACTCCATTTTGACTAATTACAGAGTTATTGCCCTTTCTTACTTTTCCTTGTCCGGAGCATAACTTGAAAAGTACTAGTTGGAATTCAATACAATTTCATACAATAGTCGCGCAATGAGAGGAAGGGCAGTGTACAAGAACCATAACTCTATCTTTAGTAATTACAGAGTTATTGCCCTTTGTGACTTTTCCTTGTCCAAAGCAGAACTTGAAAACTACTTGTTGAAATTCAATACAACTTCATACAATGGTCAAGTACATTGAGAGCAGGTGCAATGCACAGGAACGTTAACTCTATCTTGAGTAATTACAGAGTTATTGCCCTTTTTTACTTGTCCGGGGCATAATTCGAAAACTATTGGTTAGAATTCAATAAAACTTGATACAATGCTCAAGCACAATGAGAGGAAATGCAGTGAAAAAGAACAATAACTTCATCTTGACTAATTACTATTGATCCCATTTAGTGATAGGTCTAATTAGGTATTATTTTACCTATCTCTACTTGGTAAGGAGTTGGCCCTTTTTACAGCTGGCGGCTCAACACAGTTTTTGGGTTTATACAAGTGTACGTCAGTCCTATGCAGACTCTAATATATCATAAGAAACTTAAGTATGATTCATATTTGGAGGAAATATTCAAGATAGATACATAAAAGATGTACAATATTATGTAAGCACCACTCATCTAGGGCAGGATTTATAAATTTAGGGTGAAATGATGTTGCAGTAAAGACAGTTTGATTTACAGACCACTAGGGCCGTCGTGATTTGATACTTCATGCAATGATTGAAGACATTTAGGATATGGAGAACTGTAATTTAGATAACATAACTATTTAAATAATCTCCCTTTCTATTAAAACCTTGTCAGTAAAAGTTGGATACTATTGAACACTGGGATTGAATTAATACTTGAATCCCACCATCAGGGAGTGCTGTGACCAAGAACCATAACTCTAGCTAATCCCATAATTGATGTATTTAGTACCCTTCCATGAAATTGCCAGCTGTTTGATTGGTCAATGACACGGAAGTTCATATTGATATGAATGGGTAAGCTGGTAATATACACTTGTCATATCCTGTCATTGTACCCCACACTAAACGTGGGTGTTCGCATTTAGTACATCAATGGAGCAATCATATTCAAACTAGAATGCAGCTCTGCAGTATTGAATCATCACTGTCCTCTTGTTACAATGTTACAATACCATTTAAGATCTGTATGCTTTGGGAAGTGGTCACCATTATTGTATAAAGGACACCTCCAGTGCCTTCAGCGCTTTGATTTATTAATGAGTACATGCTTACATAAAATCTTTCAGGAGGCATTGATGGAAATGAATAGACAACTTATAGAAGCAGCTTCAGACTGTGATCTACCCATCATAGTCTCACGGGGAAAACCAACAAGAATCTCTGCTGAACAGCTCAACTCAATTAAGCTTGATTTATCTAATACTGGTAAAGCAATACAGAAGCCCAGTGGTAGGTCTGCTTCATATTCAGGAGGTCACAGCTTTAAGTCCCAGCCATGTCATACCAGAAATGTAGAAAATGGTATATCCTTGTCAAATGGTCCATATTAAAAAGGTAAGTAAAGTACTTGTTACAATATACCCTGTTTTTTGCAATAGAAATTTGTTCCTTATTTTGTCAGTTAAATATATTCAGTATTAGATTTAGCATCTTTATTTTCTTTTTCCTTTAGAGGAAAATACAATGAGATATCTAAGCATCTTGATTAGTTACAAGTTTCCATGGCAACATATGAACAGCTAATATACGATGTGAAACTGATTGTTTAGAATATGTCAATATTGGTTGCAGAAGGTAGGTGGTTCAGTCTAAGAGGTATGTCCATTATTGACTGTTTAAGACAGGTGGTTCATTCACAGAGGTATGAATGTTATTGGCTGCCAAAGACAGGTGGTTTATTCACAGATGTATGAGCATTATTGACTGCTAAAGACAGGTGGTTCAGACACAGAGGTATGGCCGTTATTGACAGCTTAAGACAAGTGGTTTATTCACAGAGGAATGACCGTTTTTGACTGCTAAAGACAGGTTGTTCTTTAACAGAGGATTGACCGTTATTGACTCCTAAAGAGAGGTGGTTCATACACAGAGGTATGGCCGTTATTGAAAGCTTAAGCTAGGTGGTTCATTCACAGAGGTATGTCTGTAATTAACTGTTTACAACAGGTGGGCTCATTCACAGAGGTATCACCATTATTGACTGTTAAAGACATGTGGTTCATACACAGAGGTATGGCGGTTATTGACTGTTTATGACAAGTGGTTCATTCACAGAAGTATGGCCATTATTGACAGTTGAAGACAGGTGGTTTATTCACAGAGGTATGACCGTTATTGACTGCTAAAGACAGGTCGTTCTTTAACACAGGATTGACTGTTATTGACTCCTGAAGACAGGTGGTTCATACACAGAGGTATGACCGTTATTGAAAGCTTAAGCTAGGTGTTTCATTTACAGAGGTATTGCCGTTATTGACTGCAGAAGACAAGTGGTTTATTCGCAGAGGTATGTCTGTTATTGACTGCTTATGACAGGTGGTTCAATCACAGAGGTATGACTGTTATTGACTGTTTAAGACAGGTGATTCATTCACAGAGGTATGGCGGTTATTGACTGTTAAAGACATGTGGTTCATTCACAGAGGTATGGCGGTTATTGACTGTTAAAGACATGTGGTTCATTCACAGAGGTATGACGGTTATTGACTGTTAAAGACATGTGGTTCATACACAGAGATATGGCGGTTATTGACTGTTAAAGACATGTGGTTCATTCACAGAGGTATGGCAGTTATTGACTGTTAAAGACATGTGGTTCATACACAGAGGTATGGCGGTTATTGACTGTTTATGACAGGTGGTTCATTCACAGAGGTATTGCTGTTATTGACTGCCAAAGACAGGTGCTTTATTCACAGAGGTATTGCTGTTATTGACTGCCAAAGACAGGTGGTTCATTCACAGAGTTATAGCCTTTATTGACAGCTTAAGACAGGTTGTTCATTCACAGAGTTATAACCTTTATTGACAGCTTAAGACAGGTTGTTCATTCACAGAGTTATAACCTTTATTGACAGCTTAAGACAGTTTGTTCATGCACAGAGGTATTGCCGTTATTGACTCCAAAAGACAGGTGGTTCATTCACAGAGTTATAACCTTAATTGACGGTTTAAGACAGGTGGTACGTAGGGCCCTAACGGAATTCCATTCCATCATTTGTAAATAAAAACAATACTCAGCCAATGAAAGTTCTGTAAAATGTATACGTCACAGCATAATTAATCATGTGGATTTCATCTCTTTCCGCCATATTGCTAGAGTGTATACGCTTCGGGAATAGAAAGAAAGAATAATCCACATTACCAGCTACAGGGAGGGAGGGGCTGGTATATCTGTTTTACAAATAGTTATTTTTCACAATATTTGGACCCGGTGTAAATTATATTTGCACAGGTTTTTTTGCCTCTGCTTCCTATAAACGGACCTGTAGTCAGTGAAATTGTGGGAGGAGCCATGGTTATAAATAGTTTTGTCTATCTGAAAATAGCCAGTGTAAAATTAGCATCCGAAAATAATTAATGTTGTGAAAAAAGAGGTATTTAACAATATGGAAGTTACACAAGGATTTAGCATTATGCTAGTTACTAATAAAAAGTTTATTTTTATGAATCAGTTTCATAAACAAAAAGTACACAGAGGTAATGATCATTTTATGTAGTAAAAAGGGTTCGCTGATTTTATAGAGAAACCTGTCCAAGTCATGCTTCTAAAACATGCGCGGCGTCTTTGATGCTTTGCATCAAAATTCGTCTTGTACTCATAAAGTTTTACAGCTGAGCTTGTGATTGTCTATTTCAGAGTTTTGTGTCCAGTATAGATTAATAATATTTTGTTTGCAGATCTTTGTGTAAAAGATGACATATAATTATTCAGTTGGATATACAAGTGCTTATTAAGCTATAGCCTCGCCACCAGGCTAGATAATAACATATTTCATTAAAACTCCAAGCAAAATACTTTCAGGCATTTATCTCTAACAGGACTCGATCATTACAATTTTGGCGGTAAAGGGAGGAAATTTGGAAGAATTAAGAGGACAGATAATTACAAAATAGAAGTAAATTAAATGTAAGGACTAAATGCCAGTCTAATTAAGCTATATCCACCAGCCAAAACAAGGAGAAAATTAAATGTTTTCCAGCTAGCAGAATGTTTGCTTAATGTAATCGAATATTTGCCAAAATGTATACAAAATAGATCCTACTACTTTCATTTGTTTGAAGTTCAAGGGACCATGACATTTGTATCAAAATATCAGAAATTTGCCAGTAGATCATGTACAGGTGCCAAGTGATAGTAACAACTGCAAGTTGTAACAGTTTATATGACTGTCTAATGTTGATAAATAACAAATTTATCAAAATACAGTACGATAATTTATTCATTTCTAATTATTAGCATGGATAAGATATACACTGGGATATAAAATATTTCAATAACCTTTTAAACATTTCATTGTTGTTTATGTGCCACTTGCACATCTTAAGATAAAGCCTTGCTTGGTATCATCTTTGTCCTTAAGTCTTTTTAACACATTTCAATTGGTTGACATCTGTTATATTATTGCTTAAAGTTGAGTAACCTAGAGTTGTCTCTCTTTATTTGTTTTACTATTCATATCTGATATGCCTCTGTCATAGTAAGTTCTTTCATAGACATGTAAAATTGATATTCAGTGAATCTTGTTTAATTGATACAAATGTATATGCAATATCATAACAATATCTAAAACACTTTGGCATCATATTGTGAGGATGATTAAGACAATCATTTCAATAAGTTGAAACATTAACATTATCTCAGAGAAGCTGTTATAATAATTCTTGTAAGCGGATATACCTTCCAATACAGACACCTTGATAAATACAATATGAATACAATCATGTACATTAACAATATATTAGTAGAAGCCATTAGAATGCTTCTTGCTAGCTGATATCCCTTCACATACAGACACCTTGATAAATACAACATGATAACAATCGTGTACATTAACAATATTTTAGTAGAAGCTGTTAGAATGCTTCTTGCTAGCTGATATCCTTTCACATACATACACCTTGATAAATACAACATGATAACAATCGTGTACATTAACAATATCTTAGTAGAAGCTGTTAGAATGCTTCTTGCTAGCTGATATCCTTTCACATACATACACCTTGATAAATACAACATGATAACAATCGTGTACATTAACAATATCTTAGTAGAAGCTGTTAGAATGCTTCTTGCTAGCTGATATCCTTTCACATACATACACCTTGATAAATACAACATGATAACAATCGTGTACATTAACAATATCTTAGTAGAAGCCGTTAGAATGCTTCTTGCTAGCAGATATCCTTTCACATACAGACACCTAGATAAGTACAATATGAATACAATCATGTACATTAACAATATCTTAGTAGAAGCTGTTAGAATGCTTCTTGCTAGCAGATATCCCTTCACATACAGACACCTTGATAAATACAATATGAATACAATCCTGTACATCAATAATATCTTATTAGAAGCTGTTAGAATGCTTCTTGCTAGCAGATATCCTTTCACCTACAGACACCTTGATAAATACAATAAGAATACAATCATGTACATTAACAATATCTTAGTAGAAGCTGTTAGAATGCTTCTTGCTAGCTGATATCCCTTCACATACATACACCTTGATAAATACAATATGAATACAATCGTGTACATCAATAATATCTTATTAGAAGCTGTTAGAATGCTTCTTGCTAGCAGATATCCTTTCACATACAGACACATTGATAAATACAATATGATAACAATCGTGTACATTAACAATATCTTAGTAGAAGCTGTTAGAATGCTTCTTACTAGCAGATATCCTTTCACATACAGACACCTTGATAAATACAATATGAATACAATCATGTACATTAACAATATCTTAGTAGAAGCTGTTAGAATGCTTCTTGCTAGCAGATATCCTTTCACATACAGACACCTAGATAAGTACAATAAGAATACAATCATGTACATTAACAATATCTCAGTAGAAGCCGTTAGAATGCTTCTTGCTAGCAGATATCCTTTCACATACAGACACCTTGATAAGTACAATAAGAATACAATCCTGTACATTAACAATATCTTAGTAGAAGCTGTTAGAATGCTTCTTGCTAGCAGATATCCTTTCACATACAGACACCTAGATAAGTACAATAAGAATACAATCATGTACATTAACAATATCTCAGTAGAAGCCGTTAGAATGCTTCTTGCTAGCAGATATCCTTTCACATACAGACACCTTGATAAGTACAATAAGAATACAATCCTGTACATTAACAATATCTTAGTAGAAGCTGTTAGAATGCTTCTTACTAGCAGATATCCTTTCACATACAGACACCTTGATAAGTACAATATGAATACAATCATGTACATTAACAATATATTAGTAGAAGCCATTAGAATGCTTCTTGCTAGCTGATATCCCTTCACATACAGACACCTTGATAAATACAACATGATAACAATCGTGTACATTAACAATATTTTAGTAGAAGCTGTTAGAATGCTTCTTGCTAGCTGATATCCTTTCACATACATACACCTTGATAAATACAACATGATAACAATCGTGTACATTAACAATATCTTAGTAGAAGCTGTTAGAATGCTTCTTGCTAGCTGATATCCTTTCACATACATACACCTTGATAAATACAACATGATAACAATCGTGTACATTAACAATATCTTAGTAGAAGCTGTTAGAATGCTTCTTGCTAGCTGATATCCTTTCACATACATACACCTTGATAAATACAACATGATAACAATCGTGTACATTAACAATATCTTAGTAGAAGCTGTTAGAATGCTTCTTGCTAGCTGATATCCTTTCACATACATACACCTTGATAAATACAACATGATAACAATCGTGTACATTAACAATATCTTAGTAGAAGCCGTTAGAATGCTTCTTGCTAGCAGATATCCTTTCACATACAGACACCTAGATAAGTACAATATGAATACAATCATGTACATTAACAATATCTTAGTAGAAGCTGTTAGAATGCTTCTTGCTAGCAGATATCCCTTCACATACAGACACCTTGATAAATACAATATGAATACAATCCTGTACATCAATAATATCTTATTAGAAGCTGTTAGAATGCTTCTTGCTAGCAGATATCCTTTCACCTACAGACACCTTGATAAATACAATAAGAATACAATCATGTACATTAACAATATCTTAGTAGAAGCTGTTAGAATGCTTCTTGCTAGCTGATATCCCTTCACATACATACACCTTGATAAATACAATATGAATACAATCGTGTACATCAATAATATCTTATTAGAAGCTGTTAGAATGCTTCTTGCTAGCAGATATCCTTTCACATACAGACACATTGATAAATACAATATGATAACAATCGTGTACATTAACAATATCTTAGTAGAAGCTGTTAGAATGCTTCTTACTAGCAGATATCCTTTCACATACAGACACCTTGATAAATACAATATGAATACAATCATGTACATTAACAATATCTTAGTAGAAGCTGTTAGAATGCTTCTTGCTAGCAGATATCCTTTCACATACAGACACCTAGATAAGTACAATAAGAATACAATCATGTACATTAACAATATCTCAGTAGAAGCCGTTAGAATGCTTCTTGCTAGCAGATATCCTTTCACATACAGACACCTTGATAAGTACAATAAGAATACAATCCTGTACATTAACAATATCTTAGTAGAAGCTGTTAGAATGCTTCTTACTAGCAGATATCCTTTCACATACAGACACCTTGATAAGTACAATATGAATACAATCATGTACATCAACAATATCTTAGTAGAAGCTGTTAGAATGCTTCTTACTAGCAGATATCCTTTCACATACAGACACCTTGATAAGTACAATATGAATACAATCATGTACATTAACAATATCTTAGTAGAAGCTGTTAGAATGCTTCTTACTAGCAGATATCCTTTCACATACAGACACCTTGATAAGTACAATATGAATACAATCGTGTACATCAACAATATCTTAGTAGAAGCTGTTAGAATGCTTCTTACTAGCAGATATCCTTTCACATACAGACACCTTGATAAGTACAATATGAATACAATCATGTACATTAAGAATATCTTAGTAGAAGCTGTTAGAATGCTTCTTGCTAGCTGATATCCTTTCACATACAGACACCTTGATAAGTACAATATGAATACAATCATGTACATCAACAATATCTTAGTAGAAGCTGTTAGAATGCTTCTTACTAGCAGATATCCTTTCACATACAGACACCTTGATAAGTACAATATGAATACAATCGTGTACATCAACAATATCTTAGTAGAAGCTGTTAGAATGCTTCTTACTAGCAGATATCCTTTCACATACAGACACCTTGATAAGTACAATAAGAATACAATCATGTACATTAACAATATCTTAGTAGAAGCTGTTAGAATGCTTCTTACTAGCAGATATCCTTTCACATACAGACACCTTGATAAATACAACATGATAACAATCGTGTACATTAACAATATCTTAGTAGAAGCTGTTAGAATGCTTCTTGCTAGCTGATATCCTTTCACATACAGACACCTTGATAAATACAACATGATAACAATCGTGTACATTAACAATATCTTAGTAGAAGCTGTTAGAATGCTTCTTGCTAGCTGATATCCTTTCACATACAGACACCTTGATAAGTACAATAAGAATACAATCATGTACATTAACAATATCTTAGTAGAAGCTGTTAGAATGCTTCTTGCTAGCTGATATCCCTTCACATACAGACACCTTGATAAATACAACATGATAACAATCGTGTACATTAACAATATCTTAGTAGAAGCTGTTAGAATGCTTCTTGCTAGCAGATATCCCTTCACATACAGACACCTTGATCAATACAATATGAATACAATCCTGTACATTAACAATATCTTAGTAGAAGCTGTTAGAATGCTTCTTACTAGCTGATATCCCTTCACATACAGACACCTTGATAAATACAACATGATAACAATCGTGTACATTAACAATATCTTAGTAGAAGCTGTTAGAATGCTTCTTACTAGCTGATATCCCTTCACATACAGACACCTTGATAAATACAACATGATAACAATCGTGTACATTAACAATATCTCAGTAGAAGCTGTTAGAATGCTTCTTGCTAGCTGATATCCTTTCACATACAGACACCTTGATAAATACAACATGATAACAATCGTGTACATTAACAATATCTTAGTAGAAGCTGTTAGAATGCTTCTTGCTAGCTGATATCCCTTCACATACAGACACCTTGATAAATACAACATGATAACAATCGTGTACATTAACAATATCTTAGTAGAAGCTGTTAGAATGCTTCTTACTAGCTGATATCCCTTCACATACAGACACCTTGATAAATACAACATGATAACAATCGTGTACATTAACAATATCTCAGTAGAAGCTGTTAGAATGCTTCTTGCTAGCTGATATCCTTTCACATACATACACCTTGATAAATACAACATGATAACAATCGTGTACATTAACAATATCTTAGTAGAAGCTGTTAGAATGCTTCTTGCTAGCTGATATCCTTTCACATACAGACACCTTGATAAATACAACATGATAACAATCATGTACATTAATAATATCTTAGTAGAAGCCGTTAGAATGCTTCTTGCTAGCAGATATCCCTTCACATACAGACACTTTGATAAATACAACATGATAACAATCGTGTACATTAACAATATTTTAGTAGAAGCTGTTAGAATGCTTCTTGCTAGCTGATATCCTTTCACATACATACACCTTGATAAATACAACATGATAACAATCGTGTACATTAACAATATCTTAGTAGAAGCTGTTAGAATGCTTCTTGCTAGCTGATATCCTTTCACATACATACACCTTGATAAATACAACATGATAACAATCGTGTACATTAACAATATCTTAGTAGAAGCTGTTAGAATGCTTCTTGCTAGCTGATATCCTTTCACATACATACACCTTGATAAATACAACATGATAACAATCGTGTACATTAACAATATCTTAGTAGAAGCCGTTAGAATGCTTCTTGCTAGCTGATATCCCTTCACATACATACACCTTGATAAATACAATATGAATACAATCGTGTACATCAATAATATCTTATTAGAAGCTGTTAGAATGCTTCTTGCTAGCAGATATCCTTTCACATACAGACACCTAGATAAGTACAATAATAATACAATCATGTACATTAACAATATCTTAGTAGAAGCTGTTAGAATGCTTCTTGCTAGCTGATATCCCTTCACATACATACACCTTGATAAATACAATATGAATACAATCGTGTACATCAATAATATCTTATTAGAAGCTGTTAGAATGCTTCTTGCTAGCAGATATCCTTTCACATACAGACACATTGATAAATACAATATGAATACAATCATGTACATTAATAATATCTTAGTAGAAGCCGTTAGAATGCTTCTTACTAGCTGATATCCCTTCACATACAGACACCTTGATAAATACAACATGATAACAATCGTGTACATTAACAATATCTTAGTAGAAGCTGTTAGAATGCTTCTTACTAGCTGATATCCCTTCACATACAGACACCTTGATAAATACAACATGATAACAATCATGTACATTAACAATATCTTAGTAGAAGCTGTTAGAATGCTTCTTACTAGCTGATATCCTTTCACATACAGACACCTTGATAAGTACAATAAGAATACAATCATGTACATCAACAATATCTTAGTAGAAGCCGTTAGAATGCTTCTTGCTAGCAGATATCCCTTCACATACAGACACCTTGATCAATACAATATGAATACAATCCTGTACATTAACAATATCTTAGTAGAAGCTGTTAGAATGCTTCTTACTAGCTGATATCCCTTCACATACAGACACCTTGATAAATACAACATGATAACAATCGTGTACATTAACAATATCTTAGTAGAAGCTGTTAGAATGCTTCTTACTAGCTGATATCCCTTCACATACAGACACCTTGATCAATACAATAAGAATACAATCATGTACATTAACAATATCTTAGTAGAAGCTGTTAGAATGCTTCTTGCTAGCAGATATCCCTTCACATACAGACACCTTGATCAATACAATATGAATACAATCCTGTACATTAACAATATCTTAGTAGAAGCTGTTAGAATGCTTCTTACTAGCTGATATCCCTTCACATACAGACACCTTGATAAATACAACATGATAACAATCGTGTACATTAACAATATCTTAGTAGAAGCTGTTAGAATGCTTCTTAGTAGCTGATATCCCTTCACATACAGACACCTTGATAAATACAACATGATAACAATCGTGTACATTAACAATATCTCAGTAGAAGCTGTTAGAATGCTTCTTACTAGCTGATATCCTTTCACATACAGACACCTTGATAAATACAATAAGAATACAATCCTGTACATTAACAATATCTTAGTAGAAGCTGTTAGAATGCTTCTTGCTAGCTGATATCCTTTCACCTACAGACACCTTGATAAGTACAATAAGAATACAATCATGTACATTAACAATATCTTAGTAGAAGCTGTTAGAATGCTTCTTGCTAGCTGATATCCCTTCACATACATACACCTTGATAAATACAACATGATAACAATCGTGTACATCAACAATATCTTAGTAGAAGCTGTTAGAATGCTTCATGCTAGCAGATATCCTTTCACCTACAGACACCTTGATAAATACAATATGAATACAATCATGTACATTAATAATATCTTAGTAGAAGCCGTTAGAATGCTTCTTGCTAGCAGATATCCCTTCACATACAGACACCTTGATAAATACAATATGAATACAATCCTGTACATTAACAATATCTTAGTAGAAGCCGTTAGAATGCTTCTTACTAGCAGATATCCTTTCACCTACAGACACCTTGATAAGTACAATAAGAATACAATCATGTACATTAAGAATATCTTTGTAGAAGCCGTTAGAATGCTTCTTGCTAGCAGATATCCCTTCACATACAGACACCTTGATAAATACAATATGAATACAATCCTGTACATTAACAATATCTCAGTAGAAGCCGTTAGAATGCTTCTTACTAGCTGATATCCGTTCACATACAGACACCTTTATAAATACAATATGAATACAATCATGTACATTAAGAATATCTTTGTAGAAGCCGTTAGAATGCTTCTTGCTAGCAGATATCCCTTAACATACAGACACCTTGATAAATACAATATGAATACAATCATGTACATTAACAATATCTCAGTAGAAGCTGTTAGAATGCTTCTTGCTAGTAGATATCCATTCACATACAGACACCTTGATAAATACAATATGAATACAATCCTGTACATTAACAATATCTTAGTAGAAGCCGTTAGAATGCTTCTTACTAGCTGATATCCCTTCACTTACAGACACCTTGATCAATACAATATGAATACAATCATGTACATCAACAATATCTTAGTAGAAGCTGTTAGAATGCTTCTTGCTAGCAGATATCCCTTCACATACAGACACCTTGATAAATACAACATGATAACAATCGTGTACATTAACAATATCTTAGTAGAAGCTGTTAGAATGCTTCTTGCTAGCTGATATCCCTTCACATACATACACCTTGATAAATACAACATGATAACAATTGTGTACATCAACAATATCTTAGTAGAAGCTGTTAGAATGCTTCATGCTAGCAGATATCCTTTCACCTACAGACACCTTGATAAATACAATATGAATACAATCATGTACATTAAGAATATCTTAGTAGAAGCCGTTAGAATGCTTCTTGCTAGCAGATATCCCTTCACATACAGACACCTTGATAAATACAATATGAATACAATCCTGTACATTAACAATATCTTAGTAGAAGCCGTTAGAATGCTTCTTACTAGCAGATATCCTTTCACCTACAGACACCTTGATAAGTACAATAAGAATACAATCATGTACATTAAGAATATCTTTGTAGAAGCCGTTAGAATGCTTCTTGCTAGCAGATATCCCTTCACATACAGACACCTTGATAAATACAATATGAATACAATCCTGTACATTAACAATATCTCAGTAGAAGCCGTTAGAATGCTTCTTGCTAGTAGATATCCCTTCACATACAGACACCTTGATAAATACAATATGAATACAATCATGTACATCAACAATATCTTAGTAGAAGCTGTTAGAATGCTTCTTGGTAGTAGATATCCCTTCACATACAGACACCTTGATAAATACAATATGAATACAATCATGTACATTAACAATATCTTAGTAGAAGCTGTTAGAATGCTTCTTACTAGCAAATATCCTTTCACATACAGACACCTTGATAAGTACAATATGAATACAATCATGTACATCAACAATATCTTAGTAGAAGCTGTTAGAATGCTTCTTGCTAGTAGATATCCCTTCACATACAGACACCTTGATAAGTACAATAAGAATACAATCATGTACATCAACAATATCTTAGTAGAAGCTGTTAGAATGCTTCTTGCTAGTAGATATCCCTTCACATACATACACCTTGATAAATACAATATGAATACAATCATGTACATTAACAATATCTCAGTAGAAGCCTCCTTTAAAATGCCTCTTGCTAGCAGATATCCTTTTACATACAGACACCTTGATAAATACAACATGATAACAATCGTGTACATTAACAATATCTTAGTAGAAGCCGTTAGAATGCTTCTTACTAGCTGATATCCCTTCACTTACAGACACCTTGATCAATACAACATGAATACAATCATGTACATTAACAATATCTTAGTAGAAGCCGTTAGAATGCTTCTTACTAGCTGATATCCCTTCACTTAGAATGCTTAATTAAATATACAACATATACTTTTTTATTTTAGTATTGTTGTACTGCACGTCTTGTTCGCACGTTTCAGTAGGTTAAAATTTTATCAGAAATTTTATTGTTTTATATATGTAAATGTTGCATTCATGAGGCCACACCTTCAGATAAATGAACCATTACGAAATATGTGTAATAACAGTGGTACTCACACTTCAGTGGCAAATAAGTCAATTTTAATGTGTAAAGAAAATATTTCGCATTCACTTGAAAGTAATATTAAGTCCCCTGTTAATTTACTTCGATGTATTGGAGTCAATTACACCCATTTTAAGTGTAGTGGTGATACGCATTCTGACGTCCGAAATCACCAAAGTCAGTGTACGACTGACTTTATTTTTGGGAAATGCATAAAAGGATTACGAATAGCACAATTAAATATACAACATATACTTCCCAAACTAGATGAATTAAAATACCAGTTGTCATTTTATAAATCAAATTTGGTTGTTGGCTTATGTGAGACCTTTTTATCAGAATCTGTAAATGATAGTTACTTACGTGTTAACAACTTTGTATTTGAAAGAAGGGACAGGAAATCTAGCAAAAAAGGCGGTGGTTTATTAGTCTATATATCAAAAGATATCCCATACATACGTAGGCCTGATATTGAACAAAACGAAATAGAATCACTATGGATACAAATTAATTTCCCTAACATCAAACCGTTTTTAGTGAATTTTGTGTACAGACCGCCTGCCTCAAAACAAACATGGATCGAAATATACGAAACGCAAATAGATACGGCTGATCGGTTGAACTACGAAACATACATATTAGGCGACATGAATATTAATTATTTACAAGCAAATTCAGCAAGTAAATATAATAACAAAAAATGGGAATCGTTTACTCAAAAATTTGGATTGATGCAATTTGTAAACTTTCCAACTAGGGTTACAAAATCGAGCTCCACCATAATTGATCATATATATAGCACAAGTCCGAACTTAATTAAAGATGTCTATGTCTCGTCATATAGTGTAAGTGATCACTACCCAGTGAGTTTTACACGTGTTAGTAAACGCACTAACCATCAAAATAACAAACATGAATACATAAGTTATCGTTCTTATAAAAACTTTGATGAAACCCATTTCAGAAATACATTGGCCAATGCGACATTTTCAATCATTGAAACCATAAATAACCCGAATGATCAACTTGATTTATTTTATAACATTATTAATGAAATATTATCCAAACAAGCACCTGTCAAATTAAAAAGAGTAAAACGCAATACACAACCAGGATGGTTCAACGAAGAAATAAAAATTGCAATTTTTGAAAGGAATAAACTTCAGAAGCAGAAGAATTTCCCCAAATATAAAGAAATGAGGAACAAGGTAACATCGTTGATAAAGAAAAGCAGGAAATTATTTTATAATAAAGTAGTGAATGAAAATAAAACTACAGTGTTTATATGGAAAACATTAAAAAACATTGCTAATAATGACAACTCTGTTTGTGACGGTATTCATTTGCCCAAAACGCTACGGTATGGTAATGAAACTATACAGGGCGACATAAATATTTTAAATGCTTTAAATGAACATTTTATCAATGTGTCTAACATTATACAGAAAACCAAGCTTGATAAAGACCACTTTTCCCATTTAAAACAATACTTAGATGAAAAATTAAAACATAATTATTTTGATATAGATTTTATTTCACCATTTGAAGTTAAAACAATTATTGAAAATTTGGATGTTACTAAATCTACGGGGCTCGATGGAATAGGACCAAAGCTACTGAAAAACTGTGGGGACTACATTACCCAAGCTGTAACCAATACAATAAACAATAGTATTTTACAAGGAATATTTCCAGATTCACTGAAAGAAGCATATGTCATTCCTCTATTCAAAGAAGGAAATAAAGCAGATCCATGCAATTATCGACCTATATCAATTTTATCAACACTATCAAAAATATTTGAACGCCATATTTCTAAACAATTACATACGTTCTTCAGTAAGACAAATATTTTACATACAACACAATCTGGTTTCAGACAACAGCACTCTTGTCATACTGCCCTTACACGACTAGTAGACACTTGGCTGAAAGACATTGACTGTGGAAAGTATGTGGGGACAGTGTTTCTTGACTTGAGAAAGGCTTTTGATCTTGTTGATCACCAAATATTATTGCATAAATTAAATCTGTACCATTTCTCTGAAAGAACAATTAAACTTTTCGAGTCATATCTAAGTAACAGGAAACAAAAAGTTAAGGTAAACAATTCTTATTCAGAAACGTTACCCATCCACTCCGGCGTTCCACAGGGTTCGATCCTTGGTCCTTTATTATTCCTTATTTATATAAATGACATAGCTTTATCCTCACAGACAATTAACATTGACCTATATGCAGACGATTCGACTTTGTATAAATCAGACTGCAGCATACATAATATCGAAGCTAATCTCCAAGAAAATTTAAATGAAATTACTAGGTGGTGCAAACTAAACAATATGTCTTTACACCCAGGTAAATCAAAGTGTATGCTTATCTCAACAAAATACAAAATAATGAATGCCCAAGAATTGCATTTGTCGATAGAAAATATTTCTCTTGAAAATGTTAAAGTGCACAAAGTTCTTGGTGTTTTAATTGACAATACTTTGTCATGGAAAAATCAAATATCCAAGGTATGCAGTAAACTAAATTCTAAAATAGCACTGTTAAAACGAATACTTTTTTACTTGTCTGATGATATGAAGAAGATGTATTATAATGCATACATATTGCCATGTTTTGACTACTGTTGTACAGTTTGGGGCAAGGGGATAAGTTCAAAATCAGATGTAAACAAAATTCTAAAGATTCAAAAAAGGGCTGCGAGGATTATCTTAAATAAGCCGGTTTTAACGTGTTCCTTGGATATGTTTCGTGAATTAAACTGGCTTACGTTTGAACACAGATGTGCATATCATATGGGTTTGCTTATTTTTAAATGTAAAAAGCAGCTCTTACCGATTTATATGTCAGAATTAATAACATTTTCAAGTAATAGTACTTACAGACTCCGTTCTTCAGAACGAAATGAACTCATTCAACTGAAACCACATACAAATTATTTAAAAGATACATTTAGCTACAGCAGCAATGAAGTGTGGAAAAAGATACCCACTGAAATAAGAAACTGTACAACAGTCATATCTTTTAAACGGAACTATAAGAAATTCCTATTACAACTTCAAAATCCAAATTAAACTGATATTACTGTAATTTTGCGGCCGGATATATAATGAATGCTGATGTTTAAAATCTTTTTACTATTGTGTTTAACTGTTTAACTGAAACATGTGTGACTGATTAGGAATTTTTCCACTGTATAAATGCATCCATCATTAATTAAAAGATGAGTGTTTGTCGGGTTCATTTATGTCATTTATGTTTTGTTTCATAATGCCATTTTTATTTCAGGATTGTTTCTTTTTCTTTTTTTTCTTTTTTGGAAGGCCACATTGAAAATAAGTTAATGTTTCGCATGTCTTAATGTGTTAACCTTCAGTAAATAAAGATATTATTATTATTATTATTATTACTTACAGACACCTTGATCAATACAATATGAATACAATCATGTACATCAACAATATCTTAGTAGAAGCTGTTAGAATGCTTCTTGCTAGCAGATATCCCTTCACATACAGACACCTTGATAAATACAACATGATAACAATCGTGTACATTAACAATATCTTAGTAGAAGCTGTTAGAATGCTTCTTGCTAGCTGATATCCCTTCACATACATACACCTTGATAAATACAACATGATAACAATCGTGTACATCAACAATATCTTAGTAGAAGCTGTTAGAATGCTTCATGCTAGCAGATATCCTTTCACCTACAGACACCTTGATAAATACAATATGAATACAATCATGTACATTAATAATATCTTAGTAGAAGCCGTTAGAATGCTTCTTGCTAGCAGATATACCTTCCAATACAGACACCTTGATAAATACAATATGAATACAATCCTGTACATTAACAATATCTTAGTAGAAGCCGTTAGAATGCTTCTTACTAGCAGATATCCTTTCACCTACAGACACCTTGATAAGTACAATAAGAATACAATCATGTACATCAACAATATCTTAGTAGAAGCCGTTAGAATGCTTCTTGCTAGCAGATATCCCTTCACATACAGACACCTTGATAAATACAATATGAATACAATCCTGTACATTAACAATATCTCAGTAGAAGCCGTTAGAATGCTTCTTACTAGCTGATATCCGTTCACATACAGACACCTTTATAAATACAATATGAATACAATCATGTACATTAAGAATATCTTTGTAGAAGCCGTTAGAATGCTTCTTGCTAGCAGATATCCCTTCACATACAGACACCTTGATAAATACAATATGAATACAATCATGTACATTAACAATATCTCAGTAGAAGCCTCCTTTAAAATGCCTCTTGCTAGCAGATATCCTTTCACATACAGACACCTTGATAAATGCAATATGAATACAATCATGTACATTAATAATATCTCAGTAGAAGCCGTTAGAATGCTTCTTGCTAGTAGATATCCCTTCACATACAGACACCTTGATAAATACAATATGAATACAATCCTGTACATTAACAATATCTTAGTAGAAGCCGTTAGAATGCTTCTTACTAGCTGATATCCCTTCACTTACAGACACCTTGATCAATACAATATGAATACAATCATGTACATCAACAATATCTTAGTAGAAGCTGTTAGAATGCTTCTTGCTAGCAGATATCCCTTCACATACAGACACCTTGATAAATACAACATGATAACAATCGTGTACATTAACAATATCTTAGTAGAAGCTGTTAGAATGCTTCTTGCTAGCTGATATCCTTTCACATACAGACACCTTGATAAATACAATAAGAATACAATCATGTACATTAACAATATCTTAGTAGAACCTGTTAGAATGCTTCTTACTAGCTGATATCCTTTCACATACAGACACCTTGATAAGTACAATAAGAATACAATCATGTACATCAACAATATCTCAGTAGAAGTAGTTAGAATGCTTCTTGCTAGCAGATATACCTTCCAATACAGACACTACCTTGATAAATACAATATGAATACAATCATGTACATAATATTAATATCTCAGTAGAAGCTGTTAGAATGCTTCTTGCTAGCAGATATCCTTTCACATACAGACACCTTGATAAATACACGGACCTCTTCAGTCAAGTATAGGATGGAAGGCCAAAGACACGGACCTCTTCAGTCAAGTCTAGGATGGATGGCCAAAGACACGGACCTCTTCAGTCAAGTCTAGGATGGATGGCCAAAGACACGGACCTCTTCAGTCAAGTCTAGGATGGATGACCAAAGACACAGACCTCTTCAGTCAAGTCTAGGATGGATGGCCAAAGACACGGACCTCTTCAGTCAAGTCTAGGATGGATTGCCAAAGACACGGACCTCTTTAGTCAATTCTAGGATGGATGGCCAAAGACACAGACCTCTTCAGTCAAGTCTAGGATGGAAGGCCAAAGACACAGACCTCTTCAGTCAAGTCTAGGATGGAAGGCCAAAGACACAGACCTCTTCCGTCAATTCTAGGATGGAAGGCCAAAGACACAGACCTCTTCAGTCAAGTCTAGGATGGATTGCCAAAGACACGGACCTCTTCAGTCAAGTCTAGGATGGATGGCCAAAGACACGGACCTCTTCAGTCAAGTCTAGGATGGATGGCCAAAGACACAGACCTCTTCAGTCAAGTCTAGGATGGATGGCCAAAGACACAGACCTCTTCAGTCAAGTCTAGGATGGATGGCCAAAGACACAGACCTCTTCAGTCAATTCTACGATGGATGGCCAAAGACATGGACCTCTTCAGTCAATTCTAGGATGGAAGGCCAAATATAGTATGTACTTAAACTTCAAATATATTTTTATGATGTACTTAATTATATAAGAAATAGTTTGAAAAATAACAACATTTACCAGTAATGATACAGTGCAACACTACTGTTCTTCATCAGTGCTGGTGTTCAATTTGCTCCCAACAGTACTGGCAATGTATTACCTGTTTTTATGTTCCAGGCATGGTTGCTGAGATGTGTAAAATTCAACACAAAAATGTTCTTTTGACATGAATGATGACAACTTGTTTGTGTTGAAGAGCGGTGTTACATGTATAAATTAAGATTTGTTCAAAGATTTTATTCTTTGATTCTTCATTTTCTCTAAACAAAGTAAAATACTTCATAATTATAAAATTATACATAAGTTTTATTAAAATACATGTAATTTTATGTCATGTCTGTTTATTTCCACAGGACTTCACAGCTGAGGTTATTCACAGTCAGTTTTGGTAACTCTATATTTCTGACACCAGAATACAGTAGGTTGTTTCCCTTGATTGGATCAGACCTCCATCAGATTGAGCTTCAGTACAACAGCAAACATACGAAGGTAAGACGACCTATTAAACCACATGTTAGAGAGAGTGGATCAGTGGTCTAGTGGTAACGCATTGGACTAGTTATCAGGGGTTTGCTAGTATGATCCACTACTCTGCCACTAGGTTTTCAGAAAAGACCTTAAACAGAGGACCCGGGCCATTTATCAGTGTTATATGCCAGGTATGTAAAAGTACCAGGAATGTCTCTAGAACAAGAAACAATTCTTTGGCATCTCTGTGATTAGTCGTAATTATCAGGTATCTTTATCATGTATACATATTGGATCATTCTCGTCATCCAGAGCATTCATTTCATAATTTCATGTCTGAAAGGTTGGCAAACCACTGATGTATGAGGATGATATAGGATATAAATACTATGAGACATGTGAATATTACTTTATGAACAGGTTAAACTGTTTGTAAGATAATAGTATTAGGTCTACCTGTTAACTGCTGTTTATTACAAACATTTTAATGTGAAACAATTTAACATACTTATGTACATTCTTACGAATATTATACAAACATTCATGAGTTTTCATAATGGCTTCTTTTAAACTGGATTTACACTAGCCAAGTTTAATGGAAGAATATCTAACACAACTATGTGTATCAGCTAGCCGTTCTGCTGCCAATTTCCAGACATTTTTGTATCATGATATGTCGCTTGTTAAATATATAAATTAGTGGAAGTTAAAGGTACTCTAACTCATGTCTACACCAATATTTCAAAGTTATGGAAATTGTAAGCAATGCGCTAAAATTTAACAGCGTCAAATAAAGTTCTCAAAACCACTTACTAGTCATCAGCCTGGCACCCATCTATTATTAAGTATCAATAGTAGAAAGTTTTTAGAGAACTTTCAAGCTTGTGCACTTGGAGAATGAAACAAAAAATTCATGTCGTAGTCATGTTATTTTTGCAGTCAGAGATGAAAGACTTTGAGAGTCTGAAAAATGTGGACCTCACTGTGCTTCTCAAGGATTTACAGATATTTTATAAGGAAGGTGTAAGTTAGCCATTAGATAAAAACTATGTCAAAAGGTTATAGAATATTGCAATATGGGTTAGACTGTATCATTGCACCTCTGTCACATGCAAAGAGTAAAGGTACAAGAGGTACAGAGCCTGCAAGCTAATGCTTGATGAAAATCTGTCTGTGATGATAATTGACTTTCTTTATGCTTTTGGATCTATACTCTTATTATTGGTATTGTCTGTCATTCAATAGGAAACATTTAAAAATTGACTTTGATGTATCATTAAGTCCCATACTTTACAATACTGCAAAGTCAGTTTTTAGATGTTAAACTCGGGTGCACTACCATTGTTACATCTAAAGAGTATCGCTATAAAGATGAATCTTTCATTCAATATGGACAGAATTTGTAGATGTTTCCTTTACACTGGTGACTACCTTCAAAGGTTCAGCTGAACCATTAAATTTTCATAGGTTGCTAATAGAAAATTAGTCAAGGAAAAAGTTGAACAAAATGGAACTCGTTCATAAGGTAGAGATGTTAACAGCTGAGCTAGTGTTTGCATAATTTAGATAAATTGTATCGTTTCAGAGTTTTGTGTCCAGTATAGACTCATTGTTAGCAGATCTTGGTGTAAAAGAGGACATATATTCAGTTGGATATACAAGTGCTATTATAGCTACAGAATTAGAGGCGTACCAACCAGCCAAAACAAGGAGAAAGGTAACTGTTTGCTGAATGTAGTATTTGTCTCATGGATCATGCAAAATGAATACAAAATATAGTCTGGCTAGCTACTGCCATTACCTCTTAATTCAAGGGACAGTTAGTAACAACTGCAAACTCTGAAAGTCAGTATGTCTGCAGTATAGTATGCATCTGTTTACCAGTCCACTATTTAGGATTTGCAAACTGTTTCCTTTAGCATTTAACCTTGGTCCTGCTAAATATCCAAAATGGAATTGCCTAGCTTTCATTAGCTCACCTGGCTTCGCCATGGTGAGCTTTTCTGATGGATGATTGTCCGTCCTCTGTCAACATTTTGATTCAAATGACATCTACTCTGAAACCACTAGGCCAACGTTGATGAATCTATGCAGGGATGGGCCTTGCATGAAGCTCTACCAAAATTGTTCAAAGAATTCCATTCCATGCAGAACTCTGGTTCTGCTATGGCAACAAATAGGAAAAACACTAAAAATCTTCTTTGAAACCACAACTCCTAGAGTTATATTTGGCATGTAGCATTGTCTAGTGGACCTCTACCAAGATTGTTCAAATTATGACCCCAGGGTCAAAATTGACCCTCGGTGGCTGGTCACTTAGTTTTGCATAGGCTTATATAGGAACAGCTTTTAAAATCTTCTTCTAAACTAGGTCAGTCACACTTAGATCTCATTGGTCGCCGTGATTGGCCTACTCTTTGGTAACCAATTAAATTCAACCTTTGGCTATACTAGCTGGAAATTGCAGTCAGGTAAATTTCTCCTATTTCTGGCTTCAAAATTTTGTTTTTTAGGCATGACGGGAGACATGCCGGGGTCTCATCCAAATATTAAGCTAACATAAGTGCTCTTTTGGACGGACCTTGATAAAATTCTCTTCAAATCAAATCAAATCAAAATAGCATTTTATGAAACTTATAACAAATTTACAGTAGCTAAATGCCGCAGTGCACACCCAACTTTCATCAAGATTATCTTAGTATCTTTAGAGCACTTCTCCTTAAAATCTTATTTTCTTCTATAGTCAACATGAAAACATTTAAATTCTATTTTCCTGAAACCTGTCAAAATTCAATTGAAATGGCTCAAGTAATTTATTGATCATTCTATTAAAACCTACACCCTGTTCTAACATGAAATCAAAGCACTAAAGGCACTGAAAGTGTGCAATTTTGACTAGCTGCCAGCTATTTCAAAGCAGAAATTGAAACAATTGTGGTATGTTGCAGACTGTATCACAAATTGTGTCATGGATATTATTCAGAATAATTTATTTCTTGTTTCAAAAAGGGAATAACAAATTATTCTGTTACTTTTTAATGTCTGCAAGTCATATAGTGATAAGGTAAGTTGGCTTGCCGGCAAATTGACTGGTGTTACAATGAAAGAATGCCTTTGTGGATCGATTGATTTTTCAATTGGGCCAATGTTAACAGAGTAAAGCTTCCTTACAGCCGAACGCTTTACATACAAACAAGTAGTTCCATATATTCAGTTGTTACGAATTATACTGTCTTCTGTTTTAAAAATTATATAGTAACATCTAAATAATATCAAAACATTTCAGAATAGCATAATATTATATTATATATTATATTGTTGTTTTTCTTATAATTTGGGACTTTAAAATCAACAAGGTATCTGTTCTGTATAGAACTATTTTCCTACACGGTTTTGATCACAACCAGTCAGACCGGAGACACTAAATAAAAGACAACTAGTCAGGCCGAATAATGTTATGTCTTTTATCCGATATTGTGTTTGTGATCATAAACTATGGGAACATCGTAATACGTTATGGAACCACTAGGTACTCTTGAATTTTAAATTACAAAACTCGGAATTCAACATAAAAAACGACGATTTTTTTGTAACTTTCCAACGCCTCTATCATCAAAAGTGCTTGGCCTGACCATGTTGTCATTTAGTGTCTTTAAAGATATGCCGAAACACTAGTCTAAAATACGCCTTTATGCGTTTAGGTATAAAACTGAAACTTATCAGCAAATTAACTTTACAGAGGCACTTGTAGATGTCTTTTTGAAATATGACAACATATTTTTATGCTTTAAACACGTTGTAATTGTTGTATTTTATGTAAATGCGTGGTTCAAAAATGGTATGAAAATGTCCGCATTTTGCCGAAGTCGGTTCGTACCTGGGTACGAATAAATGTAAGAAATCACATAGATCTACATGTCTAAAAATATGATTTTTAAATGTAGACAGAAATGCAATAATCTAAAGGGAAAATCAAGTTCATTTCTCTGGATAATGCTGTCATTAATAAAGAACAGATATTAATTCAATAGAAGTACAAATAGGATTTATTGTATTGTAACTAAAACTTTCAAACTTTACCATGATTCTTTTGCTACCCTAAATTTTGCCGGGTACATTCATACAAACATCATCATCATCATCATCATTTCTTGTTACGAAATACTATAATCAGCAAAACTAGAAACGTCCCTGTTTTATAGCCGGTGAAGTTTTGTCTGTGTAGTTGCTACAAGTTCAATGTACATGCATTTTAAACCCTGGTGATGTTCAGAATACGATCGTGTACAGTTTACCTGATACGCACGGTTTACATATCGGCTAGTAACCGGAACGGTCATTTGCACGTTTTGCATGTGCACGCTATACATGTCATCCATATGTTGATTCAGTTCGTGTCATACCATTCATGCAATAGGGGCTATTCTGAAAATTAATTTTTTCTTTAATTTTTCACTGTTTTCGATATGCCACGGCTTTCTGAAAACGAGCGAAATCAGGCAATTGGGATGCTTGCGGGTGGGATGTCCGCCAGGGTAGTCGCGCGTCGGTTCGGGTGCTGTCGGAAGACGATTGATCGTCTTGCAGCCCGGTACCAGCAGACTGGGGCTATTCACGACCGGCAGCGACCTGGTAGGCCTTGTGTAACGACGGCTAGAGCTGATCATTTCATTACGTTGACTCACTTACGTCAATGTCAATTGGCAGCCACAGTCACTGCTAGGCAATACGGTGTCTCAGGGCAGACCATTTGCAACCGGTTGCGTCGTAACGCCCAACCAATCAGGGCACGCCGCCCGTACACTGGTCAGATAATGACCCAACGTCACCGTGCTGCCAGGCTGTTATGGGCGCGACGTCATCTGAACTGGAGAAGGGCTGACCGAGTTTTGTTCACCGATGAATCTCGGTTCACTGTCATGCTGACGGAAGATTACGGGTATACAGGCGTAAAAATGAAAGATTCGCCGATTGTTGCATTGTTGAGAAGAACAGGTTTGGGGGAGGGAGCGTAATGGTCTGGGGTGGGATCATGGGAAACCGGAAGACAGATTTGGTTGTTGTACAGGGCAACAATGCACAGTGTTATGTTGCAGACGTGCTAAATGCATATGCCTTACCATTTATTAGTCAGCATGGTCCTGGTGTAACATTGATGTAGGACAATGCCTGCCGTCATGTAGCCAGGGTCACCACTCAATTCTTGCAGCAAAACAATGTCAACGTCATGCCATGGCCCGCGGTTTCCCCGGATCTCAACCCCATTGAGCACATATGGGATCAGCTGGGCCGCAAAGCACGAGCTAACCATCAGATTGACAATGCTCGCAATCTTACACGGGCGTTACAACAGGAATGGAGGAATTTGCCCAACGCACTGGTATTGTGTTACGTTATGTCGATGCGGCGTAGGATCATTGCATGCATTCATGCAAATGGTGGCCACACTAACGATATTTACTGGATGTGCCACATTTCTTATTGAAATTCCATCTCTAAACATTCAATAACACCTTTATGAGTATTTGTGATTTTTGATTTTGACCCCTACCTCTCTTGACTGGTTATCTCTCGAAAAGTTAACAAGATAGCCAGATGCAATTAATTGGTTTTGATACAGAAATGAATGAACTTGTTTTTCTATTTTGATTCATAAAAGTAACCCTTTTGGTTTTCGATAAATCTTTCCTGAAATATGGAGGGACGTTTCTATTTTTGCTGAGTATACTAGAGTCTATTAAAACATTCAGTTGTTGTTTTAGACAAGTTATGAAAATTTAAAACAGCATGGTAGAAAGGCTGGTAATAACTAGGGGTGCACAATAGACCAGTATATTGCAATTCGCAGTATTTTGGAAGCACTTACGGGGATAGTTAATTTAAGCTGCAAGTACTTGTTCTAAAATAGGTATATACTGAATCAATTTATAACAAAAGATTGATTTATAACCGCTGTAGGTTCGTGCCCTACTTGGGTCAAACTCTTTTATGTCTGGAAGCTATCTAGGTTCTACCCAGGTGCCCGCTCGTGACTAAAATAATGCCCGAATTGGCACCCAAGGTCTTCCTCCTCCATGAAAGTTGGAAGTTGCAATATGACCTTAGCTGTTGAGTGCGACGTTTATCTAAATCAGTCAATTGGCACAATACAATCAACCCTAAAGGGATATCCCTTAACTTTTGAATGACATTAAAAGTTGTTCAAACTATGAATTTTCAGTTCAGTTTTGTCAAAATCCATTTCGCAGTTACCATTCACAGCTTAATACTTCATAGGGTAGTTGAACATAGTCACTGAATGCAAAATGTAAGCACATGGGTTCCTATCTCAAAAGTGAAGTTTACACAAATGGTTAAAGGTCAAAATTTGTGGACAGTTGTGTCTCCAGATTATAACTTTACTCGTGCAAGGGTTGTCCTGATATTTACACATGTATATGTACAGTCTGTGTTGTCCTGATATTTACACATGTATGTGTGCAGACTATGTTGTTCAGAGACAATCGATCTCCAGCACTTTCAGTCCTTTGATTCATAAAGCATTGGGAAGTAACCATGTTGTAATTTTTACATGAATAATCTTCCATATATTCTGTGTTCCAAAAGTGAGGCTTATAATACGTTTATTTTACTGTTCATCCATTTGTTTATTTGTCTCCTCCATCATGTCTTGGTCAAACTTTCAGTACTGTTTGTGGAATATGAGTACTGCCTCACAGACTAGTTGAACATATAGGACATACTTTGTATCTCAGACATAGCTTTTTACATTCTTAGTGGAATTACAGTGATTTAGATTGTTTATAGTCTGGTCCAACCCAAGGATTTCTCTTGAGGTAAAACTGCAAAGACCCCTGACAGGGCTGATGCAGATACAAGGGAATCCGTGTACTAGACCCTAGCTCTTTACAAATAGACCCCTTGATTCTTTTATGTGACCAATGTATGGCAACGGCACATGCGAGATTACCTCTGGGCTTCTAATCACTTAATCTCCAGGTGACAAGCATTCCTGAAATTTCCATTGCCCTGGTGGGGATTCAAACAGGGGACCTCTGGATTGGTAGCCCATATAGTTAACCACTTGACAACTGCGCCACCCTTTTTGTTGGATTTCAGTTAAACTTAACAGAATTGAAGAGCATCATGGGGAAGTGTTTTGTTAACTAACATGCAGTTGAAAAGTAATTACAGTTAAACTTCGTTCGCTCGAACTCGAAGGGACCGCCGATTTTAGTTTGAGGGATCGGTAGTTCGAGCCATCGAGGTTTGCCATTCATGGGTTGTTATAATGTAGAAACTTGAATATGATACGCAATTTAACCCATGTTTCCCAAAATTAGTGCGTATTATACACCAAGCTTGAACCTCAGACAATATGTTCCAGCATGAAAAAATGGTTAAACCGACGAAATTCAGTTAAATTATTGCATTTGTTTTGACTACCTCCTTTTTGAAGAGCTCTTGGCGAGTGGGTCTAAAAGCCGATTTCTGATTCCGGTATACCCTAAGTTCTTAAACGAAAGACATTTCAAAACGTTTTATATCATTGGAAAGATCATAAAACAAAAACTTTATTCACTATAATTTCCAATTAAAGTTAGAATAAAAGTTGATAAAATCTCTAACATATAACTTCTACTATTTTTCTTAATGTTCTTAAAGGCAACATGCCGTTCTAAAAAATCCGTCACTCATTAAAAATTATATCAATTTCGTGGAAAAAAACCTTAAATTTATGCCAACTACTACTAATATGTATCAACATTGTAAAAAAAATTTTAGATTACCTTTAATTGCTCATTTACCGAGGTTTTAAAACATGCGCCGTTTAACAACGCCGGTCTGTTAATGTCTGATCAAAAGTACAATTGTTTGCCCGATAATTGAGACTGTCACCTTTTATTGTTCGAGCAAAAGGATGTGAATGACAGTGAAATTGATCTGAAGGGACCGCCAGAGAGGTTCGAGAGATCGGGGTTTGAGGTTTCGGAGGTGGAACAATATGATTTATATAGAGATTTTGCCGGGACCATCGGCCAAGTTCGAGCGATCGGTTGTATTTGAGCAAATGAAGTTCGAGCGAACGAAGTTTAACTGTACATGTCACTTAAAATATTACAGTGCTTTTAGTGCTTTCAGTGCTTTGATTTTAAAATTTTAAATGAAAATCCCAGTATAGTGCAAAGACTCTGATAAATTAACTAGAAAAAGCTAGGGTGGCCGGCTGCTTATCATTTTTTCCCAGACTTGTGCCTCCAATTCATACTGATTGTTCAGAAGTACCATGTAGATGTACCTTAAATATGAACACCTTTCATGGACTGCCTATGCTATGATGTTGTTAGAGAAATGTACTTGAACACTAGCAGCCTCTCATTGATTTGGGGTTGTGGGTTTGAGCACTGAAACAGACCTGACTCTTTTAACCAAGAAAATTGGCAGTTTCTCACAAAGTACTGATCCTTTCAGCAAATGATTGTTATTGATAGCAAAACTGCTGGTCTGTAAATAACTGAAATACCGTCGAAAACGTTCAACACCATGTGAATAATATAGAACAGTGTAAACGGGGGTTTGTCAGAAAATGACTTTTTACCATTTTTTTTCATGATAGGGTGTTATTTAGGTATATTTTGGGGTAATTTTTGTTAAAATTACAGGGCAGTCTAGTACTCTGGTGCCAGTGACACTCGCGGAAGACATTCGATATTGCCGATTTCATCACAAATGTACCGTATTTCCCCGCTTATAAGACGAGGAAATAAAGTCCCGATTTTTGCCTCAAAGTGGGGTCCTCGTCTTATAAGCGAGGCCACAAGAATCAACCAAATATAAAAATCAATCCTACATACATTTGTGATGAAATCGGCAATACCGAATGTCGTCCCGCGAGTGTCTATGTGCAGACGACAGTCGAACAATTACCGGTACCGTACATTGGCGAATTACGTTATTGTGTTAACTCACCTCCGCTGTCGATCGCAAATGTCGCTATTTACAATTATTTAAAGAATTTGAAGGTAAACTTTGCGAAAATAAGTGGTGCAGTCATATTTGGTTTTTTTCCATTATGATATAAGCGGCCTAAAATTGATACTTGAATCAAGCGTTTACACAGCGTTTATTGTAAAGAAACCCGATAATCAGTCTAGTCTGTGTATTGTTAATTCGGATATTGATTTTTGTTGACACTTTGAGACGATAATTGCGTCCGGTAAATACGTGTCATCGGCTGATTAATCAATTTATGAAAACATCTGGCAGCTTGTGTATAATTAGTAGGAGTGCCCAGGATACCCCAAATTAGCGGCAATTACGTCGTTGTTAAGGAGCGAGAGGCTTAGACAAAATTCGTCGCGCGGTTGTTTTGTCAACTTTTAATTATAAATACGAAAATTTGCTTATTTTTTGCAAACATTTTGCGATAACTCCCAAGAAATTGTAACAATGGGAATGAAAAAATATTTTTTATTGACTTTATTGCCATCTCGATCCTTTTTTGTCTTTAAACTACGACGTAATTGTCGCTACTTTGGATCTACGACCATTCGTCGAAAGACACTTGAAAGAATACGACAATTAAAAGAATAGACATACGTTTTAACCTGCGACACTTGTCCGAATAATGATGTGTATTTTATTTCGACTAAGTGTCGCAGCTGATTATTATCCTTTTGTTATGATTGATCGGTGGTCTATTTGATTTCCTTTTTACCTCTTAAAATATGTTCGCGCGATTTGACCATTTAATCTTTTAATAACTAGTCACATTTTATGCACGATTTCTATGGTGAGTATGAAAGTTATGCACGAGTATGAAAAATGAGTGAACTGTTGTTGATTTCTTTTTATGCAATAAAATTATTAAACTTGTCACGGGGTGGTAGGAAATTAACGTTAGATGGCTTTATTTTTAGTAAGAACAAATGTGACTCAAAAACGGGGAAAACACATTGGAAATGCGAGTTACGGTCATGTAAAGGAAGGCTTATTACCAATTTTGACAATAGGATTTTAAAGGAAACTGAGCATAACCATGGGCCTGATCAGCCACTGATAGAAGTGCAAAAGGCAATGGCAAGGCTAAAGGAAGTCGCTTCGACATCAGACGAATGCCCATCGAGGCTTCTTAACAAGGAGTTGATGACCAATTTCCCAGCGGAATATCGGGGATACTGGCCAAAGAGAAAAGTGCATGTGACCTACAGTGTGACTGTTGATTGATTCAAATAAATTTGATTAAATTTTGATTTTGTAATGAATCAAGTTCAACGTCTAGAGTACTTCCGGTATACATTTTGTACCCGCTTACTTTCGTTTTCAATTCTCAGAGTTTTCGACCAGTCGTCGAAAGTTTTCGACAATATTCGACAGTAAAACATTTCTATCAATTGTTCTTTCTTTAACATGTCGCATTCTACCACTTGTCCTTTCTGTTTAATGTCGTATTCTATCGAGTGTCTTTCGACGAATTGTCGTGCACCGCGCTACTTTGGGGGATCCTCGGCACTCTTAATAATTATATACAAGCTGTCATATGTTTTCATAATTGATTAATTAGCCAATGGCATATATTTACGCAATTACCTTTTCAAAGTGTCAAAAAAAAAATCAATATCCGAAATGACAATACACAGATTGGTTTATAATACTCCAAAAAAATCGGCGATTAAAAAATTAACTTATTGCTTAGAAATCATACGAACTTGAAGAAAATAAAGTAACTGGGTCATTAAAAAATTGCCTCGTCTTATAAATGAGTCTATTCAAAACCACACAATTTTCATGGCAAAGTAGGGGGGTCGTCTTATAAGCGGATCGCCTTATAGGCGGGGAAATACGGTATGTAGGATTGATTTTTATTTTTGGTTGATTCTCGTGGCCTCGCTTATAAGACGAGGACCCCACTTTGAGGCAAAAATCGGGACTTTATTTCCTCGTCTTATAAGCAGGGAAATATGGTAATACTGCAAGTAAAGGAAGTTTGTACAGGGATGTCAATATAAGTTCCTTATTTGGTCATTGATGTTCAGTTAGTGGACCTATGGACAGTAAAAGTTATGTCCAAGTTCAAATAGACAAGCCAATTAAAAAAGTTTAGTTATAGAATGAAACAGTGTGAAGCATGTGCAAAACTTGTTACACATGTATTGCAAAGAAAGTCATACAGTCATGGGTTTTTTTCTTTGTTGAATTTCTAAAATGAACTTGTCCATCTTTTAATTTGGACAGTACCATTTATTGTTCAAAGGGGTGCTCCCTGAAATTTATAGACTGAGTAGCGAACAGTGTAGATCATAATCAGACTGCAAGGATGTACAAGCTGATCATAATCTACACTGGTCACAAAGCCAGAATTGTTTGCCACTAAGTGGGAAAGAGTGAAACAATTACTTGACAATACTGCTTTCAATTTGAGTCTCTTAAGAATATAAAAACCAGTCCACAAAGTTTAAAGTTATAATTATTTTTCCAAAACATTTAAGGTTTCATATCTCACACAGTAATTTTTCAGTAATAACTTTGTAATATAAGAAACACATGCATACAGTATTTGTTATTGTTGTCATATCAAAAGCAACTTGATGTTAGAATATGGATGTACATCCATTGTCACGGTAGTTATTAAATACTGTTAGTTTAAACCTATTTTAACACATTGTAGCTAAATACAGTAACTGTACATTCATTAGTGTGACTTAATATATATCTTCTCTAATGAGTGAAATAGAAATGAAACTCTTCCACAGCAAATATCCACCTATAGGTTCTGTATTATACCAGATCATTTACTTCTATTTTATTGTTATACCGGCCTATAATCATCTTTGACATTTGTTGGTTACAGCAGATTGCCCTAGGTTTACCAGCAGATTTTACCACCTCACCTATCAGCTCACCATTCAGTCCAAACTGTAGCACATTCTTTGATTTATGTCCACACACCAGCAGACTTCCTCTACCAGTAAGATAACTATCATATACACCATCTAACTGTGAGCTATTGAATTTTCCCACAACTTGACCATTACTATCCAGTATAATCAGTCCATTATTCCAGTCACATACATAAATTCTGGAACCATCCTCATTGACAGCCAGACTACGAATATCAGAGAACATTTCCTGTCCTGACTTGTCCTTGCTAAACTGCTTCAACTGCCTTCCTTGTACACTGTATATATAAACTGATGTTTTACTGTCTGAAATATATAATTTACCACCAGCATAGGCTAGGCAGCGGCATTCAAAGCGAGTTGTTATCTTGTTTGTAATTGTCATACTGTTCCTTACTTCAATGAAGTTCACTTCTTTCTTGTTTGACAAACATACAGCAACTTGGTGTGTATTGATGGGACAAATGTGCCATGGGTATCCAGGCAGATCACAGTGATCTGTGACGGTGTATGAGGAGCTGTCTAAACGTTTCAGCTTGTTGTTACTGTTATCAGACAGTATTATTGTTCCATCCTCCAGAGAACAGGCACTGACAATATTACAGCCAAATAAGAAAGTATCTGATTGAACTTCAACAGAATATTTCTTGCTTCCTTTCACCTGAAGTAAAGCCTCTTTCTGTGGAACATTGACAGCAGCAGAATATTTCTGTTTTCTTCCAGCAGGTTGTTGCGTATTTCCAGTGGCTTCACTGGTCCCTGTATGTCTCTGTACTGCCCGGCCCAGTGTGTTGATTTCTTCTAGTAATGCAGGTATTCTTGGATCAGGTATGAAGTCTACATCATCTGTATGTATAAGTGCTTTATTTTCCTCCAAGCATTTACCGGCATAGCTAGCAATGATTTTTCCTCTTTTGGCATTCACGAAATTCTGTGACACGTTGCTGCCAGCGGATGCTATCTTATCTCTGGCTGATGTAACATTGGCTTTGGTTGTATCTAACTTCTTCATTTCTTCTTCTATCTTATTTATCAGACTCTTGTACTTGTCCTCTATGTCAGCAACAGTATTCTTCTCTAGTTCATCCAGTCTGTCAATTATTTCTTTTCGAAACTTCCAGATATCTTCTAATGACTCAGTTTTCTTCTTCAGGAGGCGTTGTTTCTCACGTTGAAGGTTGTCATGGTGAACTTCCAGGGTTTTGGAGGCTGATTCAAGCTTCTGTTGAATGTCTCTAGGAGCTGAAAGGTTTGTGTTGTTCTGGAGAAACTCGGGTATATAGAATATATCCTGGCATGACCTGACAAATAGATGAGTAATAAATTATTCAGTTACTTACTAATAGATCTAATAGTGACTTATTTAAGGTACAGTCTAACCGGAGTTTAGCAGCCAACCAAGGGGTAGAGTTGAAGTGGCCACTAAAAGCAGATGGTTGTTAAATACAGGGGTATTCACTTCAAAACTGGCTGTAAAAGATGTAAGAATAGTGGCCACTTGATGCTAGAGGTTATTTAATATTTTATGACAACTATTACAACAACAAAAGTTACTTGTAAGTTAATTGAGCCATGAAAACTGCCATGCTTTAATATATACTCACCCAAAATGAAAACTTTACACTTTTATTATACAAATATTTAACACAATATTAAATCAATGTATTTCACTTTGACTGTATAAAATAAGACAAATAACAAAGGCGATAATAGGCCTAAAAGTTAAAGTCATTTATCATGCATAAAAGGGAGATAACTCATATAGTGAAAACAGACAGTTTATCAAAAACAAAATGGGTTATCAAGACAAAATATTCTTTTTGCTGTCAGTTGAGAGAAACTAATGTCAAGACTAGAAAAATCAAAAATGTTGTATGAAAACACAATGCAAAAGCCAGAGTTGAGACTCCAAAGATTCAAATTCTTAAATTACCTCCCTTTGAATTGAATATCTGAAAGCTCCTGTGATGATTTTTAATTTGTTTTTGATAAACTCACTCCCCGACTGATCAAGTTTAACATTCTTACAAATGATTGAATTCCACCAAATTGGTGTTTCTTTCTCATGCATAGTAAATCCCATTATAAACCTGTAAAGTTTTCATGTTGGGTCAGTATAGTATAAATACTACATAATTAAATTTTGTGGACAAGATTATGACAGAGATAAAAAGGCTTACTTAAGCTAAAATAATGCACTACTTAATTTGATATTCATTCAAAAAGTTCTGTAAAATGCTTCTGATAGTGAAAGCCTAGAAGAATCTTGGAAAAGAACTTTATTATTTTGAAAGTTTTCACTGCTGAATCAGGGCTTTAATCAAAACTAACTGAAGTTTATACCTGTGATCAACTGCCATACAAGTGCCACACCCAACATCTTCATGGTTTTGGCAGTACATATCTATATAGTGATGATTGTGCCTGTCACATCTCTCTGTTGGTGCCATTGTCTGTGACTTGTTGGGAACCGGCTTTACAGAAGGCTGTTTTTTCATAGACCCAGATGGAAACTGACTTTTGTCAAGGATCTTATGCTCAGATAACGCTGGAACATGTTGGTGAACTTTGACACATTTTAAGCAGTAGTAGACCTGACAGTCCAAGCAGTACTTCTCAGCTTCTTGATTTTTACCTTCGCCCTTACAAACCCTACACAATAGATCAAATGTCTCATCAGACAACATGTCTGCATTTATACTTCCTGCGTACGCCATTTTTGTTGTATTTTGTGTTCAACGCAAACTATCTATTCAACTTTCTTTTTCAATTTTCTCTAATTGATTGTCCTAATTTATCGTCAAGTAACAAGTAAGTATCCAATCTTTGTATCAGCATGTTCAATCATTATAAAGCCTTAAACAAAATTTTATTGCTTAGCTGAAAATATGGGTAAAGCCTCATATCTCTGCATAACGTAATCTTCCTTCTTGATCAGTGTACCCTGGAGATAAAACGAACTGCATTATGGGTAGTAAAACAAGTACAATAATAAATCACGGTAGATAAGGCATTGCCTTGACATATAAAAGGTGACAGACTGCATTACCACAAAATGTATCAATAACTTCAATTCTTTTGTCATTGCACAGTTGAAACAATTTGTATAGTCATTATGATGAAAATTGGTCACAGTCAGAACTGCGTCTGCTGATATTACAATAGGGTCATGGGATTAAAATGGAAAAAGCCATGTTGGTTATAATTGCATTAAATTATCATTGTATATACAGTAGATAAAGTATCTTGTAAATCGATCAGAATACAATGTTTCATTTCTTGATGACTTCTAGGTCAAGTGAAATGGAGTCAAAAACCAGGTTACAAGGTTAAATTGTGAATCCTGTCTGTATGGAAAGTACCCTTAGCAAAAAGAACTGAAGTTATTTTTCAGTTTTATTCCAGTTATTTGAAATTCAGTTGATTTCCAGTTAAAAGTCAGTTAAAAACCTTTGACATTACCAAGAAATTACAAATGTGTGATAATGATGCTAATATGCAAATGAACCAGTTATTTTTCCAGTTTTCAGTCAAAATCCAGTTAAATCCTGTCAAACTCCAGTTAAACGCCAGTTAAATGAGCCGAAATATGTTAATAAGATAGCCAGTTAAATGACATCAAAGCGCTGAAGGCACTGGTGGTGTCCTTTAAACAATATGGTGACCACTTCCCATTTAATACAGATCTGAAATGGTACATTGTAACAAGAGGACTGTGAGTGATGGTCCAATACTGCAGAGCTGCATCCTAGTTTGAATATGATTGCTCCATTGAACTACTTAATGCGAAAACTCGCATTTAGTGTAGGGTACAATGACGGGATATGGCAAGTGTATATTACCAGCTTGCCCATTAATAGCAATATCTATTTACGTGTCATTGACCAATCAAATGGCTGGCAATTTCATGGAAGGGTAATAAATACATCTATTATGGGATTAGCTAGAGTTATGGTTCTTGGTCACTGCACTCCCTATCAATGTCCTCTATTACTGTGTGATTCAAGTATCAATTCAAACCCAGTGTTCAATACTACAATGACAAGGTTTTAACAGAAAGAGAGATAATTAAATAATTAAGTTGTCTAAAGTTACAGTTCTCGGTACTTCACTCCCTACCCTAAATGTCTTCTATCATTGCGTAAAGTATCAAATCAGGATGTTCCTAGTGGTGTGAAGTAACAAATCTGGACGACCCTAGTGGTCTGTTAATCAAACTTTTATGCGACATCATTTCTTCCTAAATTTCCAAGTTTGTTTTTACAAATACTGCCCTCGCTGAGTGGCTCTCACATCTATTGTACATCTTTTGTGTTTTATCTTTTAAATATTTCCTCCAAATATGAATCATACTTAAGTTTTCTAATAATTTATTAGAGCCTGCACAGGACTGGTGTACACTTATATACATTCAAAGACAATACTGTACAATCATGTTAAATAAAATAGATTTCATATTCATAATATTAAAGTCAATAAATGAACCTGAAGTACATGAGGCATTACATCCCCATACCTCACAGTAGAATGAATAAATCAATATGATTAATTAAATAAGTCAAATAAATAAATAAACTTTCCTCCTCAACAAATCCATTGGCATAAGCTATTCCTAAAGCATAGGGTTATTAGTATAGTGATGTGATCCAGCATGCCAGATTTGCTTGAATCATGCGTTCAACAAGAGCCAATCCAGCTTATGGATTACATAACTGTTCTAACAACCCTTTTATTGCATACCTTTTGACACAAGTCTGTGTGAATAAACTGAATTAAAAGGACATTTAAAGCATAAAATTGAAGGAAAGCTCTTTTAAGCACGAAATATATGTAGTGTGCGATGTCATTTTATTGAAGTCATCGTATAAACAAGTAGTAAAGACCCAGTCAAAAGCGAAATTATTAACGCCATGTGTATTTTAGTGCCAATTTAATGCACTCTTTCAAATGATAGCGCTGTAGTTAGTATTGCACATACATACAATACAGATTTTTTTTCTGTCAGGCCGTATTTAGTACAGAAAATTTATAGTTATTATACTGGTATGTTGCAATACAGAGCCTGGCCTAAACATACCGTGGTATGAATTCCTGTACCACAGTATTCAGAGTTAAATCAACTACTCACTTTACTCATTGCTATGCATGTTAATTTATCAGAAAAAAAGATCATGGTTGAGCATCTTTGCTTAGCTTCAGTTACAAATATAATACAGTTTGCCCGTTAGCCGAGTAAGCTTTAAAAGACAGTCTCACAATCGTTTGTGGACAACTTGTGGCGTCTGTACAAACGGTTTTCGGCAGTGATTTAGAGTATTCTTTTATTCTTTTAGTTTTTCTGTAATGTCAATATTACAATACGTATTGCAATATGGGTTGGCTGTCATCGCAATACACTTAATAAGCTTTTGAACATATTGTTGCACCCCTCTAAGTATGAATACACCATTTAATGTCTTCCACTGACATCTGTCATCAAAATCCTCAGTCCTGTTGTAGTTCGGTTCCAGAAATGAATGATGTAAAAAACCAATCCAACTAATTCATTAAAATTATAGGGGGAAAATACTGAAACACCACTACAATACTGAATGAAAGCTAACTGGAATTGGTCTAGCTCAAATTTCTTGTCAGACCAATAGTTAGATAGATAGATAGATAGATTTATTTCAACATAAAATGTACAATTTACATGGCAACTTATAATTAAAACATACAATAAAACAATAAACAAACATGTATGAATTAATATAGCCATGCCAATCAACATTATAGTTTTGGTGATGATGATGAAATACCAATCCGGCAGCCGGCTAAACCATCAAATTAGTAATAATGAATGAATGCTTCATGTACTGTAACTGGAACCAGCAGAATTCAACTTGATGTCTTTTTGTCAAGCTGACTGAGTCTCGGTCTATGAATGCAGTCAACGCAGAAGCCTGAGGAACACTGAGGCAGTTGCCTCAGTTAACTGCCTAGGTTAAAATTTGCAGAGCAAAAAATAAAGAGGGAACAAATGCAAGAAAATGAAAATATTAAGATTAACTGACTTCTGAATTCGAGAAAAGACTACAATATATGTTACATTTAATTATACAAATGCATATCCATGTACACTCAGTAAGGGTGCGCAATAAAACAGGTTTATCGGTATATTGCAATTTGCTTGAGATGCATGGATATCGGTATAGTTTCACTCTGTACCGTGGTAGATATAAAACTGCAATTTGTCTGTCATTTATTCGCTAGATTTAAATTAGAATGAGTTAAGTGTTTTTTATTTATCAACTTAGTAAATATGCTTTATATAATTTTATCTCAAAAGAACATAAAAGATTTTGCCCAAGTGTTGCTCAAATCCAGATGGCTTTTCAATGAACACCTCGATACAGTTGATAGTCATTGCACATTAAATTTTGTTGCCAAAGTATTTGTGAAATTCCATTGGCATAGTTTTTCACGCTCTGGCCATCTAATGAGTTTCCACATTCTCTTACACATAACTGCAATAGTTGCAGCGAACAGTCTTGATACAGTTGGCTGTGTTGTATCAAATTCATATGCTAATCATGAACAAATTAGACAGGTTAAATCTTAGTTTCACAAGAGTCTATGTCATAAGTTTGAACTTGTTAATAGCTAGACTGTTTGGTTAATATCATAATATGGTTCATAATATGGTTCAAGGAACTGATAAAGCAACATCAACATTGAAAATGCTGGGAGACCAGTAAGGTGCTTCAATTTGTCATTATTGTCCCTGAAATACTCAATATCAAATCTCGTCTCCAGCTTCTAATATATTTATGAATCACCTTTGACTTACCGCTAATGAAATGTGCATACGATTTTTGTTGGTGAAATCTTGAAATCCTGAAATCAATTTTTGCTTACCAGACCCTTCTCCTTTCTGAACTGATATTTTCACATTCATCGCCCTGGTTTGTAATAATCACTGGAAGAAGATAATATTCACGGTCAGTCTGTCGATCTTTTCTGTTTGAACAGCCCAAAATAGAACATTTAATCACCATTTCTTAGATTCCGATAGTCATACAAACTTGACAACTTGTTGTTGATTCACTGACACTTGGGAATTCTGCCGTTATTTTACGAAAACTGATAAAATTATCTTGTGGGGTAACAGAATCTGCCGTGCACCTCCAACTGGGAATTTATTTGCCCTAACTATTTTCTTCAATGGCAGATAATATGTGAAGGGGGCCCTGTTTACAGTATAAATAAAACAATCTGTCTCCGAGCATACTATCTGCACTCTGCCCCTCGTGGTGTGCACGTCACGGAGCAGGTGTGGGGTCTCGACGGAAACTAGGTCAACACACACATCCACTTGTACTCCGGTACATTGACCTAGTAACTGTCGGGGCCTCGGCTAAAGACAACAAGGGCCGTTTGTTGTTTACCAGCGCAGCACTGGAGACCTCCGGTGTGAGATGGCCACCACTCTACCAGAATCCCTGTGTGCTGGTGACGAGTGCTGGGTGACAGGGGCTACAACACACACAACAGCATGATGGTGTAATGATTTTACATTGGCTAAATTATATAAGAAAAACTTTGAAAGTCTCCTCAGAAACCACAACCTAGCACTAAGATATTGGATATGTACAATGTAGCATTGCCTAGTGGACCTCTGCCAAGATTGTTCAATAGGTTTCTAAACAAAAGCTCTTAAATCTTCTCAAAAACCACAAGGCCTAGATATATAGCATTGTATAGTAGATCACATTTATTCAGATGATGCCCCTGAGTTATTATTAGCAATCTTCATCAAGCTTTCAAATTATATTGCATATGACAACATGGTCATTATTTTAGATGTCTGTTTTTTGTTTTCAGGTGTACATACACAGATTCCATCACACCCCAGCAGAAGAAAATGCGCCCCTTATCCATCTCATGAACCAGGTTGTCCTAATGTTCAGCGGTCACTGCAATTCCCAGATCCAGTTTCTGAAATCCAGTTTGCAAAGATCATGACTATGTGAAATGAAACAGTTCAAAGTTTGAAGGGTCTGCATATGGTACAAGTAACCTATGACTTGGAAAAGGAAGATGAACTATTAAAGTCTATGCTTGTTATGTCTAGATATTTTCAATATGAATCTACCAAATTATGCTGATTTTTTTTCAGTACTTTACTCTTTAATATCTGAAATAAAGGATAAAACCAATAGGGATTAATTACTGGGGAGGAAAAACAATTCATGCATATCAATGAATTGCCAGTAGTCTGCAACAAAATTTAATGTTGAGGAAGAGAATCTTCATTGTTCTAGTCAAGTTAAAAACAGGCAACTTGGATGAAGACTTGGACAAACATTTGACACCAGTCAAGCAGACATTTCAAGGCTATTCAGCACATGGATAAATATTCTGTGTTAAACTTTTACTTGAGATGCAGAGTAATGAAGGTGAAAAAGCAAAGAGCTATGCTGGCTTCAATGACTTGAAAACAATGATTGACTGCACAGTGCTAATGGCACAATAAGCTTCAAACTTAGACTCAAGGAAAAATCTTTTTACCATTAATTTTGGCACTCATCATTTAGCAATTCAAAACATTTAACCATTTAGAATGCATAATTCAGCGAATCAAAACATTTAACCATTTGGAACGCATCATTCAGCAAATTAAAACACTATTCTTTTGGAATGCATTATTTAACTAAATGATGCAGGGGTTAGTTAAACAGATTTTTACTGTATCAGTATGAATGTATGTGCATATCTCACAAATTTTCAGCTGATTATTCATCCCTATTGTCATGAAACAGTAAAGAAATGAGTAGATGGAAACTAAACTATACATATACAGTTAATTTAGTTAATTAAATCATTATTTTAAAGCCATATCAAGTCATTTTTATTTAATTACTTATATATATATATATATATATATATATATATATATATATGTACATACATATATGTTCATTTTAGATACAAATGTAGGTGTGCTGGTTAGTTTAATATGATATATTATGCATAAGACATGTAAACGTTGTGTTTTAGAAACGGGTATATCAATGCAGATCTGTTTTCACTTAAGTTAAATAAAATTCTGTAGCATCTTAAATAATACTTCATGTTAATACCACAAAGTGTTAATTGCCTGTATATTATTATCCCCTGCAAAGGTGGAGGGATATTGTTTTGGCATTGTCCATCTGTCTATCCGTCTGTCCGAGCTTACAGGAGGATAATACTTAACTCTGATTTTATTCATTATATCCCTGCCAAATGAAGTTTTATATCAAAGATATATAGGAGTCACCCCGTGTTTGGGCACTTGGTCAGTCTGTTCATCTGTCTGTTGCATTTTTCTTATCCGAAGCAAAACAAGAGGGCTAAGATGGCCCGAAATCACTCACCTCATTAGTTTAAACATATTTATTCAGTACATGTGAAATACAAACATACATACAATGTGTAACAATATAAACACTGAAAGGGATTGAAACGAAAGACTATGTCTTCTGGAGTTCCTCTCCAGCTCACCTCATTGAAGGGTTAATTTTCAACTGGGGATCATGATTTGAACAATCTTGGTAATGGTCTACAAGGCAATGCTACATGTTAAATATTTTAGTTCTAGGCCTTATGGTTTCAGACAAGTAGACATTTAAAGTTTTTCCTATGTAAAATCAAGAGACCCACCTGGGGCTCATAATTTGAACAATCTTGGTAGAGGTCCACTAGACAATGCAACATGCCAAATATCTAAGTTTTAGGCCTTATGGTGTCAGCTAGAAGAAGATTTGTAAAGTTTTTCCTATATAAGCCTATGTAAAATTAAGTGACCATCCGGGCGGGTTCAATTTTGATCCAGGGGTCATAATTTCAACTATCTTAGTAGAGGTCCACTAGACAATGCTACATGCCAAATACCTAAGCTCTAGGCACTGTCATATTTCTATCTACAAGTGACTTGTAGATGTCTTTTTGAAATATGACAACATATTTTTATGCTTTAAACACGTTGTAATTGTTGTATTTTATGTAAATGCGTGATTCAAAAATGGTATGATAATGTCCGCATTTTGCCGAAGTCGCTTCGTACCTGAGTACGAATAACTGTAAGAAATCACATGGATCTACATGTCTTCAATACGATTTTTAAATGTAGACAGAAATGCAATAATCTAAAGGGAAAATCAACTTCATTTCGTCATTTACAAAGAACAGATATTAATTCAATATAAGTACAAATAGGATTTATTGTATTGTAACTAAAACTTTCAAACTTTACCATGATTCTTTTGCTACCCTAAATTTTGGCAGGTACATTCATACAAACATTAATCATCATCATCATCATCATCATCATCATCATTTCTTGTTACGAAATACAGTTAAACTTCGTTCGCTCGAACTCGAAGGGTCCGGCGATTTCAGTTCGCGGGATCGGTAGTTCGAGCGATCGAGGTTTGTCAGCATGGTCAGTCACAGGGGTCGCCATACATCCTTTATCGAGACCACATCGGGAGTTATTGCGCGTACAGTGGTACACACATGTAAATGTGCATGTAAATTATTAACTTGTAGCTTACCCTTGATTAAAAGACAAACTCACAATTTATTCCAAGTGTTGTAATGTAAAAATATGAAATGTTTGTCATTCATTAAATTATTACTTAATTTTCTGAAAAAAAAAAAAAAAACTTTAAATTAAAGTCAATCTGCTACTTATTGCTATAAGCATCATGAGCGACTTTCAGTCTGTTTGTACATCATAACTTTTAATTGCAAATTTAACGAGGTGTGATCACACGCTGTTTCACAGCGCTTGTGTCTGACAGCTGATCATCAATGCATTGTTCACTCGGTAATTGAGATTAGCAACTTTTATTGTTTGAGCCAAAGGATCTACTTTACAATGAAATAGATCTGAAAGGACCGCGGTACAGGTTCGAGATATCTAGAGATCGTGTTCGAGGTTTCGGTAGTGGAACAATATGATTGATATAGAGCTTTTACTGGGACCGCCGGTCGGGTTCGAGCGATCGGTAGTGTTCGAGTGAAAGAAGGTCGAGCGAACGAAGTTTAACTGTACTACTAAAGTCTATTAAAACATTCAGTTGTTGTTTTAGACAAGTTATGAAAATTTAAAACAGCATGGTAGAAAGGCTGGTAATAACTAAGGGGTGCACAATAGACCCAGTATATTGCAATTCGCAGTATTTTGGAAGCACTCACAGGAATAGTTAATTTAAGCTGCAAGTACTTGTTCTGCAATAGGTATATACTCAATCAATTTATAACAAAAGATTGATGTATCACCACTGTAGGTTGGTGCCCTAGTCGGGTCAAACTCTTTTATGTCTGGAAGCTATCTAGGTTCTACCAAGGTGCCCGCTCGTGACTGAAATAATGTCCGAATTGGCACCCAGGGTCTTCCTCCTCAATGAAAGCTGGAAGTTGCAATATGACCTTAGCTGTTGAGTGCGACGTTAATCTAAATCAATCAATTGGCACAATATAATCAACCCTATGGGGATATCCCTTAACTTTTGAATGACATTAAAAGTTGTTCAAACAGTTCAGTTTTGTCAAAATCCATTTCGCAGTTACCATTCACAGCTTAATACTTCATAGGGTAGTTGAACATAGTCACTGAATGCAAAATGTAAGCACATAGGTTCCTGTCTCAAAAGTAAAGTTTACACAAATGGTTAAAGGTAAAAATTTGTGGACAGTTGTGTCTCTAGTTTATAACTTTACTCGTGCAAGGGTTGTCCTGATATTAACACATGTATGTATACAGTCTTTAATGGTTACCGAGAAAGTGCATTTTAAGAAAGCTTAACCAGATTCAAAACAACAGTGCCGACTGACGTCAAAAAGGTTATGACAATTGCTTTTCTGTTTTTCAAAGAAAAGCTAAAAATTGATAAATCAATCTTTTGTTATAAATTGATTCAGTATATACCTATTGTAGAACAAGTACTTACAGCTTACATTTACTATCCCTGTGAGTGCTTCCAAAATACTGCGAATTGCAATATACCGGGTCTATTGCGCACCCTAGTCATTACCAGCCTTTCTACCATACTGTTTTTTTAATTTGGCAGTGGCTAGAGTTACGGTACCGTAACTCTAGCCTCCGAGTCTAGAGTTACGGAAGTTCCGTATCTCTAGCAAAACCCTAAGAGGAAAGGCTAGAGTTACGGAAGTTTATAAAGGTATGTATATTGCTTTAATATATGCATGATAATGTATTGTAAAGTTAAATATTTTACCACTTTTCGTGAATAAACTGATCTATTGTATGTATGACAATTTCACAGGCGCCATTTTGGTTATAATTTAATATGTTGCTCATATTGGAACTATCATTGTCATGTTGTATATTCTTGCACATATTTACGTGTTCTGTTTACAAAGAACGTTAATTAAACAATAGTAAGATAAAGAAAAGAAGAATATTAGAATTCTAAGAGTACGAAAAACGTAAACCAAAAAAAAAAAATTAAGATTAATTTTTAAATTTAACAGCTGTACTTTCAATCTTTCCTTTTTGTCACAATTTGAGTGCCTTCTCGTGGTGTGGCTTAAATGTAGTTAGACAATTAAATACAAATTAAATTTTCATAACTTGTCTAAAACAACAACAATAGCTTTGATAGCAGGCTATTATCTTTCATATTTAACTTATACTAGACTCTAGTATTTCGTAACAAGTAATAATGATGATGATGATGATGATGATGATGATAATTATGATCCTACATAATTATTGTATGTATGAATGTACCTGACAAAATTTAGTGTAGCAAAAGAATCATGGTAAAGTTTGAAAGTTTTAGTTACAATACAATAAATCCTGATAAGTTTCAGTTTTATACCTAAACGCATAAAGGCGTATTTTAGACTAGTTTTTCGGCATATCTTTAAAGACACTAAATGACAACTAGTTAGGCCGAGCACTTTTGATGATAGAGGCGTTGGCAAAATCATTTTTTATGTTGAAATCCGAGTTTTGTAATCTAAAATTCAAGAGTACCTAGTGGTTTGATAACGTATTACGATGTTCCGATAGTTTATGTTCACAAACACAATATCGAATAAAAGACATAACATTATATTCGGCACGACTAGTTGTCTTCTAGTGTCTCCAGTCTAACTATCAAAACCACGTAGGAAGATAGTTCTATACAGAACATATACTTCGTTGATTTTTAGTTACAAATTAGAAGAAAAACAACACTATAATATTATGCTATTCTGAAATGTTTTGATATCATTTAGATATGTTATTTTATAATTTTTAAAACAGAAGACAGTTTAATTCGAAACAACTGAATATATGGAACTACTTGTTTGTATGTAAAGCGTTCAGCCGTAAGGAAGCGTTTCGAGGACTATCCTATCTGCTTCTATTTTCATATACACTTAGACTAGTTTTGCTTTGGCCCCTCGTTATACTCTGTTAAAATTGGATCAATTGAAAATTCAATTGATCCAAAAACTAGTCCACAAATTTTAAAGTTATAATTATTTTTCCAAAACATTTATTGATATAGCTGTATAATATACGCAGAATTAGTACAATTACAAATGTGTAGGTTTCATATCTCACACAGTAATTTTTCAGTAATAACTTTGTAATATAAGAAAAAATCCGATGTTCAGATATGGATGTACATCCATTGTCACAGTATTTATTAAATACTGTTAGTTTAAACAAATCGTACCACATTGTAGCTAAGTACAGTAACTGTACATTCATTAGTGTAACTTAATATATATCTTCTCTAATGAGTGAAATAGAAAATGAAACTCTTCCACAACAAATATCCACCTATAGGTTTTATATTATACCAGATCATATACTTCTATTTCATCCTCATACTGGCCTATAATCATCTTTGTCATTTGTTGGTTACAGCAGATTGCCTTAGGGTTACCAGCAGATTTTACCACCTCACATATCAGCTCACCATTCAGTCCAAACTGTAGCACATTACTAGAGTTAAATCCACACACCAGCAGACTACCTCTACCAGTAAGATAACTACCATATGCACTATTTAACTGTGAACCATTGAATTTCTGAACAACTTGACCATTACTGTCCAGTATAACCAGTGCATTATTGAAGTCACTTACATAAATTCTGGAACCATCCTCATTGACAGCCAGACTAAGAATGTTAGAGAACATTTCCTGTCCTGACTTGTCCTTGCTAAACTGCTTCAACTGCTTTCCTTGTACACTGTATATATAAACTGATGTTTTATTGCCTGAAATGTATAAATTACCACCAGCATAGGCTAGGCGGTAGCATTGAAAGTCAGTTGTTATCTTGTTTGTAATTGTCATACTGTTCCTTACTTCAATGAAGTTCACTTCTTTCTTGTCTGACAAACATACAGCAACTTGGTGTGTATTGATAGGACAAACTTGCCATGGTTTTCCAGGCATATCACAGTGATCTGTGATGGTGTATGAAGAACTGTCTAAACGTTTCAGCTTCTTGTTAAAGTAATCAGACAGTATTATTGTTCCATCATCCAGGCTACAGGCACTGACAATATTACATCTTGATGTATCTGATTTAACTTGAACAGAATACTTCTTGCTTCCTTTAACCTGAAGTAAAGCCTCTTTCTGTTGAACATTGCCAGCAGCAGAATATTTCTGTTTGCTTTTTCCAGGTTGCTGGGTATTTCCAGTGGCTTCAGTGGTCTGTGTACTTCTCTGTACTGTCCTACCCAGTGTGTTGATTTCTTCTAGTAATGCAGGTATTCTTGGATCAGGTATGAAGTATATGTCATCTGTATGTATAAGTGCTTTATTTTCCTCCAAACATTTAGCAGCATAGCTAGCAATAATTTTTCCTCTTTTGGCATTCACGAAATTCTGTGACACGTTGCTGCCAGCGGATGCTATCTTATCTCCGGATGATGTAACGTTGGCTTTGGTTGTATCTAACTGCTTCATTCCTCTTTCTATCTTATTTATCAGACTCTTGTACTTGTCCTCTATGTCAGCAACAGTATTCTTCTCTAGTTCATCCAATCGGTCATTTATTTCTTTTCTAAACTTCCTGATGTCTTTTAATGAATCAGTTTTCTTTTTCAGGAGGCGTTGTTTCTCACATTGAAGGTTGTCATGGTGAACTTTCAGAGTTTTGGAGGCTGATTCAAGCTTCTGTTGAATGTCTCTAGAAGCTGAAGGGGTTGTGTTGTCCTGGAGAAACTCGGGGATATAGAATATATCCTGGCATGACCTGACAAATAGATGAGTAATAAATTATTCAGTTACTAGAAGATCTAATAGTGACTTATTTAAGGTACAGTCTAACCCCGAGTTTAGCAGCCAACCAAGGGGTAGAGTTGAAGTGGCCAATAAAAGCAGATGGGTGTTAAATACAGGGGTATTCACTTCAAAACTGGCTGTAAAATATGTAAGAATAGTGGCTACTTGATGCTAGAGGTTATTTAATATTTTATGACAACTATTACAACAACAAAAGTTACTTATAAGTTAATTGATCCATGAAAACTGCCATGCTTTAATATAGTATAAATACTACATGATTTGTGGACAAGATTATGACGGAGATAAAAAGGCTTACTTGAGCTTAAATAATGCACTACTTAATTTGATATTCATTCAAGAAGTTCTGTAAAATGCTTCTGATAGTGAAAGCCTAGAAGAATCTTGGAAAAGAACTTTATTATTTTGAAAGTTTTCACTGCTGAATCAGGGCTTTAATCAAAACTAACTGAAGTTTATACCTGTGATCAACTGCCATACAAGTGCCACACCCAACATCGTCATGGTTTTGACAGTACATATCTATATAGTGATGATTGTGCCTGTCACATCTTTCTGTTGGTGCCATTGTCTGTGACTTGTTGGGAACCGGCTTTACAGAAGGCTGTTTTTTAATAGACCCAGATGGAAACTGACTTTTGTCAAGGATCTTATGCCCAGATAACGCTGGAACATGTTGGTGAACTTTGACACATTTTAAGCAGTAGTAGACCTGACAGTCCAAGCAGTACTTCTCAGCTTCTTGATTTTTACCTTCGCCCTTACAAACCCTACACAATAGATCAAATGTCTCATCAGACAACACGTCTGCATTTATACTTCCTGCGTACGCCATATTTGTTGTATTTTGTGTTCAACGCAAATTATCTATTCAACTTTCTTTTTCAATTTTCTCTAATTGATTGTCCTAATTTATCGTCAAGTAACAAGTAAGTATCCAATCTTTGTATCAGCATGTTCAATCATTATAAAGCCTTAAACAAAATTTTATTGCTTAGCTGAAAATATGGGTAAAGCCTCATATCTCTGCATAACGTAATCTTCCTTCTTGATCAGTGTACCCTGGAGATAAAACGAACTGCATTATGGGTAGTAAAACAAGTACAATAATAAATCACGGTAGATAAGGCATTGCCTTGACATATAAAAGGTGACAGACTGCATTACCACAAAATGTATCAATAACTTCAATTTTTTTGTCATTGCACAGTTGAAACAATTTGTATAGTCATTATGATGAAAATTGGTCACAGTCAGAACTGCATCTGCTGATATTACAATAGGGTCATGGGATTAAAATGGAAAAAGCCATGTTGGTTATAATTGCATTAAATTATCATTGTATATACAGTAGATAAAGTATCTTGTAAATCGATCAGAATACAATGTTTCATTTCTTGATGACTTCTAGGTCAAGTGAAATGGAGTCAAAAACCAGGTTACAAGGTTAAATTGTGAATCCTGTCTGTATGGAAAGTACCCTTAGCAGAAAGAACTGAAGTTATTTTTCAGTTTTATTCCAGTTATTTGAAATTCAGTTGATTTCCAGTTAAAGGTTAAAAACCTTTGACATTACCAAGAAATTACAAATGTGTGATAATGATGCTAATATGCAAATGAACCAGTTATTTTTCCAGTTTTCAGTCAAAATCCAGTTAAATCCTGTCAAACTCCAGTTAAATGCCAGTTAAATGAGCCGAAATATATTAATAAGATAGCCAGTTAAATGACATCAAAGCGCTGAAGGCACTAGTGGTGTCCTTTAAACAATATGGTGACCACTTCCCATTTAATACAGATCTGAAATGGTACATTGTAACAAGAGGACTGTGAGTGATGGTCCAATACTGCAGAGCTGCATCCTAGTTTGAATATGATTGCTCCATTGAACTACTTAATGCGAAAACTCGCATTTAGTGTAGGGTACAATGACGGGATATGGCAAGTGTATATTACCAGCTTGCCCATTAATAGCAATATCTATTTACGTGTCATTGACCAATCAAATGGCTGGCAATTTCATGGAAGGGTAATAAATACATCTATTATGGGATTAGCTAGAGTTATGGTTCTTGGTCACTGCACTCCCTATCAATGTCCTCTATTACTGTGTGATTCAAGTATCAATTCAAACCCAGTGTTCAATACTACAATGACAAGGTTTTAACAGAAAGAGAGATAATTAAATAATTAAGTTGTCTAAAGTTACAGTTCTCGGTACTTCACTCCCTACCCTAAATGTCTTCTATCATTGCGTAAAGTATCAAATCAGGATGTTCCTAGTGGTGTGAAGTAACAAATCTGGACGACCCTAGTGGTCTGTAAATCAAACTTTTATGCGACATCATTTCTTCCTAAATTTCCAAGTTTGTTTTTACAATTAAATACTGCCCTCGCTGAGTGGCTCTCACATCTATTGTACATCTTTCGTGTTTTATCTTTTAAATATTTCCTCCAAATATGAATCATACTTAAGTTTTCAAATAATTTATTAGAGCCTGCACAGGACTGGTGTACACTTATATACATTCAAAGACAATACTGTACAATCATGTTAAATAAAATAGATTTCATATTCATAATATTAAAGTCAATAAATGAACCTGAAGTACATGAGGCATTACATCCCCATACCTCACAGTAGAATGAATAAATCAATATGATTAATTAAATAAGTCAAATAAATAAATAAACTTTCCTCCTCAACAAATCCATTGGCATAAGCTATTCCTAAAGCATAGGGTTATTAGTATAGTGATGTGATCCAGCATGCCGGATTTGCTTGAATCATGCGTTCAACAAGAGCCAATCCAGCTTATGGATTACATAACTGTTCTAACAACCCTTTTATTGCATACCTTTTGACACAAGTCTGTGTGAATAAACTTAATTAAAAGGACATTTAAAGCATAAAATTGAAGGAAAGCTCTTTTAAGAACGAAATATATGTAGTGTGCGACGTCATTTTATTGAAGTCATCGTATAAACAAGTAGTAAAGACCCAGTCAAAAGTGAAATTATTAACGACATGTGTATTTTAGTGCCAATTTAATGCACTCTTTCAAATGATAGCGCTGTAGTTAGTATTGCACATACATACAATACGGATTTTTTTTCTGTCAGGCCGTATTTGATGGTTGAATAAAGGCTGTATTTAGTACAGAAAATTTATAGTTATTATACTGGTATGTTGCAATACAGAGCCTGGCCTAAACATACCGTGGTATGAATTCCTGTACCACAGTATTCAGAGTTAAATCAACTACTCACTTTACTCATTGCTATGCATGTTAATTTATCAGAAAAAAAGATCATGGTTGAGCATCTTTGCTTAGCTTCAGTTACAAATATAATACAGTTTGCCCGTTAGCCGAGTAAGCTTTAAAAGACAGTCTCACAATCGTTTGTGGACAACTTGTGGCACTGTACAAACAGTTTTCGGCAGTGATTTAGAGTATTCTTTTATTCTTTTAGTTTTTCTGTAATATCAGTATTACAATACGTATTGCAATATGGGTTGGCTGTCATCGCAATACACTTAATAAGCTTTTGAACATATCGTTGCACCCCTCTAAGTATGAATACACCATTTAATGTCTTCCACTGACATCTGTCATCAAAATCCTCAGTCCTGTTGTAGTTCGGTTCCAGAAATGAATGATGTAAAAAACCAATCCAACTAATTCATTAAAATTAGAGGGGGAAAATACTGAAACACCACTACAATACTGAATGAAAGCTAACTGGAATTGGTCTAGCTCAAATTTCTTGTCAGACCAATAGTTAGTTTTGGTGATGATGATGAAATACCAATCCGGCAGCCGGCTAAACCATCAAATTAGTAATAATGAATGAATGCTTCATGTACTGTAACTGGAACCAGCAGAATTCAACTTGACGTCTTTTTGTCAAGCTGACTGAGTCTCGGTCTATGAATGCAGTCAACGCAGAAGCCTGAGGAACACTGAGGCAGTTGCCTCAGTTAACTGCCTAGGTTAAAATTTGCAGAGCAAAAAATAAAGAGGGAACAAATGCAAGAAAATGAAAATATTAAGATTAACTGACTTCTGAATTCGAGAAAAGACTACAATATATGTTACATTTAATTATTCAAATGCATATCCATGTACACTCAGTAAGGGTGCGCAATAAAACAGGTTTATCGGTATATTGCAATTAGCTTGAGACGCGATACATACCGGTATAGTTTCACTCTGTACCGTGGTAGATATAAAACTGCAATTTGTCTGTCATTTATTCGCTAGATTTAAATTAGAATGAGTTAAGTGTTTTTTATTTATCAACTTAGTAAATATGCTGTATATAATTTTATCTCAAAAGAACATAAAAGATTTTGCCCAAGTGTTGCTCAGGTCCAGATGGCTTTTCAATGAACACCTTGATACAGTTGATAATCATTGCACATTAAATTTTGTTGCCAAAGTATTTGTGAAATTCCATTGGCATAGTTTTTCATGCTCTGACCATCTAATGAGTTTCCACATTCTCTTACACATAACTGCAATAGTTGCAGCGAACAGTCTTGATACAGTTGGCTGTGTTGTATCAAATTCATATGCTAATCATTAACAAATTAGACAGGTTAAATCTTAGTTTCACAAGAGTCTATGTCATAAGTTTGAACTTGTTAATAGCTAGACTGTTTGGTTAATATCATAATATGGTTCAAGGAACTGATAAAGCAACATCAACATTGAAAATGCTGGGAGACCAGTAAGGTGCTTCAATTTGTCATTATTGTCCCTGAAATAGTCAATATCAAATCTCGTCTCCAGCTTCTAATATATTTACGAATCAGCTTTGACTTACCGCTAATGAAATGTGCATACGATTTTTGTTGGTGAAATGTTGAAATCAATTTTTGCTTACCAGACCCTTCTCCTTTCTGAACTAATATTTTCACATTCATCGCCCTTAAGTTTGTAATAATCACTGGAAGAAGATAATATTCAAGGTCAGTCTAGCAATCTTTTCTGTTTGAACAGCCCAAAATAGAACATTTAATCACCAATTCTTAGATTCCGATAGTCATACAAACTTGACAACTGTTTGTTGATTCACTGACACTCGGGAATTCTGCCGTTATTTTACGAAAACTGATAAAATTATCTTGTGGGGTAACAGAATCTGCCGTGAACCTCCAACTGGGAATTTATTTGCTCTATTTTCTTCAATGGCGGATAATATGTGAAGGGGGCCCTGTTTACAGTATAAATAAAACAATCTGTCTCCGAGCATACTATCTGCACTCTGCCCATCATGGTGTGCACGTCACGGAGCAGGCGTGGGGTCTCGACGGAAACTAGGTCAACACACACATTCACTTGTACTCCGGTACATTGACCTAGTAACTGTCAGGGCCTTGGCTAAAGACGACAAGGGCCGTTTGTTGTTTACCAGCGCAGCACTGAAGACCTCCGGTGTGAGATGACCACCACTCAATCAGAATCCCTGTGTGCTGGGTGACAGGGGCTACAACACACACAACGGCACGATGGTGGCAGACGGTTCCTCCTACAGAAGACCTCCCTTGCAGTGTCTGTGCTAGGGGGAGGCATCCTTACTTGCCACCTTTCGGACTTGGACATTCACATCTAGGTCGGAATTGGCCGCGTGGGTGACATTCTTTTGGGACTCTAAATTTCTCTTTAGCCAGTGGAACTGGGGAGAAGGAAGATGAGCGACTGATAGCATGTGCGACTGACAGCATGTGCTCTGGGAAGCCTGAGGGCAGGGGCTGGTACCCCTATTCTCCTGATAAGGCTACAGAGTCGAATCATGTGTGGGGCAGCTCTAGTTCTTGGGGTCGCTTCATGCAGCAGGAAACCTAGAATGGATGGTGTGCTAACTTAGGTTGGCCGGCCCACTCTGGGGAGCTCTGTAGTGGGAGGTGTGCTAGCTAACACAGTGTTAATTGGCCCACCCATGCTAGGGTGGAGCTAAATTACGCCTAGTTGTATTTTTTGGCCACCTGGGTGAGACTCACATGTCTCTGTTCTCACCCCAGTTTCTCGGCAGTGAATGCGAAGGGTTCTCAGCAGGTGGGAGACGTGCATGCCGAGTCTCTTGAGAAGCCTTTTCAGTCACTGTTAGACAGCGAACTTCTGTCGTGAGAGACTACTGGAACACCTGCTGTGTGATGGGGCCACTTGAGGTTGGGCTTCAGGACTTGGGTGATGGGCACAGGCGACTAGTTTTGGCTGTGAACATCGGTTCAGACTGGATACTGACTGTCTCTCAAGCAGTACCGGATGAGGGTTCACCATAGAGAGGTAATTGTTTAGTGTGGACCTCTTGTGAGACTCAATTCTGGCACTGGGCAAGGATGTGTGAAATGGCACTCGGTGCCCTATGTACCTGTAATGGGGCGTTTGTTGGATATCTCACCAGGAAAGCTAGCTGATACTGACTGGAAATTGCAGTCAGGTAAATTTCTCCTTTTTCAGCATCAAAATTCATTTTTCTAGGCATGATGGGAAACATGCCGGTGACTCATCCAAGAAATAAGCTACATATGTAGTTTTTGGACAGTCCTTGATAAAATCCCCTTCAAATCAAATCAAAGCAAACTCAAGCATACTATGAGAAGAAAAAATATATCAAACTATGATGAAAATGGTTCTGTATGATAAATGATTATATAGTCGGGATGGCAACGAATATCTGGATATCCGAATATTTGTTCAGCTTCCGAATATTCGAATACGATATAGGTATCGGAGTATTTGGTAAATTCGTACAAAAAAACGAATTTCAATTAAAAATATAAATATTTACGTGTTGTTTTCATGACAATAATTAATTTTCAATTACGGCCGATAAAGTGTCAGTTTACAATACCCGGTTGCTCTGGTGATGACACTTTCTATAGTCAATCTTTAGCGATAGACAAAAGAGATTATGCAAACAAGAGTTTCAATTTCTAGGTGTGAATTGTTGAACAAACATTTAGATTAAGGAAAATTATCATTCAAGTGTTTTAAAGCCTGTTTACGCTGATACATATGGAGAGGCACTTACTTTAGCCATTGCAATTATGAAGTATCTTTTTGTACAAACATTAAACAAGTTTATTAAATAACATTACATTTTTCAATTAAAATGAAAATCTTTTCAGGTTGTTCTTAATTGAATCTTTTCTTTCTCAGTCCTATAAAGCCTCCTGCAGATCTTTAAGGACTGAAGCAGCAGAAACAGAAAATAAATGTCCGTGTAAAGACTCTGTCACGGAGAAAACGAAATCGAAAGTACAACAGTCCTTACAGAGTTAGCTCCCGTAATAACGATGTATATGAAATTTATTTTATCCTAATTTTATGACATTAATGATTGAATCTTAAAGCCATTGATTGCCTGACTTAAAAGATATAAAAGTAAGTTCCCGGGATAGAATATTCACCTGGATTGGGTAACTGTAAGCTATAAATTTTATAATCGCGAAAATACGTGACAAATTGACCAAGAACGTAATAGATTTAGTACATAAAACGACCGAATATCTGGATATTCGTTTGAAGGCTGACCGAATATCCGAATACCAATTTGGGTATTCGTTGCCATCCCTATTATATAGAGATTAGCATGAATTATTCAACAAGCATGAAGTGTTTTCAGAAATATACGTACATTCTTAAATGTTTGATTCTGACCGTTGAACTATTTTGTGTCGGACGATTTTCAGATGAGAATAATAAGTATTCTGTTTAAGAATCAAGCCTCAAAACTCCAGAATTAGATGTCCTAAAGGACACCTTAAACAAGAGCTGTCACACGACAGCACGCTCGACTATTCGAAAGCTTGTTGGTAAAATGGGGTTTTTGTCTAAGAACGGGAGTATTGTGTAATTGTTTATAAGAATTAAGGTGAATGATATGAAACTTGTTCAAAGACCTTTGTAAATGTACATTGCATTCAAAGCCTTACTCTGGATGCTTCAAGCCAACTGGAGGGAGGATGGGGGGATAATTTCAAAAAAATATATGACCTTGTATATTTGATCATGAATAATTTTGTAACTTCTCAAAACTGATATGTACAGTATAGAATTAAAAAAGCATGACCGCTGCATGCTACATAATTGTTCTATGACATTTCAAAAGAAAGCCATTCTGAGTATTTCCATATTAGTCTGGTAAAAACTGTGACAAAATTCTAAGTTAAAAAAGGGCATAAATATGTCAAAAATCAAAAACATTGGTGAAGATGTTGACAGTAAACATATATTTTAAGTTTCAAGTCAATACATTCGATAGCATTCTATCTTAACAAAAATTCAAAGTTAAAAAGAGACACAAATCTATCAAAAATCAAAACAGAGTTATGGGAATTGTTTCCTCAGGTGAAGATGTTGATGGTAGACACATACTTTGAGTTTCAAGTCAATACTTTTGATAGTATTCAAGATATTTGACTTTATAAAATCTTTTACCAAAAATTCTAAGTTAAAAAGGGATATAAATCTGTCAAAAATCAAAACAGAGTTATGGGGAGTGTTTCCTTAGGTGTAGATGTTGATGGTAAACATATAGTTTGAGTTTCAAGTCAATACCTTATAAAATATTCAAGATATTTGAATTTATAAAAAAACTTTAACCAAAACTTCTAAGTTAAAAAAGGGGCATAAATCTGTCAAAAATCAAAACAGAGTTATGGGAATTGTTTCCTCAGGTGAAGATGTTGATGGTAGACACATACTTTGAGTTTCAAGTCAATACCTTTGATAGTACTCAAGATATTTGAATTTATAAAAAACTTTAACCAAAAATTCTAAGTTAAAAAAGGGGCATAAATCTGTCAAAATAAAAACAGAGTTATGGGAATTGTTTCCTCAGGTGTAGATGGTAGACACATACTTTGAGTTTCAAGTCAATACCTTTGATAGTATTCAAGATATTTGAATTTATCAAAAACTTTAACCAAAAATTCTAAGTTACAAAGGGGCATAAATCTATCAAAAATCAAAACAGAGTTATGGGGATTGTTTCCTCAGGTGTAGATGTTGATGGTAAACATATAGTTTGAGTTTCAAGTCAATACCTTTGATAGTATTCAAGATATTTGACTTTATTAAAAACTAACCAACGCAGACACCGACACCGACGCCGATGCCGGGGCAAGTGCAATAGCCTCCTTATTCTTCGAATAGTCGAGCTAAAAAGCATGAGAATGGGTTGAAAAAAAAGATATAACATAATTTTCATTGCAAACAAGTCATTTCTCTACAAGTACCCAGCCAAACAATAGTTTTAGCTGTATTAAGATGAATCGTGATTATTTCTCATTTACTCGAAAAACAGTGGCAAAAATTAGCGGTCATCAGTCTGCAAACACAATAATTTTTTAGTCACTTCAGTGCAAACACGCCAGTATTTTGATATGCACATTAAAAAGTTTACACACATGGCACTCCACACTTTTTAGCCACAAATTCAAATTGGTCAGGGGTAATTTTATAAAGTTTAGAGATATAAGGAAATTAAACAGCCCTGTGAACTTTAAATCAATTTTAAGTGCCAGATTTTGTTGTTTGAGTTTTATTTTGCATGTTTGCAAATGCGAAAACATGGGTCTGGAAAGCCAGTGCAGAGATGACATGCGCAGATGGTGACATTTTGTAAAACAAGTGAAAATCAGCTCTACAGCTTAGAAAATCAAGCTTTTTACAGGGGGGTACATACTTTTACTGCTTGCAAAATATTTTCGTGCTTAAGCACCATGTTCAATGTGTTTGTTTACTTATCTAGATAGTCTGCAAGCCAGAAACAGTGTCACCTAGTGTGAAATATTTGCAGGTTATTTTGTACAGGTTCGGAAAATAGGGCTAGAATGGTCTCAGACTGCAGTGAATTCTGGCCTCCGACAGTATTAATAGGAACTAAAATTTTCAGGAAAGAAAGGCAGTTCAGACTACTGAATTGTATTAATATGTTCACACTAGCAATGTGTTCACAGTGAAACACTTATTCTATTTTCAGGTTCACAGGTTGTTCATATGTGATAGGCCTACTTTGTTGGTGTCGCTCGAACAAAGCCGAGGACTGAAATAAGTGTGGAGTGCTACCCAAGCTCTTTCTATGTCACTTTTAATTCGTAAATGTTCCCGAAACAATAGTTTCTTCTCTGCATAGACGCCGGTAATTGATCTTATTATTAAACATTTAAAAAACATTAATTTTAGGCATTATAGGTGGTCAATTACTTTTAAGCAACATTTTTTGACAATTTTTACTTTTTGTATATTCTGTTACAGATTTATTTCGTTTATTTATTTTAGTTAGATCCCTATCAGAAAATTACATTTTATTAACTTTTATTAAATTTTGTTATTACTTCCCTTTAATATGAAATTATTTAAAACGTTGGATATTTCTTTTTTATTTCAAGATAATTTCTACTTTTTCATTTGAATTAAATAAATATGCAAGTATTTCAACATTCTGAACCCAAATGCAAGTTTTAAAACTACGTGTAGATTCTGAATTCATTTATTTTCAATGCGCACCCAAGATAGGTCAAGGGAGGTAATAATAATTGTTCAAACTTGCATTTCTAATGAATTCCATCTAAATATATAATTTTTAATGCAAATATTTCACAAATATAATGCAATAAGTCTTATATTTATATCTTTTCTTAGGCAAAGTATGTGTATCGATTTTTTACTTATGATAAAATAACTCTATCTTGGTTCGGCAACCAGAATAGGGAAATCAAATTTTAAAAATACCTCCAGTGAAAATCTTACTTGAATTAAGCGCTAAGTGAACATGAATGAGTGTAAATGATCAGTCATTAAAGTTTCAAACAAATGTGGTAAATGGCCAAATTCTAATTATATACCTTTAAGTTTGTCGACGTTCCGAAAAACAACTGTAATAAGCCAGTAATTAATCGGCAAACAAGCTTACTTTAATGTCACTTCAAAGCAGACACAATGCAAATTAAAACATCATTTAATCCCGCTAAATTGATTATCGGGTGTTACAACGTAATTAAGTATTGGAAAACCTAGCATTCTAATTGGTTGAGAGCACAAAACAGATGACGCCTTTACATTTTATCATCTGTCAAGCAACGTCGGACACCCATGGTTGTTGACTCCGCTACGCTCCGTGATGTATGGAGCGTAGCGGAGTCAACAACTGTTGGTGTCCGACGATGCTGTCAAGCTGTATATTGTATATTGCGTTCATTTTTGACACGCGTTTCCTGAAAATTTCATGCCTCCCGTGGATTCGTCATCACGATTTTTAAGCGCCCTATTTCTTGAAACAAACTGATCGGAGAATCTTTCTCTGCATGTGCAACAGAAAGCACTTGATTGAACTCTAAAAAATCTGAGGACTGAAGACATGTATCCAAATTACCAACAAGTCTTTCATTAAATGTTTCATCTTCAGTCCAAGAATCTTTTTCATTTTCTTGAGGTACATGTAAGTAAATATCAGTTTCTTCAGAGCTACATGCAATTTCATTTTCAACATACACCCCTTGGGAGTGCAGCAACCACGACTCATTTAAAACTATACCTTCATTCTTAAATAAGGGACTGTTATCAATTTACCCCTTTGCAGCAGAAAAAACTCATGTTCAAAAGCTACATGGTGCTTGTATGACAGTTTTCGTTTCAATTTTAGCATTATTGTTACATCATCATTCAAAGGCAAAGACTTTACTGTGCTGCTTACATCTGCAGGTGCATTAACAATATTGCCTTTCAAATTTATCTGGTCACCCCTAGGCATTTCACGCAACTGCATAAAGGGTAGTCTGGGAGATACAGATAGGAAATATGGATGAGGCTCAAATGTTTTTCACTTACTATTCACATGTTCGGCGATAAGACTGTGTCAATCAAAAGTACGGGTCATGAGAAAACCCACTTCACTGTCATCTTGTCATGTTAAGCAGATGGAACTAAGCTGAAATCAGCAGTCATATTTAAGAAGAAAACAACGCTAAGGAGAAATTCCATCAGAAATATGTGTTTATGTTCAACCCAAAGGTTGGGTGGATGAAGTTATATTGAATCAGTGGCTGAATGATGTGTGATTCTGCAGGCCAGGTGGCTTGTTGTTGGTATTTCATGCGTATCTCACTACCAATGTGAAAAAGTACCACAAGAAAAATCTACATGACAAGCAGTGATCCCTGGGGGATGTACCTCTGTGTTACAGCCTTTGGATGTATCGTTGAATAAACCTTTTTAATGTCATATTTGTGGATATTGGAATGAGTGGATGGTCAGCAGACTACGTGAAACTACCAAAAAAAGGAATTTGAAACGACCTAGCTTAACAACTATTTGTGAATGGGTGATGAAAGCTTTAAACGAAATTCCTTCTGAGATGGTTATGAAATCATTTTTAAAATGTGGTATATCCAACTCCATGGATGGTACTGAAGATGAGGAATTGTTTGAAGAATTTACTGGATCATCATCTTGGGAGGATTGCCATGAAGTTGAGGAAAGTGACATGGATGATTCATACATTTACGGCGATGGTTTGACCGAAGAACAAATAACTGAATTGTTTGGTAGTGATTCTGATGGCAGTGACTGAGGGGTTCTGAGTGAGATACTTTAAACTTACAGTGTAAAAAACAGTGAAGGAAACAAACAATATTAGTTATTGATGAACATGTTCATACATTTTGTTTTCTTTTACAGGTCTGCCTGTTGTTTCTATGTCTATAATGTACACATAAGAAATTAATTATTCATGAAATAAAAAGGTACTTAATTATTATGAAATAAAAAGGTACTTACAACTATTAAACATAATTAGTTTTAGTTTTGTGTTGTCTTCTTTTCTTGCAATTTTTCACATATTATCTGAGTTTCTTGCAAATTAACCCCAGATTAAATCCAAAATTTCTACCCGACTTATGGACGAGTTCATCCAGAATCCTGGATCAAAAATAGCCCCTCGACTTATGGCTGAGGTCGACTTATGGCAGAGTAAATACGATACTAAACGCTCTTCTAAATTTGACAGCATGTTTAGTATCGTATTTACTCTGCCAGCAAACAAGCTTGACAAACCCATTGAATGCTATCAACACTTGTCTGATTTGTTAGGAAAATATACTCAGTACATTTAAAAACGCAACACTTACATGTTGTGTTGTAGGAGTTTAACCCCCATTCCAACCGCGGGCAATTTATTAAACAATCATTCCTGGGAAGAACCAGTACTAGACAATTCTTTTTGAAAATTTAACTTTTATGTACTCACATTAACAGAGAATTGATTTTCAGATGTATACTGTGCAAAAAAAAGCGCCGGCTGACAATTTGTATGTATGTACGTTAATATGTACGTACGTTAATACATGTATATAGATTTATATTTGAAATATCATTTATTGTGAAAAATAATGTTATTTTAAAAAATACATATCAACATAATGGCACGTATTTTACTTATTAAACACATAGTACAAGGCGCTATAAACTTTATTAGCGATTCTGTCTCAAACCACTTGTCCGCTGACGAAGATGGCAAAATCATTGAATCAGTTTTGTTCTTTTGGTAGGTATCAACACTGTCCTTATGTCTCACCTGGATCAGAAGTCCTCAGAACACACGAGTGTATCTGTTTTGGACAAATTGATGATGATGATGATGATGATGATGATGGGACTGTACTTATGCTTTCTGCATTTGCTGTGCGATTCTTCCCCTTCAGCCATCTGCTATATTTTCATTCTGGGAACCCAGTTCACGAGTCTCTAACATTTTAGAATTAACAATGGGACAATTATCTACTTTTCCCCAACAATTTACTACAAGTATTTCTAACCTACATAGCCCGATATCAGAGTGACGACACCCCCATTCAAACTAATGCACCAAAAACATTTCGGGCATCAATGCTAAATAGTTGGAAGAAGTTTAATCCGAGTCAGTTTCTTTTCCCCAATAATATAATATTATTGTGTTAAAAGTTGGCTCAAGGAATTAATTGAAAGGTTTTTCCATGATAACATTAACATTGAAATGAGAAGTTTTGACAGCAGAAACATTTATTCGGAAAATATGTGCTCAGATTTTCACATACACTTTGCCACAAGTGTGTATCTGCGTGGGACTTGGTGTGTATGTCTGACTGATATCACAATGGCCAGTTTCATCGCTGAAATGCCCTACGAAGGTCGGACCTTGTACGTTTATACCGATCTTGTCGAAGGGTCAATAGTTGGGGATGATATTAAGCCTATTTTACAGAAAGTTATCCCGGGAAAGGCATCTATATATGATGGTCAGGCAGTGTGCAACGTCAACCTCACAGACAGTCTAAGCTAAGTCTGTAACTTTAAGCAATTTCATGTCTCTTGAAATATATCTAGAGACTGAAATGGGACAGAGACCCGTATTTCCGCACAGAAGTACCATAGCGTTAACCGTACATTTTAAGAAAATACTGGTTTAATTTCTCGAGTGCAATTCTAGTGTTATTTTATCGTTCACTCTATCTTTCATGTAACTGTATGTATATCTGTATATGTATTATATGTAAGGTAAAAATGAATATCCCAAGATTACACAGAATATAAGTCTCTCATTTCATTCTTAATTAAGTACAACTTTCCAGTATTACAGCTAATAGGCTGCCAACATCCACAAGAATCACAAGGGGCTGCCTGATTGTGGTCTTCAACAGCAATGTAGACATGGGAACTCGTGAGAACTCATGATTGAGAGTGATGAAATTGAAATTTCCAACAACACAGTTCACAGTTTCCGCCCTCATCGGAATAAGACATAGTTTTTCAGTCAAGAACACTCGTTGTGAATTATCGCTATGTCTGAAATAAGCTTTAAAGTTTGTCCGCCATTCTTGAGTGTACTAATTAGCGCATTTGTTTTTAGATAAGCAGACACATAACGAAAGCTAAGAAAGAGGATTGTGACCAAGCTGTTCTACATCGAGGCAAACTGTGAGTCTGACGACAAATAATACCATTACCCGAAACACAGTTCGGGAAGCAATCCGGGTTGTCATGAAGTATTCGAGATGGTCGAATTTGTCAACAGTTCGCCGATCCCTGAACTTCAACGACATGGAGGGAAACGCTGACGTTGAAATTCCATCCAACCAACTGGGCCCAATACTCCCTCTTGACTGTGCCATGCAGTCTTTTGATACTGCAGGTGAGTTAAATGAACTTTATTTACTCCTAAATTAACTAGTCTTACATGAATCAATTAATTATAAATCTATGTGCATCATGTTCTATATAAAGGGTCTTGACTAATTACGAACGCATATCTACATCGAGCTACAAAAATTCAGTACCATTGAACAAAGTAAAATAAAAAAATGATAATTTGAATTATCAATAAAGCTATAATAATTTTTATCTGCAGGTTTCCCCAGGGGCAACCAAACACCAGAAGCAGAGGGTATTTTCAGTTTGGTCTGGTCCCCTGGTAATGACAGACATCAAACCGGTATCATTTGAAATACTTTGACAGGACCTATAAATGAAAATGTTGACAGAGTACCTTTCATTTAAAGATGCCCCGAGTGTGGGTCAGACAAGTCAGCGTTTGTCCGTACTTAGGAGAATGCCACACTTCTGGGCAAGGAAGATACTGATAGACCACAGGTGTAGGTTAACCTTTCGTGAAGGTAGTAAACGCTTTCGTGAAGGTATTAAACGAGACTACGAACTCTTGGAAGACACGTACAAGGCCATGAATGATTTCGATTTATGACAAATTATGTATAAAAAATTGAAAAATAAAAATAGAAATAAATGTTACACTTCCTGTTTCTTAACTCACATACATGTACGTATGCTCGTAATGGTTGCTCCTAATGGTTTAGCTTGTTATGAGTGCGGAGAGAAATAGAACAGAATAGAACAGTACTGTTCTCTTTTGTCAGATTAACGACAAAGTGAAAACAGAATTATATTATTTCTATGTATTTTACATCTACGAAGATTATATCTCTCTTCACCTCTCTCTCTCTCTCTCAATATAATGCTAAATACTTTAATCTACTTTAATATTACAGGTATCTCAAGACATGCCTACAGGAAAATGATCCAAGGTGATGACAACAGATCCTTTACACATGACAGATGTCAGGTAAGTTTTATGAATTGGATAAGACTTTGAACTTTTACTGAAGAACATTAAATTGAACATTTACACATCAATTATGAAATATGATATATAAAGCCAAAAGTCAATACCATTTTTAGCAGTGCATTTGCCTGTGGGACCATTAAAAAAGTTGAAATTATATTATATAACACATGGAGATAATATAGCTGACATATCCTTATACTAATGCGTGCCTATTAATTTCAGATCTCAAGGGACATAGATGTAGCAACCATGGAATCCCTGACATCAGATTTATAAGCTGAATCAACCGAAATGTGGCGGGCGGACACTGAAGACACCGTATCTTTCAGCACTGAAGCCTTGTTTGCTCGCCAAGCTGATCCAGTTGAGATTGCTATTCACGATCCAGAACCAACAGATGCAGTAGAGGATGACCGCCCAACTACATATGAGGTGATAGAAGGGGCCAATTAACTTGAAAGGTGGTGATCTGCTTGTCAATTTGGCTGGCTTTGGTCTTACTCGAAAGGTTAGTGCCACCGAGTATATTATCACAAAACACATAAAAAAATTAAATTATGTGTAGTTTACATACAGTATTTAAATTTATATGTGTAAATTATTTTTATGTCAACCTTGAGTAATGTTAATCTTTTGCATATCTTGTATTTGTTTGGAGCAATTAATTCAGACAACATTCATTGACTCATTCTATTTTATAATATCAAGAAAAACATGGCAACACTATCTCTTGGTGGTGTAGTCCCAGAAACAAGACCAAACGTTGTCCAGCCAAGGTAATTTAGAAAGACAATTTCAAGGCTTGTTTACACCCACATGACTATCAATGTGAACCGGTTTAAAAAAACGGGTGCAGCTTTCCAAGAAGGTAAATATTTCTAACTGTTATTTTTACATGAAAAGATAAAAAATCTAATCAAGAGCTGTCAGTAGACAGCGCCCTCGACTATTCTCAGTGATTGACAATATAAAATAATATCCATCCTGGAACTTTAACGTAAATTCTAAGTCTAAAAAGGGGCATAATTCTGTCAAAAGGCTTGATAGAGTTATCTCCTCCTGTGTACAGGTTGGGGGCATGATGGTGAACAAGTGTGCAAAGTTTCAAGCCAGATGACAATTGAATTGGAAAATATTTGAGGTGGTACGCAAACTTTAACGTAAATTCTAAGTTGAAAAAGGGGCATAATTCTGTCAAAATGCTTGACACAGTGACCTCCTCCTGTGTACAGGTTGGGGGCATGATGGTGAACAAGCGTGCGAAGTTTCAAAGCCAGATGACAATTGAATTGGAAAATATTTGAGGTGGTACGCAAACTTTAACGTAAACTCTAAGTAGAAAAAGGGGCATAATTTTGTCAAAATGCTTGATAGAGTTACCTCCTCCTGTGTACAGGTTGGGGGCATGATGGTGAACAAGTGTGCAAAGTTTCAAAGCCATATGTCAATGGACTTTGAAAATATTTGAGGTGGTACGCAAACTTTAACATAAACTCTAAGTAGAAAAAGGGGCATAATTTTGTCAAAATGCTTGATAGAGATACCTCCTCCTGTGTACAGGTTGGGGGCATGATGGTGAACAAGTGTGCAAAGTTTCAAAGCCATATGTCAATGGACTTTGAAAATATTTGAGGTGGTACGCAAACTTTAACATAAGTGGTTACGCCGACGCCAACGCTCGGGTGACTAGGATAGCTCTCCTTATTCTTCGAATAGTCGAGCTAAAAATCACTTTTAAATTAGTAAATTTTTAGTTTAAACAAAATATATTCCTGACATTAATTTGTGCAGTCACTTTTTTTACTTCATTCTCTTAAATGAATTGTATTTATATATTTCAGGTGAAAACAGAAGCACAGACAAATCTGTTTGTCTCTGCCAAGTCCCTGGTTGAGACAGCGTTTGATGAGGTACTTGGGCCACAGGACTTCAATCTTCCTGACCATGACCTACTAGCCAGACAGGCAAACCGTGCAAGGTGGAAGCTCCACCCCCAAAGCCACGTGGTGAAGATTTTGAGGTAAATTATTCTTCAGTATTATCCAACTAAATACATAATTGTTAGATTGAGTGTTATACAGTAAATACAGTCTTCCTAGTTTGTCAAGACTAATTAATATCAATATCTTATCTTTTCATTAGTACTTATTATATAAAAGATTAATACATTTCATTTAAATTGAAAATGTGTTTTTATTTCCAGTTGTTCCAGAACGCCAGACCTGATGACTTTCTACGTAATGATGTGAAAGTTGATGGTGCACAGCATCTCATCTTTTGTACCGACAAACAGATTGAGGTTCTCTCTCTGGCCAAGAGATGGTATGTCAATGGAACATTCAAGGTGCTTCACCCACCATCAAGATCTGTTCAACCAACTTTAAAGCATCCATGCATTTCTGCGAAACAAAGAGAGTGAAGCCAAGCAGGTGCCTTTGATGTTCATCTTCATGAGTCGAAGGGGAAAACGTGATTACAAGAAAGTGTGCGAGGTAATATTAATATATTATTTAATTATTGTGTCATTAGTTTATGCGTGTCTTTTCTATATGCAGTTTGATTTAATAATTACATAAATTAACACAAGACATGATTTTTTGCTTATATTACATTAAATTATAAAGGATAAAATATATATAAATTGCTTACAACAAGATGATCATTTGATTGATAATTTGTCTCTTCAGTGCAACAAGGTTGTAACTCCTATTAAAATAAGGAGATATGACCGTGTTGCACTGAAGGGACGAATTGTGATTTGTGACATTAATTTTACTTATGACATTTTTTATTTGTTACTTTCAGAAAGTGAAGTCACTTGTCAATTCCACCGCTCTGCAAAGGATTGTCCTCGATTTTGAGGCTACTGTTTGGTCAGCTTTACGTAAAGTCTTCCGTTGCATCAAGCTCAGTGGATGTACTTTCCACTGGACAAAGTCACTGTACAATTTCCAAAATCATAATCTAATTTTATGTCTGTAAAAACTTTATTACATTGAAAATATTGTTTAAACTATTAACGATATCTATAAAAGAAAATTGTATGGCATTAAAGTAAACTTAAAACAGTGTAAGTAGGCCTTTAATTAAAAGAATGAATACGAATTTTGTCAACTTAATGTCTTTTTTTCTACTTTCAGAATCTTGGGCTAAGCACTGCATACCAGAATGACAAGGGGACACACAAATTTATAAGAAGAGGACTTGCACTGCCACTGTTTCCAGAGGAACATGTACAAGAGGCCTTGCACTGCCACTGTTTCCAGAGGAACATGTACAAGAGGCCTTGCACTGCCACTGCTTCCAGAGGAACATATACAAGAGGCCTTGCACTGCCACTGCTTCCAGAGGAACATATACAAGAGGCCCTGCACTGCCACTGCTTCCAGAGGAACATATACAAGAGGCCCTGCACTGCCACTGCTTCCAGAGGAACATATACAAGAGGCCTTGCACTGCCACTGCTTCCAGAGGAACATATACAAGAGGCCTTGCACTGCCACTGCTTCCAGAGGAACACATACAAGAGGCCCTGCACTGCCACTGCTTCCAGAGGAACACATACAAGAGGCCTTGCACTGCCACTGCTTCCAGAGGAACACATACAAGAGGCCTTTCTGCAGCTCCAGCAGCAGGCCAGTGCTCCACTAAATCCTCTCATGGACTATGTACAGTCCACTTGGATCAACGGACACTGGTCACCAGCAGATTGGTCTGTCTAAGGCCAATCTGTGAGAACAAACAATGACTGCGAAGGTAATTATTCTTATGACTAAATTGCATAGCTAGTTATTGTATTTGGTGAATGATTAATTATTCTTAAATTTGAGAGACTGCATTTCAGTTTAAATATACAAATATTAATTTATATTCTATGACTAAATTGCCAAGCTAGTTACTGTATTTGGTGAATGATTAATATTGTAAACAAATTAATATGTTTTTCATAATTTTGTAAACAAATTAATATGTTTTTTCATAATCATTACAATCTTTTCTCCTTTTTCAGGCTGGCATAGAAGTCTTAACTTCAGAGCGAATGGGCCACCTCCATTTTACTGTCTGGTTGAGCAACTGCATAAGGAATCAAGTTGGCTACCACAACAAACTACACCTGTGAATGAAAGGTAATTGAAGAAAATGCAAAAAAAGAAAAACTTATCTATGCAAAAGGAAGTATTTAGTAATTGGGATGGATATGAACTTGCTGGCATGTCTACATCTAAACTCTTGAGAAAACTCTCACACATCTACGGACCACCATCTGAATAAGAACAATGTGCTTCAAATACAAAAGAACAAAGAAATGTGTGTTAGTGATTTATAATGTGTGTTTTGTAAATATAAAAATGTGAATATATAAGTGATTTGTGTTTGATTTGTACTGTGTGTATGTTTCATTACGTATCCAAAGGCTTGAATCTATAAATGGCAAAAGGAAATGGGGGCATGGGGGCTTGTGCCGCTTTTGTAATGACTCATTAAATGATGGTATAGAAATTGTCGAAACAGACAGTAATGGTATTATATGGATAAAGTTAATGAAAAGCTTCTTTGGTTATGACCGTGATAATTATATATCTTTGTTTTGTGTACATTCCACCATGCAATTCTGTATATTTTGTATATATTCGTGCTTGAAGACTATTAAGTTAATCTCTACATCAATAAGGAAGTGAAATAGGATATATTAAACGGAATGGCAATTATATCATTTAGTTTTAAACTTACATGGAATTTAATTAATCGTCTTATAGTTTATTGAATTTAACATAAATGCTTGTAGACATCTGGGTCCTGGGGGAGATTATATTCCTTACTGGACTGGCGAGAGAGCTAAGACAACCAGAAAAGCAAACTTCTGACTAAATAAATCAATTGCATGGTGGGGTGTGAGAGGCCTCTGGTGGACAACGCTCAGGCAGTCAATTCAGGGTCAGGTTTTGCTTTCTTCACCACCAACAATAGGTGTCTTACATTTAGGTGGGAATGATCTTACAAGTTTATCTCTTATCAAATTGAAAAGAAAAATTGAGGACAAGGTACAAGGTACAGTACCTTCTTGAAGCCTTTCCTTGGACTATGTTCATATGGATAGATATTCTACATAGAAGGGTCTGGAGGGGGCCTCAGAACCAAGAGCTATAGAAGAAAAAAGAAAAAGAATAAATAGGTTAGGACGACAAATTATCAGGCAGTCTGGCCATTGTGATTTTGTATCTCCCGATATTGATGTCAAGACAAATTTTTTCCGGGAAGACAGCCTTCATTTGAATGAAGTAGGGCTTGAATTTTATTTAGATTGCTTAAAGGACATAAATTATTAAGTATGCATATTTAAGGCAAGTTTGAAATTTTGGGGGATAAATTAAAATTTATTGTGGAAGTGAAATTCATTGACTGGAAGGTGATCAGGCGCTGCATTCATTAGGAAGTTATTTTAACGTTTCCAAAAATTTAGCGTAAGAAATCGCTTTTCTTTCTGGTAATGGGCTTACCGCCTTTTGCCGTTGGTAATCAGTTACATTCCCAGCGGGACGTCAGCGTCTATAATCGGTAAAGAAATTGATCTTGTAGTAAGGCAAAGGCATGTTACGTTGTTATATCGACTAGAGTTGCTTCAAGTCTGTTGCATTGCTTCGAATATCGCATTTGCACAGTACATCTTGTACCATGACTGGCGTATGATACCGTTTGCCACTTTAATGGTACAGTCGGAACTCATTATCTCAATATCGCTTATCTCAAGTTTTCGTTATCTCGACCTTTTTTGTAAAGTCACAAATTTATTTGTTCTTTTTTCTATGTAAAATTTGTTTTTATCTCGATTTATTTATCTTGATTTTTTCGCTATCTCAATCTAATATTTTAGCCCCGATGCAAGATTTTGCATTGTTTTCACACGTTTAATTCGATGTTTGAAATGGCGCTTGCAAATGTTTACCCCAGATATCGACATGTTTGCATCATGTCTCAATTGTCAGCTTCCAAAATTTATTTCATGGTCTCCACAATCAAGAGCCTTTTAAAGCGATGCCTTTTCTTTTTCATGGTCTGATTTAAATCCTTATCTTTTCCCGCCTTTTTCTTTAGTTGGGAAAGTTATTAATAAATTGATTTCAGATAATGTTCTGAGGGCGGCTAAGATCCACAGTTTTGGTTTCCTCCTGTACTTGTTGATTTCACTTCCGGTTTGGTTGCCTCGTCACAATTAAGGACATAATTATTGATGATGCTTCACAATGGAACACTACACACTCTGGTGAGATCTCTCAACTTAGTCCCTGTGGAGTTATCAGCAAATATCTTCAGAGTCAAGGACTTTTACCAACAGTTGTGTCACTTATACTCCAATCATGAAAACCAGGAAACCGCAAACAGTATTCCCTCGCTTGGTTACTTTGGTGTCAACATGAAGGTAAAAATCCCTTTAAGAACGACTCAGATTGAGGTAATGTCTAATTAATATAAATTGCATATAAACAAGAAGTCTTATTGGGTGTTAAATACACTTAAGTTCATGTTCTTACAATCTCTGCTTAATATCGGAAACAGTTGGTGTGCTTCTCCAAAACTGAGGAGTCGTTTCATGAGAGGTATTTTTATTATAAAACGCTCATTACCAAGATATAAATACACCTGGGATGTTTCTTTAGTCTTGAAGTTGTTTATCTTCGTTGTTTCCCCTGGAATCTCTGAGTTTGAATTTTTTTACTTTAAAGGTAGCTGCTCTTTTAGCACTTGCAGCTGCTCTGAGAGCACAAACTTTGGTGTCACTGGATTTGGATTATATGAAAGTACATTTTAACAGTTTATGAGTTGTGGTTTAAATACTTCCCAAACTTGTTGAAGACATCACAGACTGGTAAACAAAATAGTTTTTATCTACAATTGGACAGGGGTGAGAACAGGTTAAAGTGAAAAAAGAGGAAAATTGGCCGGGGATCAAATGGGCCGCCTAGGCCCTTTGTGGGTGCAGGGCAGAGCCCTATTAGACTTCGCTCCGGGATTTTCTAGCATTTCAGATCACTTTAAGACAAAATCCAAAGATCATTTTGGTCATGTACTGACCTGATGTTTTTAACAATTTGATTCAAATATAGAGTAAAAAAAAAACAATAAAATAAAACATGCATGTTGAGATGTTAACTAAGTTTATGGTTTGATAACTTTGAAAAAAAGGAATTAAACAGAACATTTTTAGATTTTAAGAAAATTATATAGCATCTACTGGTGTCAGTGAAATAATTTTTAAATCAACTCTGTCATCCAGTCAATCAGACCAAAATTCAAAATTAATTTTTCCTTTTCAGGGAAGCATTTTACACCTTCTTTGAGATACTTTTGACCTATTTTAATGACAATTTTAAAGTTATTCTTAACATTTAAATTAACATGGCGCAGCGGACATTCTTAACGTTTAAAATGAACAGTGGCGTCGTAACAATTTCTTTAAACATTTAAAGAGAATTTCTGTAACATTTTTTTTTAACATTTAAAATGAACAAGTTCTGTAACAATTTCTTTTAACATTTAAAATGAGATTTTCTGTATCATTTTCTTTAACATTTAAGCACTTTAAACATTGAAAATGACACCAGCCTTAACATTTCCTTCAACAGTTCAGCGGACATTCTTAGCAGTTTAAATGACATGGCGCAGCAGACATTCTGAAAGTTTAAAATGAAACATGGCGTTGTAACAATTTCTTTTAACATTTAAAATGAACAGTTCTGCAGACATTTATGTAACATTTAAAATGAACAACTTCTGTAACAATTCCTATAACATTTCTGCAGACATTTTGTTAAATTTAAAATGAACAAGTTCTGTAACAAATATTTTGATTTTCTGTAACATTTTCTTCAAAAGTTCAGTCGACATTCTTTTTCTTTAACAGTTCTTTAGACATTTTGTTAACATTTACAATGAAACATGGCGTCGTTTCATTTGCTTTTAACATATAAAAAGGTTTTCTGTAACATTTTCTTTAACAGTTCTGCAGACATTTTGTTAACATTTAAAATGAACAAGGTCTGCAACAATTTATTTTAACATTTAAAATGAGATTTTCTGTATCATTTTCTTCAACAGTTCTGCAGACATTTTGATAACATTTAAAATGAACAAGTTCTGTAACAATTTTTATTAGATTTTTTTAACAATTAAGCACTCTAACATTGAAAATGACACTAGCAGTAACATTTTCTTCAACAGTTCAGCGGACATTCTTAACATTTGAATTAACATGTCGCAATGGACATTCTTAACGTTTAAAATGAAACGTGGCGTCGTAACAATTTCTTTTAACATTTAAAAAGATTTTCTGTAACATTAACAGTTCTGCAGACATTTTGTTAACATTTAAAATGAACAAGTTCTGTAACAATTTTTCCATAATGTTTTCTATAACATTTCTGCAGACATTCTGTTAACATTCAAAATGAACAAGATCTGTAACAATTTCTTTTAGATTTTCTGTATCATTTTCTTCAACATTTCTGCAGACATTTTGTTAACATTTAAAATGAACAAGTTCTGCAACAATTTCTTTTAACATTTGATTGTATCATTTCCTTTAACATTTAAGCACTCTTAACATTGAAAATGACACGACCCTTGACATTTTCTTCAACAGTTCAGCAGGCATTCTCAACATTTAAAATAACATGGCGCAGCAGACATTCTTAAAGTTTAAAACGAAACATGGCGTCATAACAATTTCTTTTAACATTTAAAAAGAGATTTTCTGTAACATTTTCCTTTAGATTTTCAGTAACATTTTCTTTAACAGTTCTTCAGACATTTTGTTAACATTTAAAATGAAACATGGCGTCGTTTCATTTGCTTTTAACATATAAAAAGATTTTCTGTAACATTTTCTTTAACAGTTCTGCAGACATTTTGTTAACATTTAAAATGAACAAGGTCTGTAACAATTTATTTTAACATTTAAAATGAGATTTTCTGTATCATTTTCTTCAACAGTTCTGCAGACATTTTGTTTACATTTAAAATGAACAAGTTCTGTAACAATTTTTATTAGATTTCTTTAACAATTAAGCACTCTAACATTGAAAATGACACTAGCAGTAACATTTTCTTCAACAGTTTAGCAGACATTCTTAACATTTGAATTAACATGTCGCAATGGACATTCTTAACGTTTAAAATGAAACGTGGCGTCGTAACAATTTCTTTTAACATTTAAAAAGATTTTCTGTAACATTGACAGTTCTGCAGACATTTTGTTAACATTTAAAATGAACAAGTTCTGTAACAATTTTTCCATAATGTTTTCTATAACATTTCTGCAGACATTCTGTTAACATTCAAAATGAACAAGATCTGTAACAATTTCTTTTAGATTTTCTGTATCATTTTCTTCAACATTTCTGCAGACATTTTGTTAACATTTAAAATGAACAAGTTCTGTAACAATTTCTTTTGTTAACATTTAAAATGACCAAGTTCTGTAACAATTTCTTTTAACATTTAAAATGAGATTTTCTGTATCATTTCCTTTAACATTTAAGCACTCTTAACATTTAAAATGACACGACCCTTAACATTTTCTTCAACAGTTCAGCAGGCATTCTCAACATTTAAAATAACATGGCGCAGCAGACATTCTTAAAGTTTAAAACGAAACGTGGCGTCATAACAATTTCTTTTAACATTTAAAAAGAGATTTTCTGTAACATTTTCCTTTAGATTTTCAGTAACATTTTCTTTAACAGGTCTTCAGACAATTTGTTAACATTTACAATGAAACATGGCGTCGTTTCATTTGCTTTTAACATATAAAAAGATTTTCTGTAACATTTTCTTTAACCCGATCCCACTTGTGGACGCACTACGACGCTCCTACCTGTTTCCGCATACGGCCGCCTGCCGACGCATCGATAGATAAACGCATGCAGACGCCTCCGAACGCCTTTTCAGCCCTCCGCATACGAACGCGGTACGACGCTCTTCATTTTCAACCTCTGTTTACATCCGTTTATCATCCATTGATTGTAAAACAAACTCATTCATTCGTAACTTTAAATATCCAGTCTGGGATTCCACGTAAATTAGCATATGGTTACTATATAAAGATTTTGTAAAAATAGCCATCCAATAAGATCGGTGTGAACGCGTGATCAACTGCATGATGTTGCGCAAGAGTACTAATGCGTCGGGTCGTGACCTGACTTTTGTCTCGCATTCATTGCAAACAGCTGTTACAAAAATGGCCGACAGAAATCGACAATTACTAGATTTTCTTCAAGATAACACCGACAGACGATACGATACCGACGAGGAGTCAAATTTCTCTGGTTTTTCGGACGGCGGCGAGTCGGATGTAGAGGTGCCTGTCTTTGATTTGGACGATCTCTCATCAGAATCATCGGATGATAGTGATCATGACGAGGTTCAAAATCAAAACATGGAATGGACTGGAAACTTCACACGACCGGTGGTTAGTAAATATTGAAGATGGAAAAAAAAACTATAAAAATAATAACGATTCACTCGACGATTTTACGCGAAGTATGCCCGTAACCTTTGAGTGCTGCAGGGTTCTATTCTTTGACCCATGCTCTTCAAAATACATATAAAAGCACAGCCATTTATGTTTTGTTATAAATAATAGTAGTAAAAGTAATTCTTGCTTTCTTTGTTTTTTATGTGATAAAAGTTCCAATTCATTATTGGTGTACCCCAGGGTTCTTTTTTGGGGACCCTCTTGGTGTACCCCAGGGTTCATTCTTGGGAACCCTACTTTCTGTTTTTTTTATTTGATAATAATAGTACGAATCATTCTTGGTGTAAGCCAGGGATCTGTTTTTGGGACCCACCTCTTGGTGTAACCCAGGGTTCTTTCTTTGAGACCCTACTTTTTGTTTTATTTTAAAATTTTATAGTAACAAAATGTATTATTCTATTTCAGTTTGATGATTTCACTGAGCAACCAGGGGCAAAGCTACCTGATGATTTTGATACAGCTACAGCAACACCGCTCGATTACTTTTACCTGTTGATGCAACCCCAGTTGTTTGTAGACATAGCAAGACACACCAATAACTACGCTCGCTGGAAACTAGCTTCAGAGAATAGAGACCTAGACCCACGATGGGAAGAAACTGGTGCAAATGAAATGAGAGCTTTTGTTGGGTTGAACGTTTTGTTTGGTATGAACTGGTTGCCAAGACTTGAGATGCATTGGTCGAAAGATAGATTCATTGGAAATCAAGGAGTTCAAGACACTATGACATGCAACCGGTATCAGAAATTGAATCAGTATTTCCACGTTTCAGATCGTGAAAATGAGCCAGCGCGTGATTCACCCCAGTATGATGGACTTTACAAAGTTAGGCCGGTACTTGATCATTGCACCCAGACATTTCAGGAACATTACACGTTATCAAAGGAGTGCGTGGTTGATGAAGCAATGATAAAATTTCAAGGACGTCATTCTGCCAAACAGTATATGCCAGCAAAGCCAGTGAAATGGGGAATCAAAGTTTGGAGCCTTTGTGATTCAAGAACATATTACTTGTCGAAATTCCAAATTTATGAAGGACGCCGAAATAATGCTACTGAACATGGACTTGGTTATAATGTTGTACGAAACATGACAAGTGAAATTAGGAATTCAAATAGACATGTTTACTTTGACAACTATTTCACTAGTATACCCCTGATGGAAACTCTGCTACAGGATGGACTTTATGCTTGTGGTACTATACGTACAAATAGAAAGGAGTACCCACCTCAATTGAAAAAGCCTAGAGATGTGTCTAACCGTGGGGAGTTCAAGATTCTGCAAAGAGGACGGTCAAACCTAACTGCTTCTGTTTGGAAAGACAGAAAACTAGTGCACAATGTAAGTACCCTTAGTGACCCGGCTGAGGTTCTTCAAATTCAACGTCGTGTACACAGACAAGTTCAGCCTTTTCCAGTGCCACACTGTGTGAAGAGTTACAACCTGTTCATGGGTGGGGTGGACAAAAATGACCAGTATCGGGCAGCATACGACGTTGGGAGGTCATCAAGGAAATGGTGGAGATACATCTTTTGGTACCTGGTCAACAGTGCAATTGTGAATGCCTGGTTTTTGTACGACTTGACCAGCACACGCAGAACATCGAAGAAGAGATTTGACTCTTTAGACTTTAGACTGGAGCTTAGGGCTCAACTGATAGGAGGTTTCACCAGTAGAAAGAGGAAGTTGAGTGTTGCTCAAGCTGCTCCTCCAGTACTTGTACCTCAGGAGAATATTGGAGGGCACATTCATGGAAGGCTGCCAGGTAAACGCCGAAGATGCAGATACCACAACAAAGTGATGAACTCTCGAGTGGAAACAGTGTATGGATGTACTTTATGTCAGGTGCCTCTCTGCCAAGGATGTCATGCATTGTTTCACAATAATCCAGTGTAGATTGTTCAGCTGTGTACGGTTATGTGTAGGTCTTGTGGCACTCAAAGAGTAGCCGGCTTACACATAGCCAGTGTAAATAAAAAGTTCATTCAGATGAAAATAGTGTTGGTGAAATAAAATAGTGATTCGGTGAAAATAAAACTGGGTGGAAAATTCTAGGATTAAAATGAATCAACAATTGTTTTGGATTAATTAAATTATGGATTATTAAACTTCTCAATGTAGACAGTGTTCAAACAGATTTGAGGGGAAATATGATACATTGATCAATAACATGATAGATTTCAGGAACATTTCACTTTTATTATTTTTATGCCTGTAAATATTAGATACATTATTTATTTATTAATCTATTTCATTTCTTATTTATTTATTTGAAAATTTCATAGTTTATTTCCTTATAAGTCAATCACATCATTTTATTTATAACTATTATAAACTAGTACATTGAAATAGTAATATAATTATGAAATACTTGCATCCCGTTCATGCCTTAATTTTTGTGTAAATAGAACCAAAAGTGTTAAAATTTATTTATTTATTTATTTATTTATTTATTTATTTATTTATAAAGTTATAAAGTTATATTTTTGCTTGTAAATTTGATATAAAAACAGACAATATTCTTTTTTTTTTTAAATTAAGTTTTATTGTTATTTGTAATCACTGTATCTTGAAAAGTATTTATGATAAAAAAAAAAAGAAAACACCATAATAAAGGAAATTTTTTAGACAAACTTTTTTGTGTTGACACTTTTTCCATCATATGTCTAGAAAATGTCCTAATCCCTGGTCAAATAAACTACCTGTAAAAAACACCATATTTGTATATAACCCACTATTGGTTCAGTGTATGTAAATCAGCTTATCAGTTATTGATTATTGATTATCTCTTAGATAAAGACTCTATTGACATAATCCAGTTAATTGCCCTATGTGTGAAAGTGGGAAAGGGTTAACAGTTCTGCAGACATTTTGTTAACATTTAAAATGAACAAGGTCTGTAACAATTTATTTTAACATTTAAAATGAGATTTTCTGTATCATTTTTTTTAACATTTAAGCACTCTTAACATTGAAAATGACACTAGCAATAACATTTTCTTCAACAGTTCAGCAGGCATTCTTAACATTTAAAATTACATGGCGCAGGAGACATTCTTTAAGTTTAAAATGAAACATGGCATTGTAACAATTTCTTTTAACATTTAAAATGAACAGTTCTGCAGACATTTAGTTAACATTTAAAATGAACAAATTCTGTAACAATTTCTTTTAGATTTTCAGTAACATTTTCTTTAACAGTTCTGCAGACATTTTGTTTACATTTAAAATGAACAAGTTCTGTAACAATTTCTTTAAGATTTAAAATGAGATTTTCTGTATCACTTTTTTTAACAATAAAGCACTCTTAACATTGAAAATGACACTAGCAATAACATTTTCTTCAACAGTTCAGCGGACATTCTTAACATTTGAATTAACATGTTGCAGTGGACACTCTTAACGTTTAAAATGAAACATGGCGTCGTAACTATTTCTTTTAACATTTAAAAAGATTTTCTGTAACATCAACAGTTCTACAGACATTTTGTTAACATTTAAAATGAACAAGTTCTGTAACAATTCCTATAACATTTCTGCAGACATTTTGTTAACATTTAAAATGAACAAGTTCTGTAACAAATATTTTGATTTTCAAAAGTGTTTTCTTTAACAGTTCTGAAGATTTTTTGTAAAAATTTAAAATGAACAAGTTCTGTAACAATTTCTTTAACATGTCTGCAGACATTTTGTTAACATTTAAAATGCACAAGTTCTGTAACAATTTTTATTAGATTTTCCGTAACGTTTTCTTTAACATTTCTGCAGACATTCTGTTAACATTCAAAATGAACAAGATCTGTAACAATTTCTTTTAGATTTTCTGTATCATTTTCTTCAACATTTCTGCAGACATTTTGTTAACATTTAAAATGACCAAGTTCTGTAACAATTTCTTTTAACATTTAAAATGAGATTTTCTGTATCATTTCCTTTAACATTTAAGCACTCTTAACATTGAAAATGACACGACCCTTAACATTTTCTTCAACAGTTCTGCAGGCATTCTTAACATTTAAAATAAGATGGCGCAGCAGACATTCTTAAAGTTAAAAATGAAAGGTGGCGTTGTAACAATTTCTTTTTATATTTAAAGAGATTTTCTGTAACATTTTCTGTAACAGTTCTGCAGACATTTTGTAAACATTTAAAATGAACAAGTTCTGTAACAATTTCGTTTAACATTTAAAATGAGATTTTCTGTATAATTTTTTTTAACATTTCAGCACTCTTAACATTGAAAATGACACGAGCCTTAACATTTTCTTCAACAGTTCAGCGGACATTCTTAACATTTAAAATAACATATGGCGCAGCGGACATTCTTAAAGTTTAAAATGAAACATGGCGTTGTAACAATTTCTTTTAACATTTAAAATGAACAGTCTGCAGACATTTAGTTAACATTTAAAATGAACAAATTCTGTAACAATTTCTTTTAACATTTAAAATGAGATTTTCTGTATCATTTTTTTTAACATTTCAGCACTCTTAACACTGAAAATGACACGAGCCTTAACATTTTCTTCAACAGTTAAGCAGACATTCTTAACATCTTAAATACCATGGCGCATCAGACATTCTTAACGTTTAAAATGAAAGGTGGCGTCATTACAATTTCTTTTAACATTTAAAATGAACATTTCTGCAGACATTTTGGGTTAACATTTAAAATGAACAAGTTCTGTAACAATTTCTTTTAACATTTAAAATGAGATTTTCTGTATCATTTCCTTTAACATTTAAGCACTCTTAACGTTGAAAATGACACGACCCTTAACATTTTCTTCAACACTTCTGCAGGCATTCTTAACATTTAAAATAACATGACATAGCAGACATCCTTAAAGTTAAAATTGAAACGACGCGGAGTAACAATTTCTTTTAACATTTAAAGAGATTTTCTGTAACATTTTCTTTAACAGTTCTGCAGACATTTTGTTAACATTTAAAATGAACAAGTTCTGTAACAATTTCTTTTAACATTTAAAATGAGATTTTCTGTATCATTTTCTTTAACATTTAAGCACTCTTAACATTGAAAATGACACGAGCCTTAACATTTTCTTCAACAGTTCAGCGGACATTCTTCACATTTAAAATAACATGGCGCATCAGACATTCTTAACGTTTTATAATAAAATGAAAGGTGGCATCGTAACAATTTCTTTTAACATTTAAAATGAACATTTCTGCAGACATTTTGTTAACATTTAAAATGAAGAAGTTCTGAAACTATTTGTTTTAAATGTTCCATAACATTTTCTTTAACATTTCTGCAGACATTTTGTTAACATTTAAAATGAACAAGTTAAGTAACAACTCTTTTAACATTTAAAAAGAGATTTTCTGTATCATTTTCTTTAACATTTAAGCACTCTTAACATTGAAAATGACACAAGTCTTAACATTTTCTTCAACAGTTCAGCAGACATTCTTAACATTTAAAATAATATGGCACAACGGACATTCTAAAAGTTTTAGATGAAACGTGCCGTTATAACAATTTCTTTTAACATTTAAAAAGAGATTTTCTGTAACTTTTTCTTCAACAGTTCAGCGGACATTCTTAACATTTAAAATAACATCGCACAGTGGACATTCTTAAAGTTTAAAATGAAACGTGGCATCGTAACAATTTCTTTTAACATTTAAAAAGAGATTTTCTTTAACAGTTCTGCAGACATTTTGTTAACATTCAAAATGAACAAGTTCTGTAACAATTTCTTTTAACATTTAAAATGAGATTTTCTGTAACATTTTCTTTCAGTGAATTTTTTTAAATTTAGAGATATTCGTGAAATGAATTTATACTGGAGCCTTTTTATATGACCATATATTCTTAAATATGTTATTTACATACAGTTTTAAACTTTTAAACTATTTTTTTTTACCAAAATCGGAGAGCGAGCAGCTTTAAAATGAGATTTTCTGTAACATTTTCTTTAACAGTTCTGCAGACATTTTGTTTACATTTAAAATGAACAAGTTTTGTAGCAATGTCTTAACATTTAAAATGAGATTTTCTGTATCATTTTCTTTAACATTTAAGCACTCTTAACTTTGATTGTTTGTAATTGTGCTTATTAGGTCCACCAACCCCGTTCGAGGTATAGTCGGTACGACCCGATCTTAACTTTGAAAATGACATGAGCCTTTATATTTTCTTCAACAGTTCAGCGGACATTCTTAACATTTAAAATAATATGGCACAACAGAATTTCTTAACGTTTAAAATGAAACGTGGCGTCGTAAGAATTTCTTTTAACATTTAAAAAGAGATTTTCTGCAACATTTTCTTTAACAGTTCTGCAAACATTTTGTTAACATTTAAATTGAACAAATTCTGTAACAATTTCTTCTAATGTTTAAAATGAAATTTTCTGTAAAACTTTCTATAACAGTTCAGCGGACATTCTTAACATTTAAAATGAAACATGGGGCAGCTGACATTTTTAACATTTAAAATGATATGTGGTGTTATAACAATTTTTTATAACTGTGTAAACTATATTTTTGCCTATGCAGCAGCATAATAATGTTTTAGGATCCTCTTTCTTGGCTTGTTTTGATTGGTAAAAGACATTCCTAAATGATGATGATTGGCCAAGGACAGAAATGGTAAAATCCTAGTTGGACAGGATGGTATAAATAAATCGTCAACAGCCATTTTAAGAGGCAGTTCTTAGTTTATAATTTATACTAATTTATTTTAGCTAGATTGTGAAGAAAGCTTTGAGCTTATCCAGTCACGCTAGAATCCACTTCCTGGAAAAACCAGTACTGGTGTCATATGAGGTGGTACGCTGATGGGGCTCGAACCCGTAACCTCCGGGATGAGCGGCAGACACCTAAACCTCTACAGTTCTTGAGGCACCAAAGTTCAAATAATCATAAACAGCAAACTCCTTAATTCAGTGAATTGTTTCATCATCAAGAATTACTCAAAATTTATAACTGAATGATTTAGTATCATTTATGGTGCTAAAATTGATACAAGCATTTTGATGAATGAAACAAGTATCTAGTTGACATAGAGCTGATCTTCGTAATGTGTCCCTGTGAACTATAGTATGATACAGTACTTCTCAATACTACAGTATCATAAGAGTACCACAGCACTAAAGAATGCTATAGGACTGTTCAGTACTTAATTAGTATACACTGTAACAGTACCATTCAGTAACAGTACCATACAGCTAAGTAGTCTATAGAAAACTACAGTACTTGTAGAGTATTACAACATGCCTACAACTGTAAAAGAACTAACAGTTTAATTGCAAAAGTGTAAAAACATCGTAGTTTTACCCATTGCATCTCTTTTCTATATCTTGAACGTATTATTATCACAAATAAGTTATTTTGTCAATGTGGACATGTATAAGATAATAACTTTAGTGTACAGTTTAAAGTTTGAGTTATGTAAGAGTTGCTTTGAATTCCCTTGATTTAGTGTTTATCATTTTATGTCAAGGCTTTACTTTGTCATCTGATGTGATTTGTGCCTTTATAAAACAGCTAACACTTAAAAAATACATTTGGCACTGCAGCGCTATACAGCTTAAAGCTCACTGTATTGCTTTAAAACACAACAGTACTATAGAGTTCTACAGTACTGTACACATACTGAAGAGTATTGTTGTGCTAGAGCACTTCAATAATTACAGAAAATACTGCTGTGCTATGAAATACTACAGTACCATACAGTCCTTTGTGGAATTAATTGCAATGTTCAAGCATGATAGTTGTGTAGATAAGCATTAGAATTTATTTGCAAAACTAAGCACATGGTCCAAAATTCATCATTGTATCTTCAAAACCCACAGTAGATCAAATCAGACCCTAACGGCAAACAAAAACAGTGGTGAGTGATGCCACATACAAAATTGCTAAGCTCTTGACCTTGCAATTATAGGGATACAAGTCTATGTAAAATAATGACCCGCAGGAGGTGGTAAATATAAAACAACAAGGTTTTTATTACTTTCTTATACAAGTCTAAAACACTGGACTCCTGGGCTTTTAACAAGCTTGACACAGGAGCTACAAACCAAATATCTAAGCTCTAGTAAAAGATTTTTTTTTTCTACTGTATGTTAAACAAATGTCCCACAGAGACAACTAAAAAGTGCTTTTTAAAGGGTCTATTGGGGTTAAGCATGGCAAGGTATAAGGAAATAATGAAACAAGAAAGTAAAATATTTAAAACTAGAACTGTCACAAGAGTGACAAATTATACCCCCACAATACAGCTTTGTCACAGAAGTATGGCAACCATAAGAAAGGAATGGCCACAAGGACATAGAGTTGAGTTATTATACAATAACTTGTGTAAATGAGACCTTGACCTTTGACCTACTGACCCCAAAGTCAAACTTGACCTGTATTTTATGATGTTACAGCTGTGTACCGAAAATTATTTAAATCGGTCAAGCCTTTCATGAGTTATCATCCGGAAACTGTTTTACATTACAGTTCAGAGTACGTGCACGTGTGTACCAAAAATTATTCAGAAGGGTAAAGTCGTTCATGAGTTATCATCCGGAAACCATGAAAAGCAACAGACCGACCGACAAACCAACAAACCGTCAAACCGACAAGCTCACTCCTATATACCCCCCCCCACCAAACTTCGTTTTGTGGGGGTATAACTATTCAAGAGACTCAATAACAATTGTAATTAATTCCACTCAAAACCAAGGAAAATAAAGAATGAATCGCTATAGAAAATCATGGCTGTCAAAGTCCTTGGCAAATTTCATGAAGGCTGCAAGGAAAATAGCTATGAACAGGAAATAGAGTGTATAGTATGAAGAAATCACTGACGTAAACTTTTGACTGCAAACAGCTAGAAATTTGTAGTGGGTAAAAAAGCTGTTTGATAAACTACGCAAAGAGTGATAAAGTTGTTGTCTTCTACCAAAGTCATCTTCACATTTCCTGTCAGATCAGATTCATTGAACTGTGAGTCTAACCTGTTTATAGCCGTTACCAAAGGGACAGAATGAAAGTGACTGCAATAGACAGTTGACCACTATATCCAGATTTCAGTATTTCAGAATAATACGAGGTAAAGAAACAATCATAAATGATAATAATTGTTTGAAAATATACTTGTTATTTTGTTGAAGTGTTGAAAAATGGTATTTAAGGTATTTCAAATGGATATTTGCCATTGTGAAATTTTGTCACTATAGTGCAGTTTTGTGTCATTTCAGCTAGCTGCTGACCCCCATTAGACAGGGTCGTGCAATATACAGGATATAATATTGGGATTTCCATCCATCTGTTTTGAGGTTGGCCTTAACAGACATGGTCACATTATATACAAGTGACCTCTTATGTAGGCTAAACTGTAATTATCATTTGACTTTATCAATCTCTACATTATATTTTCCATGGATTTAAATCTGTACTAGAAAAACATTTCAGGAATTTAAAAATATTCATGTCAAATTGAAATAAATTCCATGGATAAATTCTACTAGTTCAAGCCTATACAAAGGTAAAACTGAAAATGCTTCTATTTTTCTATCCTTATCCCTTGCTTTCCAAGCTAAATGTGGAAAATATCAGCAATTTCTCTATAGAAATGTGTTCATTTTAATTAAATGGAACAATTTCACCCATACATTCAGAATTATACGGACAACAGTCATACTGTTCGCTGTAAAAGATTCCGAGAGACTGTCTGGTTATTTTGATAATGCCAAGCTTGCATTTTAACTGTTCTAATGAAATATATATACATGTATATATACTGTAGGTTTTGCAGTCAGTCCTTGCTCTACTTAAGCCAGAGTTCAATTGAAGATTATAAGAATATTGTTCATAAACAAGTGCTATAAGACTTTCAGTCTGCTCCCAGCTCATACACAAGTCCAGTGACTGGGAGTCTTTCAGTTTGCTGTCTCTGGACCAATCATATTCCAGAGTCCTTTCTGGAACACATTAGATATGCCGCACATTCCATCCACACATGCAGGCCAGATTCACTGGTTATGCATTAAATAAAATGCATGTTATGTGAAATGCTATCATTTCCAAACTGCTGTCTCCTGCTGTGGACTGTGTGCCATGTGTATGAGCAGTCTTTCTCATCTAGAACAATTCTTTCTTCAAAATCTGGGGAAATTTGTTTAAAAAAAACATCCAACATAAGCAATTTCTAGAACTTCCATGTTTTTACATTAAATCTGCAGAGCAATTGCCAATATTCCATAAGAAGCAAAGAAACCTAAGCATAGGGAATAAGAATTGAAAAACAGATAACTTTCCAGGGAACACAAAATTCTTGCACTGACTGCAGTTATATAAGCTTAAGTTGAAATTCAAGCCAACCTGAAGTAACTTGCATAGTAACAGAATTTGGAAAACTCCCACAGTAATGTTTTCCTGTCTAGTCCCAATCTTATTCAAAGGAAAATTTTAAAAGAAAGTCTGAAATATTTTCCTGCATAACTTAAACTCCTGGAAATTGAATTACTTTGTTCAGACAGACACAAGTGCTAGTTACAATGTTTTGATCTCAACAAAAATAAGAAAATAACATGTGGTAGGAGACAAGGACTATTCAAACTTGGTTTTTGCATCAAAACTTCAGGCAAGAAATACAAAGAATGCAAACATCTTTGAGAGTGTTAAGAAAGGAAGTGGCTGGATTCGAAAATGCCCTTAGCAATTTGTTCACATGCTACACTCATCTTCTAAGAGAGAAAGGACTTGTACATGTACCAACTATAACTAAATAATCCTTAATGTGGAAGACAGTGTAAGTACCAAAATAAGGGACTTTACAGCCATGAAAGTGAGACTTCATTCTCAATAAGCACAATAATCACACACATTAAACATTAGTAGACCCAATTAATAGTGACCTTACTGAGGAAAACCTCGAAATTATTTTACATGATGTCCATTATGTTCCAGCTTGAGTAAGTTTTGTTTGCCAAATTAATGCAGCTGTTAGTCCGTAGATGTTTGGTTTCTGTTTGATACCCTGAGAAGGCTTTCACCCACTGGTCTCCTTCTTGGTATGTACATCGGCAGTAGATGGACCCTATCCATTAGAAAATCACAGGGTCAAAGGTTACTGTCACAGTGACTCTGCATTCAAAACTGGTTTGCTCTGAGAAACTTGACGAGGCTTTGACCTGGAGGCCTTAGACAGTAGATGAACCCTATTCATTCTAATGTGATCCATAAAAAAGTTTGCATTTAATAAGAGCTGTTCAAAAGACAGCATGCTCTACTATTATCTGTGCTTTGCCAATATAACAGTAAAAGACAAAAGAATTTGCTATATCTACAATATAACAGACTATCTACAGATGTTCAGTCAGCACTGTGCCATGTGTTATTTCATTAAAAACAATATTCATTAAACAAAGCACTGAAGGCACTGTAGTTACTGTAGTTTTTCCATCTGAAACAAGGATGACTTGATGAAGTGCAGCTTAAAACAGAATTTTTAACAAAGCCAAGTTGGCCTTAAGCTGCTCATATGGGCCAGACGAGTTTCAAGTGATCAACATTACAATTAATTCCACTCAGTACTGTATACTACTGCAGTATTGCACAGCACTTTATATTTTCTATAATTATTGAAGTGTTCTAGCATACAATAACTCTTTAGTATGTGTACAGTACTATAAAACTCTGTAGTTCTATAGAATTCAAAAGCGCTGCAGTGTTCTATAGTACTGTATAGAAGGCCTATTGTAATACTCCTGCAGTGTTCTATAGTACTGTATAGAAGGCATATTGTAATACTCTTGCAGTGTTCTATAGTACTGTATAGAAGGCATATTGTAATACTCTTGCAGTGTTCTATAGTACTGTATAGAAGGCCTATTGTAATACTCTTGCAGTGTTCTATAGTACAGTAACTGTATAGAAGGCCTAGTGTAATACTCTTGCAGTGTTCTATAGTACTGTATAGAAGGCCTAGTGTAATACTCTTGCAGTGTTCTATAGAACTGTATAGAAGGCCTAGTGTAATACTCTTGCAGAGTTCTATAGGGCCAATTGTAATACTCCATGTATTGTAGTTATTAAATTGAATAGTATTGTATAGTACTATTACAGTATACAGTAATATAAAGTACTAAAAGTACGAGACCATTCTTAGTGTTGTGGTACTCTATGGTACTGTAGTAGTGCTGTGTAGTACTGTATCATGCAGCAAGTACACTGGGACACAGTACAAAGATCAGCTCCATGTAAACCAAATACTGGTTTTATCTATCAAAGTACTAACATAAAGCACCAATAAATGGCTTTCATTTTTATTTAAATAAAGGGAAAACTGCTCAATACTGTAAGTAACTACCTTACTCACTTTCCAGCTTAATCCTTGGTGAGAAAAATTACTCTGCAACCGACATAACCTGCTTTTGGTTGCAAGTTAAAAAAACAAACAAAATTTAATATATCTCTGTTGAAAAATGGACAGCAGAATGTGCAGGTGACAAAGATGCCAGAGTATACTGTAAGTGTAGGCACTCCGGTTGCATTGGATGTGACTGGACTGCATGTCTGAATCTTACCTACTTGATATTCAATCTAACTTTGTCCAAGTTGTGCACAAAACTTATGACACCATCATGTAACACACTGCCGTCTGTCACAATTCTCAAGAGCGAACAACCTAATCTACATCCATGCCAACTTTTATCAACATTGGCCCACTGGTTTCAGAAATGTCTTTTGAAGGAAAAAGTGGACGGACATACGATGTACAATGTACGCCTGACAGTCAGCAATTCTTATAGCTCACCATGGCACTTTGTAGTATCAGAATTTTCCACCATATTTTATTGTGTATAAAACAGTCTGAAATTAATTTCGGGTAAAATCACTCCCCCTACCCCTCTATTTCATATAAAGACTATTGTCTGCACGACATGAAACTGTTATAGAAACAGAAAACTTTGCCTTGATGTCTCTTTTGTTGCTAATGGGGATATTACACAAAATTCTAACATGCCTAATTCCATTAATAAGGGTCATCGAGGAGGTCCCATAACTTTGACTTGTACTGTAACAGAAATATCAGACAAACTGTATGTTTACCCAAAACTTCGATGTTTCTAGCTTTTCTTTTGATAGAAGCTACTTTTTCTTCACATTGTAACTGATATTAAAGATATTCTATTCATCTAAAGAATGGACCAGACAGACTCTGTATCAGCGTAAAAAAGATACCCTGAACTTTACATGTACTTTAGTCCTTTATTACAGAAATTTCAAGCTAAATGTTCTGCATGAAAGTGTATGTATACCTTTGATTCTAACACAATGGCACAAAAGAAGGAGTTTCTAAACAAGACAGTGTTCAAATTTTTTTTTGGTGGGGACTAATACATATTTGTCTATAATAGCAGAAAGGGTCAATTCTGACCTTGGGATTTTATTTGAACAATTTTCATAGAGCTGCACTAAATCTTAACATACTGTTAACACTTAAAACTGACTATAATTGAAATTGATATTTTCCTTGACTGCATTTACCTGATCATCTCAAATTCAGACATTTTCAGAACCTTTTCATTCCATTTAAATTGAAATTCATAATTTCCTTAACTGCAATTACCTTAACATCTCTAAAAATTCACATTGAGAGTTTCCTAAACCATCTCAACAGACATTTTATCAACACTTAAAACTGATTAAAATTAAAATTGATAGTTTACTGAACTGCATTTACCTTAACCTCTCAACAGACATTTTCATAACACTTGAAACTGATTAAAATTGATAATTTCCTTAACTGCATTTACCTAAACATCTCAAGTTCAGACATTTTCATCATTTTAAATTGATTAAAATTTAAATTAAAAGTTTCCTTAACTGATTAAAATTGAATTTGAGTTTCCTTAACTGCATTTACCTTAACATCCCAACTGAAATTCTCATAACACTGAAAACTGATTAAAATTGAAATTGATAGTTTCCTCAACTGCACTAACCTTAACAACTCGACCAACATTTTCTAAACAAATAAAACTGATTAAAATTGAAGTTATCCTTCAGATTGATGTTATACATCTCGACTAACATTTGAAACTGATTTAAAATGAAATTTGCTTATGAGATTTTCTGTAATATTATCGTTAACAGTTCTACAGACATTTTAATTGTTAATGTTTAAAATGAACAAGTTCAGAAACAATTTCTTTTAACATTTAAAATGTGATTTTCCGTTTCATTTTGTTAAATATTTAAGCACTCATAACATTGAAAATGACACTAGCCTTAACATTTTCTTTAACAGTTCAGCGAACATTCTTAACATCTAAAATGACAAATGGCACAGCGGACATTTTTAACTTTTAAAATGAAAGCGGCTTCATAAACATTTCTTTTAACATTTAAAATGAGATTTTCCGTAACATTTTCTTTACCAGTTCTGCAGACATTTTGTTAACATTTAAAATGAACAAGTTCTGTAACAATTTCTTTTAACATTTAAAATGAGATTTTCTGTTACATTTTCTTTAACAGTTTAGCGGACATTCTCAAAATTTAAAATGACAAATGGTGCAGCGGACATTCTTAACTTTTAAAATGAAAAGTGGCGTCATAAAAATTTCTTTCAACATTTAAAATGAGATTTTCTGTAACGTTTTCCTTAACAGTTCTGTAGACATTTTGTTAACGTTTAAAATAAACAAGTTCTGTAATAATTTCTTTTAACATTTGAAATGAGATTTTCTGTAACATTTTCTTTAACAGTTCAGCAGACATTCTTAACATTTAAAATGACAAATGGTGCAGCGGACATTCTTTACATTTAAAATGAAACGTGGAGTTGTTAAAATTTCATTTAACATTTAAAATGAGATTTTCTGTAACATTTTCTTTAACAGTTCTGCAGACATTTAGTTAATATTTAAAATGAACAAGTTCTATTACAATTTCTTTAACATTTCTGCAGACATTTTGTTAACATTTAAAATGAACAAGTTCTGTAACAATTTCTTTTAACATTTCAAATGGTGCAGCAGACATTCTTAACTTTTAAAATGAAAAGTGGCATCATTTAACATTTAAAAGGAACAAGTTCTGTAACAACTTCTTATAACATTTAAAATGAGATTTTCTGTAACATTTTCTTTAACATTTCTGCAGACGTTTTGTTAACATTTAAAATGAACAAGTTCTGTAACAACTTCTTTTAACATTTAAAATGACATTTTCTGTATCATTATCTTTAACATTTCTGCAGACATTTTGTTAACATTTAAAATGAACAAGTTCTGTATAACAACTTCTTTTAACATTTAAAATGAGATTTTCTGTATCATTATCTTTAACATTTCTGCAGACATTTTGTTAACATTTAAAAGGAACAAGTTCTGTAACAATTTCTTTTAACATTTAAAATGAGATTTTCTGTAACATTATCTTTAACATTTCTGCAGACATTTTGTTAACATTTAAAATGAACAAGTTCTGTAACAACTTCTTTTAACATTTAAAATGAGATTTTCTGTATCATTTACTTTAATATTTAAGCACTCTTAACATTGAAAATGACACGAACCTTATCATTATTTTCAACAGTTCAGCGAACATTCTTAACATTTAAAATAACATGGCGCATCAGACATTCTTAACATATAAAATAAAACGTGGCGTCATAACAATTTCTTTTAACATTTAAAATGAACAGTTCTGCAGACACTTGGTAAACATTTAAAATGAACAAGTTCTATAACAATTTCTTTAACATTTCTGCAGACATTCTGTAAACATTTAAAATGAACAAGTTCTGTAACAATTTCTTTTAACATTTAAAATGAGATTTTCTGTAACATTTTCTTAAATATTTAAGCACACTTAACTTTGAAAATGACACGAGCCTTAACATTTTCTATAACATTATCCCATTTTCTTTAACATTTCTGCAGACATTTTGTTAACAATAAGACACATGGTGCAGCGGACATTCTTAACAATTAAAATGAAATGTCGCGTCGTAACAATTTCTTTAAATGTTTTAAATGAGATTTTCTTTAACAGTTCTGCAGACATTTTGTTTACATTTAAAATAAGATTTTCTGTATCATTTTCTTTAACATTTAAGCACTCTGAACATTGAAAATGACACTAGCCTTAACATTTACATCAATAGTTCAGCGGCCATTCTTAACATTTAAAATAACATGGTGCAGCGGACATTCTTAACGTTTAAAATGAAACGTGGCGCCATAACAATTTCTTTTAACATTTAAAATAAGAGTTTCTGTAACATTCTCTTTAACAGTTCTACAGACATTTAGTTAACATTTAAAATGAACAAGTTCTATAACAATTTCTTTTAAAATGAACAAGTTCTATAACAATTTCTTTAAGATTTCTGCAGACATTTTGTTAACATTTAAAATGAACAAGTTCTGTAACAATCTCCTTTAACATTTAAAATGAAATGTTCTGTAACATTTTCTTTAATATTTTAGCACTCTTAACTTTGAAAATGACACAACATTAACATTTTTTCTTCAACAGTTCAGCGGACAACAGTCATGGTGCAGAGGACTTTCTTAACATTTAAAATGAAATGTCCCTTCGTAACAATTTCTTTTAACATTTAACATGAGATTTTCTGTAACATTTTCTTTAACATTTCTGCAGACATTTTGTTAACATTTAAAAGGAACAAGTTCAGTAACAATTTCTTTTAACATTTAAAATGAGATTTTCTGTAACGTTTTCTTTAACAGTTCTGTAGACATTTTGTTAACGTTTAAAATAAACAAGTTCTGTAATAATTTCTTTTAACATTTGAAATGAGATTTTCTGTAACATTTTCTTTAACAGTTCAGCAAAACATTCTGTAACATTTAAAATGACAAATGGTTTAACGGACATTCTTTTACATTTAAAATGAGAAACGTGTAATTTGTTAAAATTTAGCACTTTAACATTTAAAGAATGAGGTTTTACTTTTTAACAGTTCCCTTTTAACAGTTCAAATGCAGACATTTAGTTAATATTAAAAATGAACAAGTTCTATTACAATTTCTTTTAACATTTCAAAAGACATTTTGTGTAACATTTAAAATGAACAAGTTCTGTAACAATTTCTTTTAACATTTCAAATGGTGCAGCAGACATTTCTTTAACTTTTAAAACATGAAAAGTGGCATCAGCTTTAACATTTTCTTCAAAAGGAACAAGTTCTGTAACAACTTATTATAACATTTAAAATGAGATTTTCTGTAACATTTTCTTTAACATTTCTACAGACATTTTTTTAACATTTAAAATGAACAAGTTCTGTAACAACTTGTTTTAACATTTAAAATGAACATTTTCTGTATCATTATCTTTAACATTTCTGCAGACATTTTGTTAACATTTAAAATGAACAAGTTCTGTAACAATTTCTTTTAACATTTAAAATGACATTTTCTGTATCATTATCTTTAAAAATTTCTGCAGACATTTTGCAGCCTTAACATTTAAAAGGCAGACATAGTTCTTTTAGATAACACATTTCTTTTAACATTTCAAAAGATAAGATTCTTCTGTAACATTATCTTTAACATTTCTGCAGACATTTTGTTAACATTTAAAATGAACAAGTTCTGTAACAGTTGAGACTTTTTTTTACATTTAAAATGAGATTTTCTGTATCATTTACTTTAATATTTAAGCACTCTTAACATTGAAAATGACACTAGCCTTATCATTATTTTCAACAGTTCAGCGAACATTCTTAACATTTAAAATAACATGGTGCATCAGACATTCTTAACATATAAAATAAAACGTGGCGTCATAACAATTTCTTTTAACATTTAAAATGAACAGTTTCTGCAGATAACAGTTGCGTAGTTAACATTTAAAATGAACAAGTTCTATAACAATTTCTTTAAGATTTCTGCAGACATTCTGTAAACATTTAAAATGAACAAGTTCTGTAACAATTTCTTTTAACATTTAAAATGAGATTTTCTGTAACATTATCTTTAACATTTTAGCAGGGATACATTTTTCAACAGTTACCATTTAAAATGACACAGGGAGGCTTCTGTAACAACAATTCTTTTAACATTTAAAATGAGATTTTCTGTATCATTTACTTTAATATTTAAGCACTCTTTAACATTGAAAATGACACAAGCCATATCAATTATTTTAACAAAAATGAGTAATCAGTGAACATTCTTAACATTTAAAAATAACAAGCCTTAACATGGCGCATCAGTACAGTCTTAACATATAAAATAAAACGTGGCGTCATAACAATTTCTTTTAACATTTAAAATGAACAGTTCTGCAGACACTTGGTAAACATTTAAAATGAACAAGTTCTATAACAATTTCTTTAACATTTCTGCAGACATTCTGTAAACATTTAAAATGAACAAGTTCTGTAACAATTTCTTTTAACATTTAAAATGAGATTTTCTGTAACATTTTCTTAAATATTTAAGCACACTTAACTTTGAAAATGACACGAGCCTTAACATTTTCTATAACATTTCTGCAGACATTTTGTTAACAATAAGACACATGGTGCAGCGGACATTCTTAACAATTAAAATGAAATGTCGCGTCGTAACAATTTCTTTAAATGTTTTAAATGAGATTTTCTTAAACAGTTCTGCAGACATTTTGTTTACATTTAAAATAAGATTTTCTGTATCATTTTCTTTAACATTTAAGCACTCTGAACATTGAAAATGACACTAGCCTTAACATTTACATCAATAGTTCAGCGGCCATTCTTAACATTTAAAATAACATGGTGCAGCGGACATTCTTAACGTTTAAAATGAAACGTGGCGTCATAACAATTTCTTTTAACATTTAAAATGAAAGTTTCTGTAACATTCTCTTTAACAGTTCTGCAGACATTTAGTTAACATTTAAAATGAACAAGTTCTATAACAATTTCTTTTAAAGACAAGTTCTATAACAATTTCTTTAAGATTTCTGCAGACATTTTGTTAACATTTAAAATGAACAAGTTCTGTAACAATCTCTTTTAACATTTAAAATGAAATGTTCTGTAACATTTTCTTTAATATTTTAGCACTCTTAACTTTGAAAATGACACAACATTAACATTTTTTCTTCAACAGTTCAGCGGACATTCTTAACATTTAAAATGACACAGTCATGGTGCAGAGGACTTTCTTAACATTTAAAATGAAATGGTCGCTTCGTTAACATAACTTTCTTTTAACATTTAACATGAGATTTTCTGTAACAGTTTTCTTTAACATTTCTGCAGACATTTTGTTAACATTTAAAAGGAACAAGTTCAGTAACAATTTCTTTTAACATTTAAAATGAATAATCTATAACATTTTCTTTAACATTGAAAACGACACAAGCCTTAACATTTTCTTCAACAGTACAGTGGACATTCTTAACATTTAAAATGAACCCTGGCTTCGTAACTCTATTTCTTTTTAAAAAAATGTCTGTAACATTTTCTTTAACAGTTATGCAGATATTAAGCTAACCTGTAGAATGAACAAGTTCTGTAAAAATTTCTTTTAGATTTTCCAAAACATTTTGATCACATTTAAAATGAACCAGTTCTGTAACAATTTCTTTTAACATTTAAAATGAGATAATCTGTAACATTTTCTTTAACAGTTCTACAGACATTTTGATAACATTTAAAATGAGATTTTCTGTATCATTTTCTTTAACATTTAAGCACTCTTAACATTGAAAATGACACTAGCTTTAACATTTTCTTCAACAGTTCAGGGGACATTCTTAACGTTTAAAATATCATGGTGAAACGGACATTCTTAACGTTTAAAATAAAGAGTGGCGTCATAACAATTTCTTTTAACATTTAAAATGAACAGTTCTGCAGACACTTAGTAAACATTTAAAATGAACAAGATCTATAACAATTTCTTTAACATTTCTGCAGACATTTTGTTAACATTTAAAATGAAAAAGTTCTATTACAATTTCTTTTAACATTTAAAATGAGATTTTCTGTAACATTTTCTTTAATATTACACCACTCTGAACATTGAAATGACAAGAGCCTTAACATTTTCTTCAACAGTTCAGCAGACATTCTTAACATTTAAAATGACACATGGCGCAGCAGACATTCTTAACGTTTAAAATGAAACGTCGTGTCATAACAATTTCTTTTAACATTCAAAATGAGATTCTCTGTAACATTTTCTTTAACAGTTCTACAGACATTTAATATGAGATTTTCTGTATCATTTTCTTTAAAATTTAAGCACTCTTAACATTGAAAATGACACTAGCTTTAACATTTTCTTCAACAGTTCAGGGGACATTCTTAACGTTTAAAATAACATGGTGAAATGGACATTCTTAACATTTAAAATGAAACGTGGCATCATAACAATTTCTTTTAACATTTAAAATGAACAGTTCTGCAGACACTTAGTAAACATTTAAAATGAACAAGATCTATAACAATTTCTGCAGACATTTTGTTAACATTTAAAATGAACAAGTTCTATTACAATTTCTTTTAACATTTAAAATGGGATTTTCTGTAACATTTTCTTTAATATTACACCACTCTGAACATTGAAAATGATACGAGCCTTAACATTTTCTTCAAATGTTCAGCACCCAGACATTCTGAAAATTTAAAATGACACATGGTGCAGCGGAGATTCTTAACATTTAAAATTAAATATGGCTTCGTATCAATTTCTTTTAGCATTTAAAATGAGATTTTCTTTAACAGGTCTGGGCACATTTAGTAAGCATTGAAAATGAACAAGTTCTGAAACAGTAATTTATTTCTTTTAGATTTTCCGTAACATTCTCTTTAACATTTCTGCAGACATTTTGTTAACATTTAAAATGAACAAGTTTTGTAACAATTTCTTTTAACATTTGAAATGAGATTTTCTGTATCATTTTCTTTAACTGCATTCATCCTAACAACTCAACCAACATTTTCTTAACACTTAAAACTGACTAAAATTGAAATTGCTGTTATCCTTCAAATTGATGTTATACTTGAACATCTCAACTAACATTTAAAACTGATTAAAATTGAAATTGATAGTTTCCTAAAAGCCATTTACCTTAACAACTCAACAGACATTTTCTTAACACATTAAAGTTGATTAAAATTGAAATTGATGTAATCTTTGAAATTAATGTTATATTTTAACATCTCGACTAACATTTAAAACTGAATAAAATTGAAATTGAAAGATTCATTAACGGCATTTACCTGAACAACTCAGTCATTTTCATAACCCTTAAAACTGTTTAAAATTGAAATTGATAGTTATACTTGAACATCTCAACCAACATTTAAAACTGATTAAAATTGAAATTCATAGTTTCCTTAAAGGTATATAATTAGAATTTGACCATGTAACAGATTTGTTTGAACGTTTAACATCTGATCATTTACACTCATTTATGTTCACTTAGCTCTTAATTCAAGTAAGATTTTCACTGGAGGTATTTTTAAAATTTGATTTCCCTATCCTGGTTGCCCAACCAAGATGGAGTTATTTTATCATAAGTAAAAACTCGATACACATACTTTGCCTAAGGAAAGATATAAAATATAAGACCTATTGTATTATATTTGTAAAATATTTGCATTAAAAATTATATATTTAGATGGAATTCATTAGAAATTCAAGTTTGAAAAGATATAATTACCTCCCTTTACCTATCTTGGGTGCGCACCCAAGATAGATTTGAAATAAATGAAGTCAGAAGCTATACGTAGGTTTAAAACTGCATTTTGGTTCAGAATGTTAAAATATTTGTATATCTATCCAATTCAAATGTAAAAGTAGAAATTATATTGAAATAAAAAGAAATACTCAACTTTATAAATACTTTCATATTTAAGGGGAGTAATAACAAAATTTTATAAAAGTTAATAAAATGTAAATTTCTGATAGGGATCTAACTCTATGTAATGGTTCTTTTTGTTCATTAAATAAATCTCTAACAGAATATACAAAAAGTAAAAATTGTCATAAAATGTTGCTTAAAAGTAATTGACCACCTTTTAAATGCCATTTACCTTAACATCTCAACCAACATTTACTTAACACATAAAACTGATTAAAATTGAAATTTTCCTTAACGGCATTTACCGTAACATCTCAACCAACATTTTCTTAACACATAATACTGATTAAAATGAAATGAAATTTTCCTTAACGGCACTTACCTTAACATCTCAACTAACATTTTCTCAACTAACATTTAAAACTGATTAAAATTGAAATAGAAAGTTTCCTTAACGGCATTTACCTTAACACCTCAACCAACATTTTCTTAACACATAAAACTGATTAAAATTGAAATTGAAATTTTCCTTAACGGCACTTACCTTAACATCTCAACCAACATTTTCTCAACTAACATTTAAAACTGATTAAAATTGAAATTGAAAGTTTTCTTAACGGCATTTACCTTAACACCTCAACCAAATTTTCTTAACACATAAAACTGACTAAAATTGAGTTTCCATAACTGCACTTACCTTAACATCTCAACCAACATTTTTTAACAAATAAAACTGATTAAAATTAAAACTGAAGTTATCCTTCAAACTGATGTTTACTGTAACATCTCAACTAACATTTAAAACTGATTAAAATTGAAATTGAAAGTTTTCTTAACGGCATTTACCTTAACACCTCAACCAACATTTTCTTAACACATAAAACTGATTAAAATTGAAATTGAAAGTTTCCTTAACGGCATTTACCTTAACACCTCAACCAACATTTTCTTAACACATAAAACTGACAAATCCACGCACTTACCTAACATCCAACCAACATTTTCTTAACAATAAAACTGATTAAAATTAAAACTGAAGTTATCCTTCAAATTGATGTTTACTGTAACATCTCAACTAACATTTAAAACTGATTAAAATTGAAATTGAAAGTTTCCTTAATGGCATTTACCTTAACACCTCAACCAACATTTTCTTAACACATAAAACTGATTAAAATTGAAAATGAAAGTTTCCATAACTGCACTTACCTTAACACCTCAACCAACATTTTGTTAACACATAAAACTGACTAAAATTGAGTTTCCATAACTGCACTTACCTTAACATCTCAACCAACATTTTCTTAACAAATAAAACTGATTAAAATTAAAACTGAAGTTATCCTTCAAATTGATGTTTACTGTAACATCTCAACTAACATTTAAAACTGATTAAAATTGAAATTGAAAGTTTCCTTAACACCATTTACCTTAACACCTCAACCAACATTTTCTTAACACATAAAACTGATTAAAATTGAAATTGAAAGTTTCCTTAACACCATTTACCTTAACACCTCAACCAACATTTTCCCAACACATAAAACTGATTAAAATTGAAAATGAAAGTTTCCATAACTGCACTTACCTTAACACCTCAACCAACATTTTCTTAACACATAAAACTGATTAAAATTGAAATTGAAAGTTTCCATAACGGCATTTACCTTAACACCTCAACCAACATTTTCTTAACACATAAAACTGATTAAAATTGAATTGAAAGTTTCCTAATGGCATTTACCTTAACACCTCAACCAACATTTTCTTAACACATAAAACTGATTAAAATTGAAATTGAAAGTTTCCTTAACTGCACTTACCTTAACATCTCAACCAACATTTTCTTAACACATAAAACTGACTAAAATTTAAATTGAAAGTTTCCTTAACTGCACTTACCTTAACACCTCAACCAACATTTTCTTAACACATAAAACTGACTAAAATTGAGTTTCCATAACGGCATTTACCTTAACACCTCAACCAACATTTTCTTAACACATAAAACTGACTAAAATTGAGTTTCCATACATCTGACATCTCAACTAACATTTAAAACTGATTAAAATTGAAATTGAAAGTTTCCTTAACACCATTTACCTTAACACCTCAACAGACATTTTCTTAACACTTAAAACTGATAATTGCTGTCATCCTTGCAATTGATGTTATACTTGAACATCTCAACCAACATTTAAAACTGATTAAAATTGAAATTGATAGTTTCCTAAACTGCATTTACTTTAACATCCCAACTGAAATTCTCAACAGACATTTTCTTAACACTTAAAACTGCTCAACAGTTTCTTCAAAATTTTAACGGATAAAATTCAAATTATATTTTCCTAAAGTTTTTCATTTTTCCTTCATTATTTCCTGACAGAAAGTTGTGTACAGTATATAATACTGCAAAATGCTGGTCCATGGAGTGATACTATCGATAAATTTGGGAGAAGTATAAATTATTGTTGTAAATATAATCAATTAAATGTGTATAGTATCAAGAGATACAGTACTGCTTTAGAGCTATTACAGAAAAATATAAAACAGATGAAACCATTTTTTAGACATTTTACATAGAAAATGAACTGTTCTCACAAAAATTTCAATGACTTTTCCCACAACTGTCAGGCTGCAGGGTTTTATGTGTTTGTTTATATGAAGGCTTTTTCACACCCTAGGCATAAAATGGCTTCCATTAGTTTCCGTTTAAAACATACACCAGTGTTTGAAAAAATATATAAAACCAAGATGTGTGAACTAACAGCCTTTTATAATAGATAACAAAACTAAGTAAGTTCAATGTTTTGTACAGATCATCTATAGAATGCAGGCAACCTTTTGAGCACATTTTGTGAAAATCCATTAAGGTGACATCAAGATGCAATATTCTTTTGAAATTAATACCTATCAATAATGTGCACTCAAAAGGATTTCAAAGAGGCAGTGGTCATAGTTGACTAAACACATACAAGCCCCACAGGTGCATCCCAGAAAGTTACAAAGTCAGTTTGTCACAACCAGTCCACCAGGAAAACTGGATCCTATTTCCCATGGGAGAAGAGCCTATTTAACCCCCTAACACAACATCAAAACCATACACCCTCTACCAGAACCACACACACTCGAGATAAGCCCAAACACAACTCAAACATTTAGACATACTGACAATAAAGAGATACAAAGAGTGAGATCAAGAGGAGGTAAGTCATTATACCATCAATTCAGCTGTCTATCTGACCCTCTATTTTCATTATTTCTATCTTCTGACACACAAATACAGAAATGAGTCAGTCTGAAAGACAGCATTATCCCCAGCCGCATTAAGGAATGCTAATAGGAACAGGTTTGATCCCTATAAGTGTCATCTTCAGTTAGAAAGTTAGGACACGAGTATGAACATTTGACCCAAGTTTTATAAAAAATTCTTCAAGGGGTTTCAGTTATGGAGAGGACATGAAAAACCTAAAACCCAGAAGTGTGGCACTGAGCTTGAGACGGTAGGTTTGGAACATGGTGTATGCACATCATACTTAGGAAATTATTATTTGACCAAAGTTTCATGAAAATCCTTCAAGGGCTTACACAAAACACCAATGATCCTGAAGTGTGCCTTGGCATTGAATAGGCCCAGATGGAACATTCAAGGCATCAATGAGATGGACATTTCACCAAAGTAATATAAAAATCCTACAAGGGGTTAGGAGTAATGGAATGGACACAAAAAACAAAGGACTCTCAGGGTGTGGCCATGACCTTGAGAAGATGGGGTTGGGGAAACAAGGTTCTGCACATCATCTTAACAACATTAAGATTTGACATCAGAAAATCCTTCAAGGGTTTTGGAGTTGTGGAGCAGACACAAAAAAACAATGTGTGACCTCATTCCAGGGGTTAAGTAGTTACAGATCAGAAATAAAAAACTAATGACCCCAAAATCTGGCCTTGACCATGAGTGGTCAGGGTTAGGACATGTGTCCTGCATGCTGTCTTGAGGAGAACAACCGTTTGCTAGGGAAGCAATAGGTTGCTAATGAAGTCTGTAACTGATCTAAGTAGGTGGTTACTAAGGAAGTCAATGGTTGCTTGCAAAGTCAGTGGTTGCTAGGTAAACTGCTGACTGCTGTAGGAACACATTGGATGCTAAGTTTTTTTCCTAAACTCTATATACAGAAAAATGATCAAAAGTGGCAATTTTGACCAAGGATACATACTTAATACTTAAATTGTTTTTGCTTTGAAACATTGGAAGACAGACATCAAATAATCCTAAAATTTCAACATGACCACTCCGTGATCAGCTTGACTAAAATTTCTTTCAAGGGGTTTATTGAGTGGCAAGAAATGTTATGGCTGGACACAGAAAGACGACGACTGTTTTGCGGCGGGGGATAACAACTGGTACAAGGCAGCTATTCTGCCAGGTAGAAAACAGACAGAAAACAAGAGAGCCAAGATGGCTCTATATCACTCACCCAAAACCTACTTTTGACCTAACGTGACCAAAAATTAAACCTCAAACTATATACATAATAGACACAAACTTTCTGATGGACCATGACAAAACAAACATTCTCATGAATTTATAAGATGACTGGCTACAACATGTGACTTCTAGAGTATCAACAAGGTTTTCCATGGAACTGATTTGATGACCTAGTTTTAAATCACAGCTGATTCACAAAAATAAAGACTGTAAACATGGTTTTAATTTGATATGTTACAGTGACCTAGTTTTTGACCCAAAAACAAGTTGCAAATATGAGCTAGAAATCATTTTTACAAACATGTTGACAACTTTTCATGATAATTTGATATTAAATGTGTTAACAAGGCTTTACTTACATTTGATGAGGTTACCTAGTTTTTGACCCAAGATGACCAAGATTCAAACTAGATCTAAACCACTGAAACAAACATTCTGGACTATTTTCAAGAAATCTAGTTATTCAACCTGGCATCTAGAGAATTAACATGGTTTTCTTTTGCTTAACCTCGTGACCAAGTTTTTAAGCCCAGTTGACTTGGATTCAAACTTGACATTTACATTATTGACAAAAAACATTCTGATCAATTTTCATGAGGATTGGGTTGTAAATTTGACCTTCATGGCATAAACATGTTTTTAATTTGACACTGTGGCCTAGTTTTTAACCAAAGATAACCCATATTCAAAATCAACCTAGATTTTATCAAGACCAATTATTCTGACATAGATATGAAGATCCAATGAAAAATGCAACCTTTATTGCAAAAACAAGGTTTTTATATGATTTGACCTTTGACCTAGTTTTAACCCAAGATGACCCATATCCAAACTAGGCCTAAATTTCATCAAGTCATTCTGACCATGATGAAGATTCAGTGTAAAATGCAGCCTCTATTGCATACAAAAGGTTTAGTGTGGTCAGAAGACAAAAAGACAGACACCTGGAGATCACAACGGTTCACCTTGAGCACTTTGTGTTCAGGTGAGAGATGAAGAGAAAACAAGACAGAGAAAACAAAGTATTGTTGGATTCAATGAATACTTCTCAAGCATCGAACACAGAGATATCATTCTACCACTATATACTGTCATAAATTTGTTCTACCTTTGCATGCAGTTTGATTAAATTCCCCAAAGACAACAATTTAACACAGAAATTAATGTTATAGTTTAAGCAAAATGCAATTCAATGCCACTGTTGTCACTGTGGGCATTTCCAACTAACTGAACACAGTGTCTCTTGTAAGGATTAGGCTGATGCTCTGAGGGCATATTTGATGCTGAATGCCACAAAAAATGACGTAAAGATAGCAGACAAAATTTTGACTTTGTGACTTTGAACTGGTTTAATTGATTTCCAATCCAAAATTCATATGGTAGTAAGAGAATTACACAATACAATTATTATAATAAATGATTTTCATGATGTGTAAGGAAAAAGTATGCAGGGAATCTATATCGAAAGAGCAGGATAGCTGTAAATAGGCAAAATGTTTTTTTTTATTCATATTCTAAATTTATACACTTGCCATAGAAAGATAACAAATCATATAGGCAACAATTTTATACAGTAGTTAAATTTTAAATGACAAAAGGTAGGCCATAAACATTGATAGAGCTCCATGCCAGGAACATCCCTGCCAAGTTTCATCACCATTGATATATTAAAAAAAAGAATTATGATTATTTACTTTTCAATTTTTAATAGTTTTATATCTATTTACATTCTTACATATTTTTTATATTTTGTAATTATTTCTATATTGTTTTATATAATTGTGTTTATTAACTTATATCTTATATTTTTATTAATATTATAGTTATATAGAGGATAATTGTTGGTTTTGGTGTAATACCACTTTATAATTTCACCGAGTGGGCAGCTAAAGTGATATTTTCACGAGTGGCACAGCCACAAGTGAAAATAACTACTTTTGGTTTTCACGAGTGAAATTAATGTGATATTACACCTATACCAACAATTTTTCTGTTTATTTTATGGTTCAAACTCTACTTTTGTTGAGTTTGTTTCTATAAATTATCAAAAATTGTGGAAATTTAATCAGAAAACATAGCATATTTATTCATTTTTATAGCTACATTAATATATTTTTATTTATAGTTTTATATCTATTTACATTTCAATTTTTTATATTTTATCCTAAAAAAAATATATTGTTTAATATTTCTATTTATTTACTTTTATATTTTTTATTTTTTATTAATATTATAGTTTTAAGTTCCATATCTTTTAATATTTTTTATTTATTTTGATATATTCTTAAAATTTAATTTATTTCTATTTTTATATTCATTTACTTTTATATTCATATCTGCAGGTTAAATCATACATTTTTATATTTATTCACCTTTATCTTTTTATTTATTTTTATCTGTAGCAGGGATGTCCCTCAAACAAGTACTGGCTTCTAATCAGTTGAGCTTATCGGAATGTATAGGCCTATCGTAAGAGGAAGACATATACAAGGTCTTCAGGAGCTGCAGATAGATGTAGAAATACCTTCAAGATTGAAGAATAGAGATGGGCAGTATTTCTGCAGTAATGTTGAAAGACAAAGACCACCCAGGTCTTTACTCTTCATAAGCTTGAAAAAAATGTACTGCGGATTTTTTAGAATTTCTACATACCAACTTTCATTTTTATTAAAAATGACTTATTTTTTTTTTTAGAGTATATTTGAATTTTCGCTTTCCTTAGTATTGGACCTTTAAGTTTGCAAAAAATTTAGTAATATGCTACATGTACATCTAATACTTTTAGGAACCTGGCTAACTCTTCAGCAAACACTTGTGTAGCATCTACTGCAGAAACAAAACATTAATGATCCAACATGTATTTTTGCGTCAACCCTTAATATAATCAAATATATATATAAAGAAAGGAATATTAGTCTGTTAACATTTCAAATTGTATAATGATCTTCTGAACTAAAAAGTTTTAAATGAAAATGATAAAGTGAAAATGTCAAAACTGCCTAAATTAAGAGCCCCTTCCTCATGTGCATCAGCCTTTTTTTAAAAATTCAATTGGGCATAAAAATTCCGCATCATACATAGAATGCAAAGGGCTATCACTCTAATGTTACTGCATGGTCCTCCAATGTATAAACTAAAACCCTGGTGCAAAACTTCTCATCCAAACAACATTTTCTCCTTAGCTTGGTGAATTCTAGTTTAGTGAATCTAGGTCAATTAGTAAAGGAGCATTACCTGCCATAAGATATTTTTGACATATGTATGAACAAAAGCAAATCTCTAAGCCCCCCTCCCCCAACTTGGGCATAGTGACAGAATGCACAACTCATCTTTATTGAGAAGAATCCAATGAAACCCAGCAGTTGCTTAGAAACAGACTTGATCAGATTGCAGATGTTTCCCATTCAGGGATATCAGAGTGACAAACACATGGATAGGAGAGAGAATGGGGAAGACGAAATGGCAAATAAGGCTGGAAAATACAAAATAGTAACAGCTAGATAGTTGAATGAAATAAGAGATCGAGGGATAGGCTGAAAAAAGACACATGTAGGCTGATAAATGAGACAAATGCTAAGCAACTAAAGAAAAGACATGCAAAGACTTCTAAACACACATACATGACAAGATGGATGGATAGACAGAGAGACAGACAGACAGTTAGCCGAATGAAAAGGAGTACACAAATAAAAACAAAACTATGTTTGTACAGATAGGCTTTCAATGACAGATGGATGGATAAAAATGGGCTTTCAATGACAGATGGATGAATAGAAATATGCAGAGTTGCGAAACAAATGATGAGAATGGTAGATTAACATGCTTTAAATGGATTCATTTACATAAAATAAACATACAATGAACAAAAGCATACAGTATTGCCATGCAATACAAAGTCCCTAGATTGACACAAAGCCATACAAGAGCTGTCCATAAGACAGCACGCTCAACTATTGTGGGTGCTTGCTAATAAAACAAAACTTTTATCAGTATAATAGCAAAACAAAATTTGCTGACTCTAAGTATAAACTAGAAAAGTTGAATCATAAAAAAATCAAAATCTATCACTATATATCTAATTTTTGGTAAATTAATTGTTTGATACAAATGTACCCCTGAACACTATTGATTAGTTTGATATAACTACCATATGTGCATGATAGTACCTTGCATGCAAAACTTTAACCAAATTTTCAAAGTCAAAGAAGGGCCATAATTTGTACTAAATTTATACCAAAGATGTCTGACTTGACTGTATGCCATCCCTAAAGACATTAATGAAGTTTCAAGTCAATATCGTAAGTGGTTACTCAGATATGTCCATGATAGTACCTTGCATGCAAAACTTTAACCAAAGCTGCAACGCCGACACACAAGTGACTGACCAGTGACTGTAATAGCTCTCCATATTCTTTGAATAGTCGAGCTAAAAATGAATACATGACCAATTGGCCATCAAAATCCTTCAGCTGAGTGACATTTGTAATCAAGACTTATAAAATGAGTTTGACCAAAGTTTGATGTAAGTGATATAGTCTGGGCAGGTGACCTATCTTTAAGTGTGACCTTTACCCAAACATGGTTGAAAAATTAAACATGCACATGCATCCTCTCCATGAGATTGACATTTCAAGAGGTTTGGATGACAAAGAAGCATAACCTTGACCTTGGGCAGGTTAGGTGTTGCCATAATTGTGATAAGATATTTCAGTACATATATGAAGAAATTACAGCCCAGACACTAAACATAACCTTAAATTATAAGTTTGGGCTCAAAGTGTGACATTTACCTAAAAGTTAGTCCCCTGCGTGTTGGGCATGACACACCCTTATAGTATAGACAATATGATGGTGATGTCATTTTAAAATCAGTCTATGCATGTAGAAAATACTTTTCTATCTGATTTGACCTATAGCACAGGTATTTGTGATACTTTTCTATCTGATTTGACCTATAGCACAGGTATTCGTGATACTTTTCTATCTGATTTGACCTATAGCACAGGTATTCTTGATACTTTTCTATCTGATTTGACTTATAGCACAGGTATTCTTGATACTTTTCTATCTGATTTGACTTATAACACAGGTATTCTTGATACTTTTCTATCTGATTTGACTTATAGCACAGGTATTCTGGATACTTTTCTATCTGATTTGACCTATAGCACAGGTATTCTTGATACTTTTCTATCTGATTTGACTTGTAGCACAGGTATTTTTGATACTTTTCTATCTGATTTGACCTGCCTACTAGAAAAACTGCACTAGTTACCCTCTTATCTAAAAAGGCAAGGTTGAGTTATAATTCTTGCTAAGTATTGAATGACAGACAAAAGTACAATGTATGACAGATGGTAAGTGGTCACAATAAACTCACTCAGTATAATTATATGCTCCAGTGAGGTAAAAATAAGAGGGCCATAAAGGCCCTCTATTGCTCACCTGAGTGCAAGTGCTCAAAAAGACGAAAAATAAGGTTAAGGGCGGTGGTCAGTCAATGACCCTTTTGATCATACGAGACCCAGATTGAGCTTGACCTAGAGTTCAAACATTATGACTACATTCTATAATGATCTTGTGCAAATATGGCCTCTAGAATGTTAAGATTTGACCTGCTATCTGTGATGAGATCCAATTTTGAATCTGACCTATATATTATCAAAACTATTATTATGACAAGATAATTGGGTATGAAATATAGCTTCTAGAGCCTGCACAATGTTTATCTAAGGTCTGACCTGGCGATATACTTTTTGACCAAGTTTAGAAACTGACCTAGAAATTTAAAGAAAACAATAGTCATTAATTTTCATGACTGGGGGTCAAATACGGAATGCTCTTCTTTTATTTAATCACTTGACCTATTTCTGACCCCATGTGATAGTTTCAAACTTTGACTAAAACATGCTGACTAATTTTCAGGATTGACATTTCAATGAGGCCTCTAGTGTTCACAGGGGTTTTCTACAATTTGACCTGTTGTTCTAGTTTATAACCCCACATGACCCAGTTTCAAATTTGACCTAGAGTTCATCAAAACAAACATTTGACTAATTTACAAGATAATTGGAAATATAAGATGATTATAGAGTGTTCACAAGGTAACAGGGTAACAGTTTCTTAATCTTTGTCAAATTCAGTTTCAAACTTGGCCTAGTGATCATTGAGCTAAACAGTCTAATCAATTTCCATCATGACTGGACTTAAAATGTGGCCTCTAAAATTTTCACAAGGTCAATAGACAGAGGACAGACATCAAGTGATCACAACAGCTTCCCTTATTGTGCTCAGGTGAGCTAAATAGACAAACATGCACACTAAAACAGATAAAAGAACACTAAGAAGAGATAAATGAACAAAGACAGAAGGTAGAAAGGCCATAGAAACAGCGACAAGACAGACATCTGAATGAATGGACAGATGACTAGTTTCCTTTCAACTCCACTCTCACATCTGTTTATTGTCAGTATTGCTATATAAAGCTTGTCTTCATGTTTGAGTCATGCTATAGGGGTTGTCTTAGTGTATGGGATGTAGGCTTTGAATGTAAAGTTCTTCTGCTGTGTTATAGGGGTTATCAAGACTGCTCTTCTCCAGGGAGGTGGGAACTGATCCTCCTGTTGAACTGGTTGTGACAGAGACCTTGCTTATGACACATGGTTTGCACAAGCGTATTCGAAGAACCCTAGTATACTTGTGCAGATGGAGAAGTGAGAACTAAACCTAGGTTCTCATCTGAAAATTTGGATTCTTAGTTGAGAGCATCAATTTTCTTTCAAAACCTGGGATCTCATGAATAACTGAGAAAAAGACCAGCTTTTATTCGCTAATTCAACAAGTATTTCAAGAACCTAGGTTCTCAAAACTGTAAATCACAGGTATCTTTTTTAGAATACCTAGGATCTGACAGTAATCCAATGTACAAGTATCACAGGCAACGCCATATTGTTATTTTTATTCAAACAGGCAAGCCATATCATAAAGGTTCTCAATTAGAAAGGATTTGACTTGTATTGACAAGACTTTCCTCAATACTTGTACAAACCAAGTGTCATACTTTTAACATTTTGGTTACTGCTGTGGAGCCTGGATGTCAGAAAGTAGGGCTGTAACAATCCACAAATCTTATCATTTAATTATTTGAAAAAAATGTTATTATTAATATGGGTCTGTTTGCAGACATAAAGCTTGAAATTGAACATTTTTTGTCTTTATTTTTTAGATTTTTCTTTGATTTGACTAACGCCAGGCAACCTAATTTCAACTTAACCTTAAAATCATTGACAACAGCATTCTGATAAATTTTCATGAAGACTGACTCTCAAATGTGATTTGTAGTGTTATGGTCAGGTGAGCTAAACATGGCAGACAAAACTTTGAACAATCAAATATGCAAAAGGGAAATAGTATGGTGTGAGAACACTGTGTTAATTTTGACATGTTATATTTAGGAAAGAATACTTTTTTCTTTTTTTTTAATCACAGAAGTGTTCTTAAAAACATTTTGCAATATGAGCTTGGCAAACTGTAAAACTTGCAATCTGTGTTTTGAAGTATTATTACAGCCCTATCAGGAAACCTCCTTTACTGTGATGGATAAACAATAATGTAGCAATATTGTAGGTCACTCAATTAAGGAGCAGTGCCTGCTGCAAAATCACCAAACTACTATTTTGATTAACAATAACTGATCTGTTATTATTTTAGTTCACACATCTATTGCAACACTCCATTGATAAAACTAGATTTACATATACAACGTGTTATCTATTTTCAAAAATGATTTATATTTCTCCCAAATTGGCTACATCACTCCATTGACCAAAATTTTACCGTATCGAATACTGTACACTGCCTCCTGGTGTAGAATAGTTATTCCATGTCTCCTGTACAATTAACATCTTAAATCAAATGCCTAGAGATTACTGTTAACACAGTCACTTTGTTTCACATTAGGTGATTGCAGAATTAACTAATTTAAACAGAACATGCATTTCCTCAAGATTACAACCAAACAAATTTGCACCTATCAAAACATATTTCTGATGGTGCAAGACAATGATTGCACATGTCAATTATTAAAACAACTTGTAACAATATTTGTAATTTAAGATCCTAATTTGCATGTACTTACAATGTATTACACCTTTAGTTATCAAAAAGTAGGCTAATAAACCACTTATTTGATCAAACAGGTCCATTTAAAAGATGTATATGACCGGATTTCATAAAACTGATCTATAAACTCGATAAATACACAAATATTTGAATACGAAAACTGCTATCAAACATTCTGCAAAAATGTGAATATTCATTCCCATCAGTAATAATCATATTTTATAAATTCTTAGCTATCAAGTATTAAATGCTACAGCCTATATTGATATAATTTCTAATATTATAGTCTTCTTTTTTAATTTGTTCTACTTTCTACTTCGCAATCGGAATTAATATGCACAGATTAATGACTGCCATCTAGTGATCTTAACGGATCCTATTATTTCCTATATCAATCATTAGACAAAACTACCGGTACGTAAGAATATTTTATTAAGTTTGCATTATAATCTGTCCACAATCAAAGTATACAATTTAGTTTCTTATCTTTATACTAAAGTTAGTCTGTGCAGTGGGGACTTACCTTGAACCATGCACACTTGACAACATCCTGTAGATGTGCGAGAAGTAACAATAAACAGCTTGTGTACCATATCTTGATGACTTCAAAACAACACAACATTCACTTCTGTTGGTTCTACTTTCTCCATTTTGTCATCTTTCTTTACAAGTGGAAACGACAGTTTGGCACTGACTCCATATAGTTGTTGGGTTCTACCAGAATCTGTGTAGATAATAGATATACAAAATGTAGTTAAATTTGTCTTGAAAAGCCAGTCAAGAAATTGTTAAATGCGGTCAGTTAAAGTAGGTGGCTGCATGATTTTACTCTAGATTCCTCCCACAGCAAGGTCACCATAAAAAATTTCAAACACCTGTGTGGTTTGTTCAAAATCTTTGAACAGGCCAATCAAATTGCCCAATCAGCTTTTTTCACTTGGAAAATGTTTGAACCAGGTTTGAATACATTAAGTAAGATTAAAGCTTTTGAATTTTTTTTTAATTTAAGAATTGTTCATGTTTTTGTGCAAAATTTTGTCCCCAAAATTACCAATTAAAGAAAATACTTTTTTGCATTTTTTAAAAAACAAGAAAGCTCTAAAACTGCTCAGACTCAAAGGAAATGCACACACAATTGTAATTAAAGAAACCAAAAAGAAAATGCACACAGTATAGTTTGTTGCTCCGGTGCCTTTTTCTAATTTCACATATAAAATACTTGGAAACTGAAAGTAGAAGTGCCAAAAACCTGACGCAAGATAAATAGCTGCATGGTTTCTGGTGATGTTGAGTTTCAGAAACATTCATGAAGATCAGAGGATGAATTTGCAGATATCTACAATTTGTTTTCCAATCTTAATGTGACCGTTGTATATTTTAGGTATACATTTCCATATCTCTCCGAGGGCGGTCACAAGGAAATAAATCAACTCAAGTGTTGTTTCTATGTTTAACTTTATGTAATTGTAATATTTTTTCTATTTCCTTTGTAGGGTCAATCAACAGGCTGAGCATATCTCCTGATCACCCGAAGGGGCTAAAATAGCCCGATCGGGTAAAAGGGTAACCATACAAAGTACAATTTTTTAAATAACTTTTTGCTATTGGGAGAAAAGCGCAAGTTTATTTTTTCAGCGTATGTTTATAAAAGCAAATAAAACAAATGCATGTCAATACGGGAAAGACTTTTTATCAACTGAAAAGCCAAAAGCAATATTATCTTGTACAAAAGATAAATATTCGGGAAAAATTACAGACATGTTTACTTTTAAAAAGTAGATTAATGAATTACTTTTTTTTTTTGTTTTGATACCGTCAAGTCATACTGAATTAAAAGGTATTAAAACAAGAATAAGCATAAGCAAATAAAAACATATAAAAGCAACCAAAAGCAAAAGCATAATTGCACAACAATTAATAATTTGGGACAGACATGTACTAAAGTAGATTAATGAATTACTTCAAGACAATAACAGTTATTAAATATTTGGATAAAAGGAATTTAACCAAATGTATTAATAACCAAATTAATTAATAACTGATATTGATGGGCAAGCCAAGGGGATTGGGATATGGGAAAGCCTGGATTTACCTGATCTGTAATGTATAACTGCTTGAAGTCAATGAAGAATTATCATCTTATCACAAGTGGTGTATCTGTCCAACTGTGTGAATTCAAAATCCCCCCAAGCATGAGAAATGGTGAGATGTTTGATCAGGTGTTACAAATAAACCAATCACCAGTTGTTATGTTATGTTTCCCTTTACACACTACCAGTTATTGAGAGAAAATATAAATAGATGTCACCTGATATTATATGATCACATGACTGAGTTGTCACATTTCATGTACAACTCGTGCAAATATTTTTAGGTATAAAACCACTAATAATTACCACTGTGACATAAAGATGACTTTTATTCACTTGTTAATTTTTCTCAGTACAAATGAACTTCGTAATAAAATGGAAAAGACTCGTTTTTTTATATTTTTTTAAGTCCGACAAGCCAAATTCATCAGTCATGTTCATCCCATGTGAACCACATTCACATTTTCTGTGAATTGAATAACGGATTAATCCCTTTTCTAGGCACTGCCGTTTTTTATAACAGCATGGGGATAGACCTGTATCCTTTCAGAACGTGAGAGTCATATTTATAAACAACGTAAAGAATACACCTGCAAAAATACCTGTTAAAAATGACTTTCTACGGCTTCCCGCTGAAAAAGGCAAATTTCTATCAGTGATTTGATTGGATGAGCATTGTATAGTCCATGTAAAATCCGACCATATCCGGTCATCATTGTACGGTTTGACTAAAAACAACCCTGCGAATCTACACACCGGCGTTGTTAGGATTTATGAATATGTAAAAAAAAATATCCCCACTGAAAATTTAAATACTATTGTATTTTTTGCATAATAGCCAGCGTTGATTATATATAAGATCGGTGCTATAAACAAGCGGTGATTTAAATACAATATAACACAATACAATACATGTACAATAGACTGCATTGATGCAACGCAATACAGTAATAACAGATGATTGCCTATAGTCAGTAATGTTCAGAAATGTATTGTTTAAAGTATCAATCCCCGTGAATGTAGATTTCAGACGTAAGGAAAATACGGCCCATAAATTATGTTTCAGCTGCTTCTGTTTGTCATTATTATTTAAAAGAAAACAATTTATATTTAATGGTAAACGAATATCACACTGGTACAGACTAAAATTCATTTAAAAGTACAAACACACATTTTGAATATTGAACATGCTGTCTTTCACAAACACAAGATAACTCAAAACAGAATGCATTCCTTTATTTCCATTTTTAATTTGGAAAACATGGCCCTTATACAAACTCTCTAGAAGCACTCTCCCTCTACTAGTACTAGTTTATATCCTCGTGAAACCGGTGCATTTCACCGAAAAGTCATCTAACTTACTTTGTTTACGCTAAGAGCCAAATAGTATATTTTCAGTTTTACCTAAATGGAGACAGAGTTTATTATCAATAAGCCACTTACTACATCTTTCTAGCTCTTGACCTAGTATTCTACTAATCACACCTGGTCCGTTTTGAGAGAAGATGATTGCAGTATCATCTTCATAGAGAATCAGTTTACCCAGTTTACTTATATAATTATGCTTGATGCTTGTGTTCATGTCATTAACATAGCATAATAACAAAAGGCCCAGTTTACTACCATGAGGAACGCCGCAGACAATATTGTGAAAATCTGATTTTTCATGATTGACATGTATGAATTGAGTTTGGTCTGTAATTTAAGATATGAGCAGAACCAGTCCATAAACTCAACTCCCATTTCTTGTAATGTTTGGCATATCATCACATGATCAACTGTTTGAAATGCATTTTGGAGGTCGAACATGATCAATCTTTTGCAGTCTGATTTCTTATGCGATTAGGCAGGTGAATAAGACATCAGTCTGTGGCATAGTTGTTACCCCTGAACTCACTTTGATGTTCATATAGAAGACCATTTTTAACCAAAAAAGTTTCAAGCTGATTGTACACGGCTCTTTAGAATATCTCGTGGACAATGGATAGTATGCTGACAGGCCTATAATTTGAAACCTCTAACCCATTGTTTTTCTTAAACAAAGGTTTTACTTTAGGACTCTTTAAGTCGGTTGGTACAGCATTATTTATAATAGAGCTATTGACCAGGTATGTCACATGTATTTTTGTGTCGGAAGCAGCAGCTTTAAAAAACGTTGCTGGGATATTATCCACGCCTTTACTTTTGGAACAATTGAGTTGACGAAGTTCCTTGTAAATACATGTATATTATTCACCCACACTATGAATCTGAAAACTCTCAGTTGAATCTGGGATAATCTACTTATTTAACTCCTTAAAGGCTAACGATTCAACACTGAACGTTTTTGACACAGAATACAATTTCTGTACTGAGGCAGAAGCAACAGAAGTAAAAAAAAATGTTAAAATGATCTGCTTCTGTTTTCGACTCGAAACACTTTTCACTTTCAATTAAGGTCATCTGATTTTGATTCCCGTGTCCTTTCTTATGATCCCCATGTCCCTGGTAGTGATTCTCTTGTCCCTTTCTTTAATTCCTCTGTCCCTTATATGGTTCTAATGTCCCTTGATGTCATAGTTATGTAACAAGTGGAGGTAACTCAGGAATCAAGTCCTATAATATCAGGGGGAGATAAATCAAAATGTTTGGTATGAGTTATAGTTATTACAGTTACGTAATAAAAAAAATGTCACGGGGAAGTATTTGTTCACCTTAAGGGGGTGGCAAATCATTATTTATCATTGTGTCTCAGTCAAATTTGAATGGTAGGTAGGTATTTAGGTGATACAATGTACCATATAAAGCAATAAACTAAAAAAATACCATAAAAAGGGACACTGGAATCAAAACTTAAACAAATATAAAAAAAGTTGTCTATGTAGGGATTTTGAACATGTTTGGCATGTCAGTAGGGTTGAACCCCCTCCCCTCTCGACCATATCAAGTCCGCTAACTCCGGGATCAAATACAAGGGGAGATAATAAGACTTGAAAATATAGGATCATTGAAAATAACCGTATATGGCTACTTTATAAAACTGAAGAAATCCAATGGACAGATATTAAAACAAGCAATCCAACAACACAATAAATAAAAATCCGACTGTCCGTCTGTCTGTACGTACCGAAATACGGACTAAGTCCATTCATTTTTATGTCAAAATCGAGGTAAGTGTCATATCAAAGGTCAATAATTTTGTCAAATATTTAGATATAATTATAATGTAGGTAATGAATAGGTATAAGGCTACTCTGTAAGTACATACTTAGATATATATAATGACAGTATCCGGCCGTCCGTACGACCCGAAAAACAAGTCAAGTCCGTCCAATATTTCGTCAAAATAGAGGTAAGTGTTAGATCAAAGGGCAATTACTCTATTATAAAGTAAGTATCAATTGATACGTAATTAATATATCTACACATATCCGTCCGTCCGTACGAGCCGAGAAACATGCCTTAAACATAACTATTTAGACCCTAAAAAGGCTTGTTTGACTGGTTTTCGAAGTCGTACAGACGGACGAACACGTTGAAACTACTTCATGTTATGTGTACGTGTATTATACAACAATGTATGATATATTTTTGTAAGTACATGTACATGTATAAGAAAGTTATGACCATATAAAGGTGACCAGGTAGGTACTTTTAGCCAAAACAGGTATGTGTTCAGTGTGGGGGGTCGATAGTTTACGGACGTACGGACACGTACATATTACTGTATGATAGACGTACATGTAGGTATACCTATTACCTATACAACCATGTATGATATATGTTTATAAGTGCATGCTTAAGAAAGTTATGACCATATAAAGGTGACCAGGTAGATACTTTGAGTAAAAAAAAGATATATGTTCAATGGTTTTGACTGGTTTTCCAAGTCGTACGGACGGACGGACACGTTCATATTACTATGTAATATATGTACCTGTAGGTATATCTATTACCTTTAACAACCATGTATAATATATGATTATAAGTGCATATTTACACATGTTATAACTATTTAAATGTGTCCTGGTAGCTATTTTGACCCCCATAAAGGCTTGTTTTGACTGATTCATGGAAGTCGTACAGACGGACGTACACGTATATATTACTGTATATTATATATACATGTAGGTATACCTATTACCTATACAATCATGTATGATATGTAATTATGATGGCATGTTTAAAAAAGTTATGCTCATTTAAAGGTGTGTAGGTAGCTATTTTTTCCACAAAAAGGCTTGTTCTGGCTGATTTTTGAAATAGTACGGACGGACGAACACGTTTATATTACTGTATGATATATTTACGTGTAGATCTATGTTATACATATAGCCTATAGAACCATGTATGATATCTGTTTGCAGCAGGTACAGCAAGTTAAATGTGACTAATGGCTTTTCAATGTTATTTGTATGTTCTAAGAGCTCGTACGGACGAACGGACACTCATAATAATATTACTGATCGGGGTATGTACGTGTAGGGGTATGTTATAACTAAAGATCCATGTATTATATACGACTATAAGTGCATGTTTAAGGAAGATACAGCCACTTAAAGGTGCCTCCATCTGTAGCTAGTTTGGCCCACAAAAGTCATGTTTTGACTGGCTTTAGAGCTCTGACGAACGGACGAACACTCATATATTATTGATCCTGGTATGTACATGTAGGGGTATGTCATTCCTATAGATCCATGTATTGGTAATATTTATAAGTGTGTGTTTAAGGACGATACAGCCTCTTAAAGGTGCCCAGGTAGCTATTGTGGCGCCGAAAAGTTGGCTTTTTAACTTGGTTTTCAAGCTCGTACGGACGGACTGACACGTATATATATATATGTATGTTATATGTACGTGTATGTATACTTATTACCTACATAACCATGTATAATAAATGATTATAACTGCATGTTTAAAGAAGGTATGTCAATTCAAAGGTTCCTAGGCAGCATTTTTGACCTTACAAATACCTTGATTTTATTGATTTCTAAGTGCGTACAGACGGACGAACACATATATAGTGCTAATTTTGGTATGTACGTGTAGATAAATTCAATAACTAGCTGCCTTATTTTATTTCATTTTATAAGTACTGAAATAAGAATGTTATGACTGATTAAAGGTCTCAGAGTAGCGTTTTCGTTAAAATAGGTCACCAGCAGTGTGTTTTTCAGTTCGTACGGACGGACGCCTTGATTTTACTCAACCTACCATGATTCTGTAGCCTGATATGCATACATGAACCTGTGCAAAAATTGCCGTAAAAACAAAACTTTTAGTCTAGAGGGGTGCCCTATTGAAGTTGGCTATCTTGAGGTGTATGGGTGGCAACTAGGCTCGAGCTGGCAGGCCGAAGGGTTCGAACCCAAAAGTTGTGTAATAACTGGAATTGGAAGATATAAATTAAAACTTAACGTTCAGGTTTATTTTCATTCTTCTAGTACACGTATTTCCTGAAAGAAATCATATTAAAGACATGTAAAAATTCCTTCAGAACAAGGGTTCGAACCTGTTTTTCGGCACCAGTGGCACGACCCCTTGGTGCTCTGGCACAAAGTTAGTCTCGAGCGAAAGGTCTCATTAATACCTACACGTCAGTCCTTCTTTAGAGAAAAAATATTCAGTGATAATTATTTAATGGTCAAAAATACGTGGACATGGGCCACACAGTACCGAACCTCACGTGCGCATCGCTGTTACGTAATCCCGGGAGGAGTAACTTTTAAGGCTTCCCGTGTCCTTCAACTTTTAACCCCTACAGTGTGATGATGTCATTACTCCTCCCTGAAATTTTTGACATTTTCTGGCAGAGGTTATCTCCCCCTGCCAAAATTGAGCCCCATCCAATGGGTAATTCGGTTGCCCCTGGAGCTCGAACTTGACTAGGGACAAGGGAACAAATACACAATAATTTCAATTAAGAAATCATACACAATATCATAGCATATGAAAATCTTGCGATTATTGACCTTGACAAGTCAAACCTTTTGACCAATTTACATGATGATTGGGTTGTAAATGTCACCTGAATAAAATACACATGATGTTCAACCGGGTGACCTAGTTTTTGACCTCAGATTACCAATATTCATACTCAAACCTAAATTTCATCAAGACAATCATACTGACAAAGTTTCATGAAGATACAATAAAAAATGCAACCTCTATTGCATACACATGCTTTTTCTACAATTTTACCCTGTGACCTAGTTTTTGACCCTAGATGACCCATATTCAACCTCGACCTAGAATTCATGAAGGCAATCATACTGACCAAGTTTCATGAAGGTCCAATGAAAAATGCAACCTCTATAGCATACACAAGGTTTTTCTATGATTTGACCCTGTGACCTAGTTTTTGACCCTAGATGACCCATGTTCAATCTCTACCTAGATTTTATAAAGGCAATCATACTGACCAAGTTTCATGAAGATCCAGTAAAATTGCAGCCTCCATTGCATATACAGGGTAAAGTGTGGACAGACAGACAGATGACGGACACCAGATGATAACTTCGTGCTCAGGTGAGCTAAAAACAAGAGGACCAAGATGGCCCTATATCGCTCATCTGTATATCAATTGTTAAAACATGTAATACAAGAAGTCATGATTTTATCATAATTCATAGAGATCCACTATATAAGCCTATGCAAAATCAAGTGAACCCCTGGAGGGGTCAGTTCTGACATGGGGGTCATAATTTGAACAATCTTAGCAGAGGTCCACTAGGCATTTCTACATGCCAATATCTAATCTCTAGGCTTTGTGGTTTCAGAGAAGAAGATTTTTAAAGTTTTTTCTATACTATAAAGCCTATGTAAAATCAAGTGACCCCGCGGGCGGTGTCAATTTTGACCTGGGGGTCATAATTTGAACAATCTTGGTAGAGGTCCACTAGACAATGCCACATGCTGAATATCTAAGCTCTAGGCCTTGTGGTTTTACAGTAGGAGATTTTTAAGTTTTTCCGAGTTCTGCATGGAATAGAATTCTTTGAACAACTTTGATAGAGTTTCATGCAAGGAACATTCCTGCAAAGTTTCATCAACATTGGCCCAGTGGTTTCAGAGCAGATGTCGTGGTAAGGAAATGGTGGACAGAATGCTGGACGCCGGATGGAATGTGATCTAATAGCTCACCCTGCACTTTGTGCAAGGCGAGCTAAAAAATAACCCTGCTCAATCACACATAACTGGAAAACTGTAATAACCGCTTGATCTAATTTAGTATACAATTCAGATAGCTCAGAAAAGAGGTTACAAAATCCAAAACATTTAAATACCATTTGACTGGCTTAAGATTTCGATGGACCAAGTTAATACCTGAACAGTACCCAAAGTACTCAGCGGCGGATGTTTAAACATTTCTCTTTTGATTGCCAATTCTTTGAATGACTTTGGTAGAGCTTCATGCAAGGAATGTTCCTGTAAAATTTCATTAACATTGGTCCAGTGTTGCCAGAAGAGATGGCATTTAAAAGAAATAGTAAACAAATGGTAAGTGATCCTCATTGGTTACCCTGGCACTTAATGCTAGTTAAGCTAAAACATTGAAGCAGACAGCTTCTCTTTAAAGGTCAAGGACATTGAATGAAATAAAGTTAGTAGCTGTTCAATTACCAAGAAAAATGTCTAACACGTGAATTTGACTGTTGTTCCTAGCAATACTTGTTTTTATGATATTGCAGAGAAATATCTATTACTTTATGCACAAAGGCTTTTGTTAAAGAGCAACAGAATTTGGGAAAAGGCTAAATGAAAACAGTGTCCAATATCAAATGAGATGGAAGCTTGCAAATGCAGTTGATTTCACAAATTTCTGAATGCGAAATATTGACTTTGGAGGTGTATTATAGACAAGATAATTACAAGACGAAACAAATTAAAATATATTTTTATTCATATTTTAAAAGTGGTATCAAAAATATGAACAAGAACAAGCAATGTACATGTGAAATGTAATCAAAGATTAATAGACTAGTGAAACATTATCACTCTGTAGAGGTAAGCAACAAACACTTGCTAGTAACAATAGCCTACCTTGAGAACCCTGTGCTCAGGTAAGGTAAAAAGGCATGACAACATAAATGTACAAAAAAACATAAAAATCAAGCAATGGTATTTCTGCAAAGTGAGCATTGGAAAGTTTGTACATGCATAATATTGCATCAAGAGACAATATACAGGTGGCAGGGGTTACTCTATAAAATATTCAAATCAGCCGTAACTTTTAAAGTAAACTTACCAAAGATCTAATAGCTCATATGTTGCTTGTGCATAATATAATGTTATTAATCAAGTGATTTCATATTGGCCTTGTTATTTGTCTGAGGGTGGTCGTATTGGCCCAAGTCCAAAGGCCAAGGGCCAATATCATTGCCCGAGGACAAATAACAAGGCCCATATGAAATCACTTGATTAATGATAATTTTATTATTCAACTTTACAATTTTGGCTAAATAACAGATAAAGAACACATGTTCTGAGGTGGATAGGAATCCCAACCAAGGGTTGAGATACGCACAAAAATGAGGCTCTGAGTTTCCTACCACAACTCAATGGACATGGTGTTATTTTCTCACCATTTAATCCATTTTCACACAAGTAAGAAGAAATAAATATACAGGAGGGGATGAAAAATGAAAATCAACTTTTCTCGAATTTTACTTCAAAACGTTTGGACGGATAGAAAATGATTTAACTAAGAAAAGAATACCCATAACCCTATGTTTTTTCAAAAATAAAAATAACAGTCATTTTCATATCAGCATGAGTCTAAAAACAAAATGACGTCGTTTAAAAATCAACGGAGGACTTCTCTGTTTGGCCCTCTCTTTTAAACCAATCAGAAGCCTGAATCCATATTGGCCCTGCTTTTCTCGTATTGGCCCTGCTTTTCTCATATTGGCTCAGTTATGCTTTGTATTAGCTCTAACTGTTTCATATCAGTGTGCAATTATCTAATACAGAGTGTGATATTGTAAAGTTGAATAATAATACATGAAATAACATTACCACATATGGATTTTCCGTAGTTACAAGTATAATTGTCCATGTTTGTTGTTTTTGAAAAGTCATATTCAATTTTGGCTAAAAAAACAAGAATATAAACAATTTGATTTGTATTTTTAACCTAGCAAAATAGGATTGTTTGATTTACAAAATGGTGTCATTTAAAAATCTAACGGAAGTGACTTCTCAGTATTGGCCCTCTCTTTTAAACCAATCAGAATGCTTGAATTCCATGTTGGCCAGGTTTTCTAGTATTGGCCCTGCTTTTCTCATATTGACTCAGTTATGCTTTGTATTAGCTCTACCTGTTTCATATCATGTGCACAATTGATCTAATACAGTGTGTAATATTGTAAAGTTGAAAAATGAGTTCACATAAAATGAAATGTTTACTGTTACTGTAGAGTTTACACCGGACAGATAACTGACATTCATTAGTCGTATAAAATTCCAAGCACAGAGACAATTACGGGAAAACAATAATGGTATATCATACATCTTATTTTAACAATACATAAAAGTACTATAACAATATGAATGCAATAAGAGATCACTGACTAGAGAAAGCTTTGCACTGTTAACACAGCAGAAAACTGTAAAAAAAACAACCTACGAATATCTACTGTCAGCAAAAGGAAATTTAGCAAATGATAACAATTTGAGATTGCGTTTTTGAACAAGTAATAGAATACAAATATGAACATGAATAATTTTGTAACTTTTCAAAATTGATATGTATAGAATTAAAAAAGGCATGACAGCTGCATGCTGCATAATTATTCTATGACATTTCAAAAGAAAGCCATTTCGAGTATTTCCATATTAGTCTGGTAAAAACTGTGACAAAATTCTAAGTAAAGAAGGGGCATAAATATGTCAAAAATCAAAAACATTGGTGAAGATGTTGACAGTAAACATACATTTTAATTTTAAGTATAAGTCAATACGTTCGATAGTATTCAAGGTATTTCACTTTAAAAAAATCTTTAACAAAAAATTCAAAGTTAAAAAGAGGCATAAATCTGTCAAAAATCAAAACAGAGTTATGGGGATTGTTTCCTCAGGTGTAGATGTTGATGGTAGACACATACTTTGAGTTTCAAGTCAATACCTTTGATAGCATTCACGATATTTGAATTTATAAAAAAACTTTAACCAAAAATTCTAAGTTAACAAGAGCTGTCCATAAGACAGCAAGCTCGACTATTGTGGGTGTTTGCTAATAAAACAAAACTTTTATCAGTATAATAGCAAAACAAAATTCTGCTAACTATTAAGTATAAACTAGGAAAGTTGAATCATAAAAAAAGTCAAAATCTATCGCTATATATTTAATTTTTGGTAAATTAATTGTTTGATACAAAATGTACCCCTGAACACTATTTCTAAGTTTGATATAACTACCATAAGTGGTTACTAAGATATGTGCATGATAGTACCTTGCATGCAAAACTTTAACCAAATTTTCAAAGTCAAACAAAGGCCATAATTTGCACTAAATTTAAACAAGAGTTATATGTCTTGACTGTGTGACACCCCTTAAGACATTAACAAAGTTTCAAGTCAATATCATAAGTAGTTACTAAAATATGTGCATGATAGTACCTAGCAGGCAAAACTTTAACCAAATTTTCAAAGTCAAACAAGGGCCATAATTTGTACTAAATTTATACAAGAGTTATCTGACTTGATTGTATGACACCCCTTAAGATATGAACAAAGTTTCAAGTCAATGTCATAAGTGGTTACTGAAATATGTGCATGATAGTACCTAGCAGGCAAAACTTTAACCAAATTTTCAAAGTCAAACAAGGGCCATAATTTGTACTAAATTTAAACAAGAGTTATCTGACTTGACTATGTGACACCCCTTAAGGCAGTAACAAAGTTCAAGTCAATATCATAAGTGGTTACTGAGATATGTGCATGATAGTACCTAGCAGGCAAAACTTTAACCAAATTTTCAAAGTCAAACAAGGGCCATAATTTGCACTAAATTTATACAAGAGTTATCTGACTTGACTGTGTGACACCCCTAAAGACATTAACAAAGTTTCAAGTCAATATCACAAGTGGTTACTGAAATATGTGCATGATAGTACCTAGCAGGCAAAACTTTAACCAAATTTTCAAAGTCAAACAAGGGCCATAATTTGTACTAAATTTATACAAGAGTTATCTGACTTGATTGTATGACACCCTAAAGACATGAACAAAGTTTCAAGTCAATATCATAAGTGGTTACTGAGATATGTGCATGATAGTACTTAGCAGGCAAAACTTTAACCAAAGAAGCAACGCCGACGCCGACGCTCAAGTGACTGTAATAGCTCTCCATATTCTCCGAATAGTCGAGCTAAAAAGGGGCATAAATCTGTCAAAAATCAAAACAGAGTTAAGGGAATTGTTTCCTCAGATGTAGATGTTGATGGTAAACGTATAGTTTGAGTTTTAAGTCAATACCTTTGATAGTATCAAAGATATTTGACTTTATAAAAAGCTTTAACCAACGCAGACGCCGACACTGACACCGACACCGACGCCGGGCGAGTGCAATAGCCTCCTTATTCTTCGAATAGTCGAGCTAAAAACGATATCCCAAGGCAGTGTTTAGGAAAGTGACATCACAATGTTTATAACGTAACGTCGTAAGTGATTCACGAGAGTCGTCAGGCATAAGAGGGGTGCCAGACCAGTTTTTCCAGCAAGGGCAAAATCACTGGAAATGCCGATCCGATATGCAAGAATAGTATATACCTTTTCGAAGCAGTTAACAAATATTTCTGGTAAGACATAGGTAAACTCATGGTTACCAAAGTAATTAAGTGGAAATCAATATATGAACAACTGTCTGGAAAAATTAATAAACTATTTGAGACTTTAAAGCACTGGATAAACTGCATCTAATTCTGCCAAACGCATGTCAACTATATACATACAAGGTTAAAGGAACATAATTTAGTAACAACTTGAGTTAAAGTGTTTAAGCTAGCAATGGAATAAACATACAGCCATGTGTACAAAAATACCCAAGAAAGTTTAAACTTTAAATAGAGAAGTGCATATAATTCTATGTAACACCTTCTGACTAGAAAAATAGTTCATTTAGAACAATTTAAAAACTGTGAAAAACAAGTATTAAACAAACAGTTATGTGTATAAAATTACCCTAGATAGTCAAAATGTAAACTGCATTAAATTTTCTCCAATGACGATACAGTTTACAAATATTTACTGCAAGAAATACACAACTCATGTTTACAAGTTAAGCACAGCAAAAAATGTAAATGCAAGCAATTGTCTGCAAAAATATAGCAAACTATTTGACACACAAAATCTTCAAAAAATACATGTAAATCTGCATAACATTTGCTTACTAGAAAGTTACTTCATTCAGAACAAATAAGAAACTGTGAAAACAAGTCTTTAAATGATGACTATATACATAAAAGATCAAAGGATTCAGGAGTGTTCTTCAAAATCCCCTTGGTCCAAAAATGGCATAGTAGTCATAATCCCCTCAATGAATTTTACAAGTGGAAAAGCATATATTGACTAAAAAAATTACTGAATGTTTCATTTGTCTCTAGCTTAACTATAGAGAATGATTGAAAAAAAAAAATTACTAAAATTAAAATGTAAAATCCATTAAGGGGATAATGACTACTATGCCATTTTTGGACCAAGGGGATTATGACCAAGGAATTTTGAGTGTCTACCAGGATTCTGCAGTGACTTAATTAAACTTCAATTTGTATACAAATGATTGTAAAAAAAATGGATTAGCGTATTGTGATATGTATGCATTTTTTCAATGAAGTAAAATTGAAATTAGAATTAAACTTAAGTATTTGCTGCAAGAAATAAGAGATTCAATTTTTCAGGTTCAATACATCAGAGAAGACAAATGTGTACTTTTGAAGAAAACTTTTCTAAATATTAAAACCTCTAATAGATCTGAAACTGCATGTTATCTGGTATAACAAGTAAATGTAGCAGACAACATGATATTACAAAAGGTAAAAAAAAACAGACAAAAAATGTATGATGACAAATATGCAAATGTAATATTTGTATTAACACGAAAACGTTATGCATGTTAAGTGTTATCTATGTTCCGTTGTAGTTTATTTTCGAAAATCACTTCACTTGTTATTTCTTTTGTATGTAATGTAGTAATGTATTTACCTATGTCAGTAACCACAGGTTTTGCAATGTATATAAACCAACTACAAAATTTACAATTGTTCCTTGAGAATTCAACACTTAGCAATGTTGTATAGATTGTTGCCATTCAGTTTTGCTGAGAATTCAACAGGCAAATGAGATATCATTTTGTCCAAAACATCATTCTCATTTGAAGCACCATCATACATTTCGAACAGTTTCTCTAAATCAGTTTGGAACAGTGTAAGTTCCTTCTGGTTGTCTGTGTCAGCTGAAGCAATTCACACTTTAGCCGTGTACATCCATGATTTCTAATCCCCTTGACATACTGGACAGATGTTGTTTACCAGCTTCTTCTTGTTCCAACCTAAAAATTATATGAACATCTCATAAATGTGAACAGATATAAAAATATATATATATAGAATAACTGTAAAAGAAAATGTGAAAAGACTTGAGGCAGCTGAGAAGCTGTTCTTAAGCACTTATATACTTCATAACCAACAGACTTGTTAGATGAAACATCCTGAGTTCATTAACAGTAATGATGTGTTTTCTGTGATCAGAAATCGAGGCTGTTGTGGAAATCAAAATCAATACATCTTCAGCCAAAGAAATAGTGCCTTTTAATCTGAGGGTAGAGATACTAAAATGTAATTGATTGAATTAAGCTTCACATACATTGTTGTCTAACTGATTATTCTATATAAAATTGAAACATGTGTATATTTACTATTGCAAAAAGACAGAGGTTTGAAGCAATACATGTTTAATCTATTCAGTGAAATCTATAATACTCATATAAGTTGAAGAGAAAAGCAAGTATTCAATGAGAAAACGTGTAATGTACCTTTGGGAGCACAGGAAAACATGTCTTGTTCTGTGCGAAATTTTGCAAGTGACTAATCTATCAGATACAGTGCTTACCAAATTTCTGAGGAATGAAAAGCAATGATAGTTCAATTTGACAGTACTGTTACAGGAGTACCTTTATTGCTGCAACAGTCGTAGCACATGACTTCATAGATATCCAGAACAAACTGAGAAGATACTTCATTTGGTTGTACACAAAAGTCTTGGTCTTTACTAAAGTGGACTTATTCGTCTTCTGTCACAGTAATACTGATGCTATCGTCAGGAAGAAACTGGAAATGCAAGAATAACAAGAGGGCCATCATGGCCCTATATCGCTCACCTGAATACAAGTCCACTTGCCTAATAGGTGTGGTCAGTTTTGACCCATGTAAGTTATCTAAGTTCTAGGCCCTGTGGTTTCAGAGAGAAGATTTTTCATGTAAAGCATAATTTTGTAAAATCAATTGATCCCCTAGAGGTGTGAATTTTGACCTGGGGGTCATAATTTGAACAATCTTGGTAGAGGTCCACTAGGCATTTCTACATGCCAAATATCTAATATCTAGGTATTGTGGTTTCAGAGATGAAGATTTTTAAAGTTTTTCGATATAAGCCTCATATTATAATGTAAAACCATGTGACCCCCAAGGCAGGGTAAATTTTGACTTGGGGGTCATAATTTGAACAATCTTGGTAGAGGTCCACTAGACAATGCCACAGGCTAAATATTTAAGCTCTAGGCCTTGTGGTTTCAGAGAAGAAGATTTTTTAAGTTTTTCCTATTTGTTGCCATAGCAACCAGAGTTCTGCATGGAGTGGAATTCTTTGAACAACTTTGATAGAGCTTTATTTAAGGAACATGCCTGCAAAGTTTCATCAACATTGGCCCTGTGGTTTAAGAAGAGATGTCTTTTGAAGGAAATTATGGAAGGATATGCGCGGACGGTATGCGATCCTATATAATAGCTCACTCTGGCACTTTGTGCCAGGTGAGCTAATAAAAACATGAAGCAGGTGCTAAACCATAAAATTATGTACTATTCTAGATGAACTTTTAAAGGTACTGCATTTAAAACTTTTGGTCATACAAGCAGTTTGTTTCAACTATACCAAATGACTGTAATTTTTTGCTATACTAAAATGAAAGAGTATCTATGCTAAATGCATTATGTAAGTCTCAATTCTTGCTTGAAATTGTAGAGATTTTAATGGAATTGCTTGCTTTTTTCTGTTTCTTTTTGTGTATACCATGTAGGAAGCAAAACAAATGTAAGCATTTTCAGTAAAGAGTTGCATTTATGCAGTACTATCTTTGAAACAATTAAGCCAATACAAAATAATGAGAAATTTATGAAAAATTGAACAACTGTTTTTTCAAAGATTTACATAATTTATATAGTTCATATAGTTCTTGAAGCCAGATATTGAAAATCCATATAAACAATACTGTTTCTTTGGCCCATTTGTTGTGTTTTCCCAGTTTTCAATTTAGTTTTTTGAGGTTCTGGTTCTCTTTGAATTTCATGGTAACATTTTTTCCAGTTTCATTTGTTTAATTCATACATACTCAGAATGGTTATTTTGTTTGTTTGTAATTGTGCTTATCGGGTCCACCATCCTCTAAAGATGCTATAATCGGTACGACCTGTACAGAATGGTTAAAAAACACAATTAACTTAAATATTGATACTTAGAACACTATTTCAGCACTTCACACTTTCAGTCACATTGTTCACTGTCTTGTGTGTCACTCTTTATCAGGTGTTTACTTATAGTACAATATTTAAAAGAATTCTTCATTTCAGAAGTATACAAATCGGTTTTTTTTTTAAAACTTATTTAAAAATTTTCTTTCTCCGCACACTGTCTTTTCTTCTCTTCTTGCAGAGACTCTATTAATACCCCATTTTGCAGTTTTTCATAGCATTTTGCCTCACATTTTTCCCAACCCAAGCTTTATTTAATCTTAATTTTTTATGTTTAGGTTAGGTGCATTTATGACCTCTTTTGGTAGGTTGTTCCAGGCATCTGTTCTATATTGACTGATACTATAGACAATCCCGCCTTTATCTTGTACTCACTGCATGCTACAAGAGATTCCTCACTTGTAATTTGGAGTTACTAGTCTGGAGTTCCTTCCCCTTAATACTATGTAGCAGAGTCAGGCACAAACCAAATAATGGCGGACACGATGGATTATCAGGTTATAAATAAATTTCTTATTTTGTTGATCATCTGGTTAATGATCCATTTACGAGTCATTCTATATTTTCGCCACATTTTTTGTCCCTGAACAGTAACTATTTCAAGATGTGCGAAACATGCCTAAAAATGATTTGCATGAAAAGGGTCAGTCCAAATCTACCTTCTTGTAATATTTTCAGAATTTAAAAGAACAAAAAAACACAGACAACGAGCATCAAAACATGCAAAAATGGCCTTTTGAGGCTGTCCCTAGAAAAATATTTTAGAAAATAAATGTCCCCAAAATTTTGGTCACTCATGTAACAAGCTAATTCCCAAGTAAAATAAAAACTGATCCCAATGTATAAAAAAAGAGAAGCCTATCTCCATTTTGAAGAGTCAACCATTTTCAGTAGCATGCTTGGTGTCATGGCGGAATATTTTTAGATTTTCATATGAAAACTGGATTAACATATTGGTAAGTGGAAGCATAGTTTTTTTTTGTCTCCAATGTAACAGTATTTTTGGGTCGATTGTTAAAATCGAGCCAAGGTTAACAGAGTATATCGGCCTTACGGCCGAACACACAACATACAAACAAGTAGTTCCATATAAAAAGTTGTTAGGCATTATAGCGATTTCTGTTTTCAAAATTATATAGTAATAAATCTAAATAATTTAAAAACATTTCAGAATAGAATAATATTATTTCGTTATTGTTCTTTAAATGTGTAATTAATCGTAAATACTATTAATGCGCGAACGAACGACTTGGACATACAAATTTATAAGAACTCGTTTTTTACCTATAACTCTATAGTCGGCGGACATAGAGCAGTTGGTAGAGATGCTGGAAATTGAAATGGCGCTGACATAATGCGGCGGACGCGAGTTCGAAACCCATCTAATACAGTTTCTTTTTTACATTTTTCTTCTGTTTTACTTATAATTTTAAGACTTTAAACCATTTTAAATGTTTTACAGCAAATAATCATAGAAAACTTCATTCATGTCAAACATATAAGGATAATGTTAATAAGACATACTGTATACATATTATTCGATAACAGTAAAGTTCAGTCAGTAGTCGTGTCAGGTTTTGCTTGTACAACCAGAATTGGTTTCCTTGGGTTCTTTTGGGGCCATGCCTCAACATCAATCATCACCAATTTCTAGAATATTTACATGTCAGTTTTGTTTGTGGGCCCGCTGTGATACTTTGTATCACTGTTTTTCTTGTTCAGTTATTAATTTACTCTGTGTCTTCTTTGATCTTGCTCATTGTTCAGTTTTTGCCTACAATTTAGATAGGAATTTATTTTGTATTATTGACACAATACACTCAACCCTATGGGCAAATCCCATAACTTTCGAATGACATTAAAAGTTGAGCAAACTTTGAATTTTCAGTTCAGGTTTGTAAAAATCCACTTCTCAGTTACCATTCACAGCTATGATACTTTATAGGGTAGTTGAACATACATGTAGCTACTGAATGCAAAAGGTAAGCACATGGGTTCCTATCAAAAGTAAAGTTTACACATATGGTTAAAGGTCAAACTCTGTGGACATTTGTGTCTGCAGTTTGTCGATAACTTTACTCATGTATGGGTTGCCCTGATATTTACACATGTATGTGTACAGTCTGTGTTGTTCAGAGACAATCGACCCTCCAGCACTTTCAGTCCTTTGATTTTCTTTGTCTCCAATGTAACAGTATTTTTTGTTTGATGCATTGGAATTTAATGTAAACGTCTTGTTTATGGAATCTAACTTTGTATCGTAAATAAAGATTATCAGTATTTTAAGCACATCAGGGACCTGTAACAGTCACTCATGTAACGTCAGTATTTGTTACAGTAGTGACAAAAAATGTTACAGTAAATACAAAAGTAATTTACACTAAAAAATGACCGTTGCGTCATTCTACTTTAAGAGAAGCTGTTTCCTACCAATAGAGCTTTCTTACCTATAAGATAATGGTTACTCCGATATACGGATTGATAGGCAATGGTTGCTCCAGTTTACGGACAGTGTTGCACAGTGATAAAGAGTTACTCCCCTTAGAACAGGAGACGCCATTTGCTGTCGCAATTGGGCAATACAAGGAAACATCTTTTTCAGACAATCTTATAGTTATTTTGAAAGGTATATTGATGGTGTAATTGTGACATTAAGATTTGTGGATGTCCTCCATTGATTCAATTTGTCAATTACGTGAATTTATCATGATGTATCTCAAAATCCTGGGTTCTAAAGTCATCCATTTTTATGTTTCAGACTCGTTCATTGTGTTGGAATAAACGATCACAAATAGACCTCATTCTTATTTATGAACGAGTCTTTCAATCTCGACAAGCAAAGATGCCTAAAGTCAAATGTACAATAGACGGTTGTACCTATGAAACAGACGACTTGGACCCTACAGTCGTGGCAGCTCTCCTCACAACACACGCACATTCTCATGCTTCGATGTCAGTTTCAGCTAAAACAGAAAGAGTTCCACGGAGGATTGGTCATACTTCATGTCGAGGTGGTACTTCAACACGGACATGCGAAAGAAAGCCACTTCCAACTTTCAGAAGAATTTCTACAAATTGATGAATGTCTCCGTGTTTGGAAAGGTATGTTGTTTTTTTTGTTGTTTTATCAAATAACTTATAACGTTACTATTGTGTTCTTAATATGCCCTTAATAATTGGAGGATAACCAACTGTATGTTATATACTTTTATAATAACAAGAGGGCCAAGATGGCCCTATATCGCTCACCTTGGTACAAGTCCACTTGCCTGGTGGAAGATCACTAGATAATGTTATATACCAAAAAAGTTTTCCTATATACGCCTTCGTAAAACAAATGATTCCCCCCCCACCCCCCCCACCCACCCCCCGGGCAAGGTCAATTTTGACCATAAGGGGCATAATTTGAACAAACTTTGAAGAGGTCTACTAGGCAATGCTACATGCCAAATATCTAAGCTCTAGGCCTTGTGGTTTCAGAGAAAAAGATTTTTAAAGTTTTTACTATATAAGCCTATGTAAAACTAAGTGACCCCTGGTGCGGGGTCAGTTTTGACCCGGGGGTCATAATTTGAACAATCTTGGTAGAGGTCCACTAGCCTATGCTACATGCTAAATATCTAAGCTCTAGGCCTTGTGGTTTCAGAGAAAAAGATTTTTAAAGTTTTTCCTACATAAGCCTATGTAAAACTAAGTGACCCCTCGGTTCGGGGTCAATTTTGATCCAGGGCTCATAATTTGAACAATCTTGGTAGAGGTTCACTAGCCAATGCTACATGCCAAATATCTAAGCTCTAGGCCTTGTTGTTTCAGAGAAGAAGATTTTTAAAGTTTTCCTACATAAGCCTATGTAAAACTAAGTGACCCCTCGGTTCGGGGTCAATTTTGATCCAGGGCTCATAATTTGAACAATCTTGGTAGAGGTTCACTAGCCAATGCTACATGCCAAATATCTAAGCTCTAGGCCTTGTGGTTTCAAAGAAGAAGATTTTTAAAGTTTTCCCTATATAAGCCTATGTAAAACTAAGTGACCCCTGTTGCGGGGTCAATTTTGATCCGGGGTCGTAATTTGAACAATCTTGGTAGAGGTCCACTAGACAATGCTACATGCCAAATATCTAAGCTCTAGGCCTTGTGGTTTCAGAGAAGAAGATTTTTTAAGTTTTTCCTATATATGCCTATGCAAAAACTAAGTGCCCACCCGCGCGGGGTCAATTTTGACCCGGGGGTCATAATTTGAACAATCTTGGTAGAGGTCCACTAGCCAATGCTACATACCAAATATCTAAGCTCTAGGCCTTGTGGTTTCAGAGAAGAAGATTTTTAAAGTTTTTCCTACATAAGCCTATGTAAAACTAAGTGACCCCTCGGTTCGGGGTCAATTTTGATCCAGGGCTCATAATTTGAACAATCTTGGTAGAGGTTCACTAGCCAATGCTACATGCCAAATATCTAAGCTCTAGGCCTTGTGGTTTCAGAGAAGAAGATTTTTAAAGTTTTCCTACATAAGCCTATGTAAAACTAAGTGACCCCTCGGTTCGGGGTCAATTTTGATCCAGGGCTCATAATTTGAACAATCTTGGTAGAGGTTCACTAGCCAATGCTACATGCCAAATATCTAAGCTCTAGGCCTTGTGGTTTCAAAGAAGAAGATTTTTAAAGTTTTCCCTATATAAGCCTATGTAAAACTAAGTGACCCCTGTTGCGGGGTCAATTTTGATCCGGGGTCGTAATTTGAACAATCTTGGTAGAGGTCCACTAGACAATGCTACATGCCAAATATCTAAGCTCTAGGCCTTGTGGTTTCAGAGAAGAAGATTTTTTAAGTTTTTCCTATATATGCCTATGCAAAAACTAAGTGCCCACCCGCGCGGGGTCAATTTTGACCCGGGGGTCATAATTTGAACAATCTTGGTAGAGGTCCACTAGCCAATGCTACATACCAAATATCTAAGCTCTAGGCCTTGTGGTTTCAGAGAAGAAGATTTTTAAAGTTTTTCCTATTTGTTGCCATAGCAACCAGAGTTCTGCATGGAATGGAATTCTTTGAACAACTTTGATAGAGCTTCATGCAAGGAACATCCCTGCAAAGTCTCATCAACATTGGCCCAGTGGTTTCAGAGGAGATGTCGCTTGAAGGAAATGGTGGACGCGCGTACAACGTATGACGGACGCCGGACGGAATGCGATCCTAATCGCTCACTCTGGCACTTTGTGCAAGGTGAGCTAAAAAAGAAATATTATTATTTACTTTCGATTATTACCTTATATTTTAGACCATGGAAAATGTGAGACATCATAAAAACATTGAGCTAGTGCACACAGAAGAAAGACTTTTACAAGTCACTGCCAAGCCAAGTTACAAAAACACGACGATCTTCAATGAAGACCTCGTAGCGGTGGAACTGCATAGAACCAAAGTCGACTTATTCAAACCCATCTACTGCGGCATGTGCATATTAGGTATCTGATTAAATTTTCAAAGAAAAATGTTTTTAAGTTGTATTAGTATCTCTTACATGAAAATAGTTTTTTTTATTACATCTTTAAATCGGTAAATTATCTCATACTTGAAAAGATACTTTTTTCTTTACAATAAAGCATGTTTCTTATGACCCATATATATATTTTTTTTTTTCCGAACTTTTCCGTAAATGTTTGATGTATGACTTCTGGTATAATCATATCAGAAAGCAGTATGAACACTCCGCGCAGCTGCAAATGACTGATACAGGACAGCGTGTTGTTTTCTTGCGAAACAGAGGACATATATAAAGACATGAAGTCTTCCATAGAGTTTTTCGATACGTCTGACTACCCTAAGGGACATTTCCTTCACAATGACCTCAATAAAAAAGCGCTGGGAAAAATGAAGGATGAAACAAATGGAAACCCTATTTCGGAATTTGTAGGGCTGAGATCAAAAATGTACAGCTTTGTATGCCAAAACAAAGAAGAAAAACGTGCCAAGGGTATCGCTAAAGTCGCAGTAAAAAAAGACCTGAAGCACGCACACTACAAAAATACTCTTTTCGAGGAGACAAGTGTGGTGTATTCTATGCTGTCGCTAAGAAGTCACAAACACGAACTTTTCGGAGAAACTATTCAAAAAACGGGGTTATCTGCCTTTGACGACAAGAGATACCTTATTAATGCTGTGGAGAGCTATGCGTACGGACATTATAAGATTGCTAGCGACACAAACCAGGACACTTGTGTTGACGAGAGTGGTCGAGTAACGTGTTCTATTACGACTGTGGAGGACTTTTTCGAGGAGAACGGTGTTGAGATGGAAAAGCTTGATAAACAATCTTTCACGATGGATGATTTTAAAATCACTCCCTGTGTAAAAAAGTAAAACATGTATCAGGGAATAACTATAGTTTATGTATAATAATGTAATAAATATATAACAAACATCCTTTTCTTCTTATGTTTTATTGATCCAAAAGACTGCATCTATGTACATAAAATGAGTAGTTTAAAAGCATTTATTTAAAGAAGTACATATTTGGTTATGAAATAGATCATTTCCAACACACTGACTGTAGGCGTGTAGCATCGTATCAGCCACGTATCTGTCATTTGAATGTAAGGCTGAAGCGTCAAATGTATTTAAATATTCTTGAAATGTATGTCCTAGGAGTCTCTGATGAAGAAACAAAATGCAATAGAGTCCGCACAACGTTGAATTAGCACTCTGAATTTGAACCCGATTTGTTTGCACACTGTTTGCTTTGATGTTTAACCAATGCTGGAAATAATAACTATTCTGAGCAGGTGTTCTCCCGTAGGAATAAAACAAGAGCTGTCCCTCACAAGTGACGAATGCCCCCGAAAGAGGTGCCTCACAGTCTGTGTCCTCTCCATGTGCTCAATAAATGTGCTATGTAATTTTAAAATCCTTCCATGCATGACAGAGTAATCATGCATACAGTATTCCATTACTTTAAACACTAAGTGTGACCTTGACCTTTGAAGTAGGGACTTGGGTCTTGCAAGCGACACATCCGCTTGATGTGCTAGACATTTGTGCCAAGTTATTTTAAAATCCTTCAAAGCATAATAAAGTTATAGTCGGACATGAATGTATGCATATATACAGGATTCCATTACCTATAAACTCTAAGTGTGACCTTGACCTTTGTGGTAGGGATGTGGGTCTTGCACGCGACACGTCGTCTTGATGTGCTAGACATTTGTGCCAAATTATTTTAAAATCCTCGGGGGGGGGGGGGGGGATTAAAATCCTTCAATGCATGACAAAGTTACAGTCCGGACACGAATGTGTGCATATATAGAGGATTCCATAACCTTCATACTCCAAGTGTGACCTTCACCTTTGTGGTAGGGATGTGGGTCTTGCACGCGACACGTCGTCTTGATGTGCTAGACATGTGTACCACGTTTTTTTAAAATCCTTCAATGCATGACAGAGTTAAGGTCCGGACACAAATTTGTAAGTGGGGACGCACAGATGGACGGATGGACAGACGGACGGTGCGATTTTAATATGCCGCCCTTCGGGGGCATAAAAAGATAATTTATGTAGATGAATTTTTAAGCCCAATTTGGCAATTAAAGCTTGATTTGGCTTCTTAGCCTGATCAAGCAATGTTACCAGCCTTTTTAAGCAATATATATTTTAAACAATTTACTATAAATTATCTAAATTTTAACTGTTTGTGTATTATATTTTTATTTTCTCAAGTCAAATGTTTTCTGAATTTCTATTCACAATTGAAGTTCCTGGACATCCAGTCATTCCCACTTTATGCCTTATATCAAATGTTTTACAGGTTGATAAAGTCTCCTTTGCCCTGTCAGAGTTCTGCAAATTGTACAGCATGCCAATACCAGAATTAAGACCATTACAGAAAAAGGCACTTCAAATTATTTTGCCCAAGAAAGACTGTATAATGCTCGTTGCATTGACGAGAGTTGTTTGGTGATTGTGATTGTACCTCTCAACGCAATTATTCAGCAACAAGTAAAGACACTTGGAGAGAAGGCAATGAATATCAGCTCAGAAAAAAATTACACATAAAGACTCTGCTCCATGCATTATGATTTCTTATTTTGTCACCCATAGCAAGTTTTGGACTCTATAGAAATGAACAGATTATTTTGTTCTTCAAAAGTTCAAAAAAAGAAAATATATCAAAAGTTCAAAAAAAGAAAATATATTTAGTTGTTGATGAGGCCCATTGCATTATTGAATGGGGAACAGAATTTAGACCAGACTTTAAGAAACTTTATCATTTAAGATCATTATTCTCGTGTCAAGTTATTGCCCTTTTGGCAACTGTCACAATATCAGGCCAAGTTGAAATTGCCAAGAGCTTGCAGTTGAAGGGATATGAGGTAGTATGTTCGAGCCCATCAAAAGAAAACATTATGCTTATGGTAAAGCAAAGACCAAGTGGAAACACCAAGGGGAACTCATCATATACACCATATGACTACATCTTTATTCCAGTGTTACAAAAACTTAAGGAGGAACTGGAGTTACTTCCAAATTACCATAATTTATTGCAAAACAATGAATTGGATAGGTTATGGATATGTATTGGCAAAAAGAATTCTTGGTGACGATTTCTATGCTGATACACACGAAGAAAACAATCCGAGGGTAGTAATGTTCCACTCATCAATGGAGGGACAAAAAGGAAAGGTATACGTGTACTTCGCATTCCATTGTTTTTGTTTATTGTAATTCAGACCACCTATTTGGTAGTGTCAGCCTCGGTAACTGTTGCCCTTGGCCCTCGAGGTTTGGGGTTTAGCATTACAACTGACTGGCTGGTGTCAGGATAAATGGACCAGTAGTACTGGTTATTTATGATATAACAGGAAAATTGTTGAAATTTTTGTGTTTAAACACCAAACAATCAATTATTATAATTCAGGAACATTAAAGATTTTCTTGTAAAACATTATACTGAGTTTTCAAAATTTCAGCAATTAATTTCATGAAAAAGCAGCTGGAAATCTAAAATGAATGCCACACTTATTGATTTGATAACATATTTTCCTCTAAAGGCTTTTCCTAGTCCTACATACAGATGGTTTCTGACATCTCTTCAGCAGAGAACTCTAAAACATTTAAACAAAAGGAGTGCTCAAACTTGCTCATACTGAGCAATTTCCAATTTTGTCACAATGTATTCTAAAAGGTATACTTTCATAAATGGCTGCCATACCCCGGGTTTAAGAGTCAAACTTACTGAGCACTGGGTATATTATTTTACAAATTTACATGATAAATTTCATTTTCATACTTATTCCATCAATTATTGTAAACACTTATTTAATTCCAAGAAGAATTATACCCATTGTTTCATAAACCTCACATAACCTGCTGCAGACTTTTAAATAAAATCAACAGAATATGGCAAATCTCTTAAAATGAATTATTGAAAAGTTGGAAATGTTGTGGCAATTGGAAAAATTATGAGCAATTTTTTTCTACAACTGAAAGATTACATCCTAGATAGTTCGAAGAAAGAGGACAGTGAATGCACAATAAGACTGATATTTTCATCAGTTGCTCTTGGTATGGGTGCTGATTTGAAACACGTATCACGTGTCATCCATACAGGTGCACCAACAACACTAGAAAGTAGGTTTGAAAGTTTTTATTTCAGTATCAAATCTTTAATTATCTAAATATGTGAAAAGATTTGAAATTTCTTTGAAATATATTTGCATTTGACACATGTATACACCATTTTATAACTTTACATGTTATATGAGAAAAGGTACAAATTGGATTTCCAAACAGTGTAGGATAAGATCAATCTGTGCATCTGCTTAATTAATAATAATCTACACACTTTGCCAGAAATTGGCCCAGAATATTGTAAAAAGCTAGTGTAAGTAATATGTGCACAGTCTAATATAGATCTGTAATATTGTTATCAAAAGCCAACTTGTACTTTTATAGCTCACCTTGCACAAAGTGCCAGAGTGAGCTAGTAGGATCATTCTCCATCCGTCGTCCGTCCGTCCATCCATTTCCTTCGAATGACATCTCCTATGAAACCATTGGGCCAATGTTGATGAAACTTTGCAGGGATGTTTCTTGCATGAATTCCATTCAATGCAGAACTCTTTGACCCTGCCCTGGTGGTCACTTAGTTTTGCATAGGCTTTATACAGGAAAAACTTTAAAAATCTTCTTCCCTGAAACCCCAAGGCCTAGGGCTTAGATATTTAGCATGTGGCATTGTCCAGCGGACATATCATAGGAAGTCGGGAACCAGACTATTTGAACGCTAGTACACACATATTATATGTAAATAAATGTAAATATTAAACTACTGTCTTGTGATATGATTCCCACTTGAGAATCTAGGCACACTAGTGCCACATATGAAACAAGACACTACAATATTAATGTGTTGGATACATGTGATACAAAATTAGGTATTAGATTTTTACTTTAATTGTATTGTTAACATGAATACCATTTCATTAATCTCAAAAGTGTTTGTCAGGTATGTGTTTTTTTCCTGTATGTTCTAAAATGATTGATATAATAATGTGCCTTTTTTCTTCTATTATTTTTTCTTTCTTGTGTTTCATTTGCTGTTTGAAGGCTACATTGTAAATAAGTGTTTGTTTTGTATGTACTTTCACTTGATGTGTTTATGTTCATGAAATAAAGAATTTATTATTATTATTATTACTATTATTATTTGCAGCAAAATATATGATGATATGCTCGTACATCGGTTTAATGATCCGATGTGGAAAAACTCAGACCCAAGTGCATGGTGTACTGATCCAGCGGGCTGGAGCTTTGGAAAATGTTTTCAAACGACTCCAAATCCAGGCACATCATCATTGGAAACAGATGCTGCTGGACTTCTAAGTGTTATACTAAATGATACCTTCTTCCAGAGTGAAGTGACCTAATACTTGGCTGTAAACCCTAACACTTTCTGAACAGTAAGTATCTCAGGTTATTTGTTTACTGTTGGCATGGTGTTAGAAGCTTAAATGCGAGATAAAGGATGTTTATTCTTGTGATCTGTTAGGAGATGACAAAATTGTGGCAACTAAATACCATAGTACAAAAGTTGTGTACTTACTGTCTTCAATTCATTGACATGATGAAGTGACTGTCAATAACAGACGGCAAACTGGCACAATCAAACGCCCAAAGGCATCGGCAGAATATAACCAAAATATGGGGGACGTAGACAAGCAGGATCAAGTTATCCAACCATACGACTGTACTCGCAAAACTATGAAATGGACTAAGAAACTTGTTTTTCATATTATTCAAGTCAGTGCATGTAATGCATTCATACTAGCCTGCAAGGATGGTTATGACAAACCGTTTCTTTAATTTCTTGAGTCAGTCATCACGTCATGGGCGTACAAGGACAACCGTCCGCCTGTTGTCAGTGAACCAGAGGACATAGTTCGGCTGCAAGATAGAAATTTCCCAGAAATCATTCCTCCCAATGAGGAGAAAGAAAGGCCCACTAGACTGTGCAAAGTATGTTCTAAGAAAGGCCTAAAGAGGAGGGAGGTGTGCCATTACTGCCCAGACTGCCCTTCAAAACCAGCCCTGTGTTATTTGACATGCTTCCTCGCGTACCAGACAACTTTTGTGTACTGGAAGTGAAGTGTACAAACTTTGTGTACTGTAACTGAGTTGATAACTGAGTTGAGAATTGTTAGAAAAGTAACTCATACTGTATAGTGATGTTTATTACAAAGCTATTCACAGGTTTCTGACAATATTTGCAGTGTTTTAGTTTCCAGTACAAATAACATGAAAATATTTTAGTTGAAAATGACAAAAAAAATGACAATACAGATATTTCCACATGTTGAAAATTTATTTTTGTGACATGCTATCAACATCAAATTTGTTTCAGGCATTGAATACATTTTACCAAACAAGCATGTGAAATTTTGTGTAAATCCCTCCTGTAGTTTTGAATTTATAGGAAATTATAAGTTATCAATACAGAACGGCGTCGAAATAGCCTTATGTTCTGGCGGCATTTGAAACTGAGGTGTCCAAAGTTTGTCAACTGTAACTGAGATGATACCTGAGGTAATAATTGCCAATAAACTAACTCGAATTGTTTAGTAATATTTATTACAAAAGTATTCACAGGTTTCAGGCACTATTTGCAGTGTTTTAGCTTACAGTACAAGTTTCATGAAAATATTTTGGTCAAAAATTCATAAAAAAACTGAAAATTTAGGTATTTTCAGATGTTGATAAATTATTTTTATGACATGCTATCATTACAAAACTTGTTTCAGACATTAAATTATATGTATCAAACAAGCATGTGAAATTTGGTGTAAATGCCTCCAGTAGTTTTGAATTTATAGGAAATTATATGTTATCAGTACATAACGGCGTTGAAATAGCTTATCGTCGTTGCGAAGTCAAAACCTCGTAACTCGGGGTTTTATGCAAAATTACTTTTTGATACAGCGGGTAATGGTAGATGATTCTCCCGCTTCTCTCAAATTATGTGTGCTCCAATGGGAAGCGTTATAGGAAGCATGTGACAAGACCTCGTATTGTGATAGGTCTGACATCATAAAGATCAAAACCGCGTAAATTGAGTTACGACTTTTTGACAATTTGTTTTGAATTTGAAGTAAAACTACGACGTCTTAAAAGTTATAAAATAATTGTTTAAAGGATGTTTGCAAGACCTGGTAAATTTGACATTTTCTTGTCAGTACAGCATTTTATAATATAAGAATTTGTACCAGTTGAAATCTGATGTTTTTAAGTGTAAATGGTTATAATGTAAACTGCTTTGTAAGATTAATTTATTGTCTGCGTAAATTGAGAGCAAATCTGCGATAGAACATTACTTTGATAACATAAAACAAGACAGTGTACTTATTTGAAATGTAATAGTTTGTCAAATTATTTTCTACCATTATCTATTTCAATGTCCAAAAAACCCTGTTATATTTTTGATTTAAGATACGAGATTTTGACATTCAATTGTGGCAAGCAATATTGCATTTATCTTTCAAATACGACCTTTTGCATTCGGTAAATGTGTTTGGCAAAGTGTTAAAATAGTTAAATATAGTAAAATGTCTGGTGAAAATAACCTGGTTAAACATATAAAAATAAAATAAGGTAGTTTCAATGATATATTTATGAATTAAGTTAACTGTTACTTAATGCGGGGGGGGGGGACATACAAGTGTCATATTTGTAATTTTAAACCGAGTTTTTACGAACCTTTGGAACATTTTGGAGAAAATAATCAGTATAGGACCGTATCTAGTCACACTTCTCAACGGTCAATTTTATGTACGTTGTGAGTTTGAAGACTGTCAACGATATTTTCTTTTGACGTGCATACATAATAGTTTCCCCGATGAGGGCTTAAACTATTCTCACTTACAAACTTTGAGAGAGACTGGTATACATTGCCTGGTGTGTGAACCAGGCAAGCAGATACTTAATTATTGATACAACTGTGGACTGCTTCAAAATGTTATCAAGGAGGAAGATATTGGTTTCAATGGCATTGAAAGCCAAACAAAATGTTATTGTCAATACAAATGTGCAGTATAAAATACAGGGATCAGATATGCAGTGTATAAAATCTAAACCAGACATTACCGATTACAATAATAATGAAGTAGCTGCATGTACAGGTCAACAGCCTGAACCAGAGACGAGTAATATCGTTGCTGAAATGAATCCAGATGATGCTGAATCAGAACATTCATGTGTCGATAAAGATATCAACTCTTGTGCACAGTTAAGAACCCATGATCCATTGATGCACAATACCACAAACACACTTTCTCCAGGTAGCCAAAACGCCGATTCAGAATTGGTTGTAACATCTCATGTTATTGCTGATGGATCAGAACTTGCAGCTTCCAACATGGATCAATCTGTGCATCTGCTTAATCAATAATAATCTACACACTTTGCCAGAAATTGGCCCAGAATATTGTAAAAAGCTAGTGTAAGTTATATGTGCACAAAAGTGTTTGTCTGGTTTGCGTTTTTTCCGTGTATGTTTAAAAATGATTGATATAATTATGTGCCTTCTTTCTTCTATCATTTTTTCTTTCTTGTGTTTCATTTGCTGTTTGAAGGCCATATTGTAAATAAATGTAATGTATTGTATGTACTTTCACTTAATGTGTTTATCTTCATGAAATAAAGAATTTATTATTATTATAATTATTATTATCATTTGCAACAAAATATATGATGATATCCTGCTCGTGCACCGGTTTCAAGATCCAATGTGGAAAAACTCAGATCCAAGTGCATGGTGTACTGATCCAGCGGGCTGGAGCTTTGGAAAATGCTTTCAAACAACTCCAAATCCAGGCACATCATCATTAGAAACAGATGCTGCCGGACTTCTAAGTGTTATACTAAATGATATCTTCTTCGAGAGTGAAGTGACCTGTAACTTGGCTGCAAATCTCAACACTTTCTCAACAGCAAGTATCTCAGGTTATTTGTTTACCATTGGGGTAGTGTTAGAAGCTTAAATGCGAGATAAAGGATGTTTGTGTGTTACTCTATACATTAGTTCAATAAGGTGCATAGACGTAACATCACAAGTTCCGACTCAAAACTGTTACATTAAAACGACGTAAAAATTGTAATGTTTTTGGAATGTTTTCTGTAACCTTCTTCTTTCATTTGGCATGATTAACTATCTGGCAAAATTCAGCACCAATCTTGCAGATATCGCCTTTCCCCTCTTGAAGAAAGAAAACAAGTTTGTATGGGATCAGCCGCAAACTCAGGCATTTGAGAAGGTCAAACAAGTAAGAACAAATGTTCCAGTGTTAGTTTACTTTGACCGGAACAAACAACTCGTCCTAGAATCTGATGCCAGTCAGTTTGCACTTGGATGTTGCATAATGCAAGATTGCCGACCTATTGCCACTGTCACCAGAGTACTGAACTGCCCTGTTATTTTAACTAAATACCAAAATATTACCAAAATAACACCCTATCATGAACAAAATATTCTTTGAAAGCGAGGTGGGGCAGCTGAGTGAGTTTTTCATTATCGACGAGAAAAAGAACGCTCTCAGCTGCCCAACCTCGCCTTCAAAGAATACTTTTGCAATTGCAGAAGTATGACATTACAGTTCAGTATGTAAGTGGAAAAGATACACCTATCAGTGACTGTCTCTCCCGACAATCAATTACTGATACATATCCTACATTAATCAAAGGTCTCGATTTACAGATACACACAGTCAAGCAACAGTTATTCAATACTGATAATAGATTAGTGATAATTCGGTCAGGAATTCATTAAGAAGAGCAGATGAAAACATTGAAACAAACTATAGTTGATGGATGGCCATAAGAAAGGTCAAGCTGTAATAGGTCAGTTCTAGAATGTAATGTAATGTATGTACTACACTTAATGTGTTTAATGTGAAATAAAGAATTTATTATTATTATAATTATTATCATTATTATTATTATTATCATTTGCAACAAAATATATGATGATATCGTGCTCGCACACCGGTTTAAAGATCCGATGTGGAAAAACTCAGACCCAAGTGCATGGTGTACTGATCCAGCGGGCTGGAGCTTTGGAAAATGCTTTCAAACGACTCCAAATCCAGGCACATCATCATTAGAAACAGATAATGCAGGACTTCTGAGTGTCATACTTAATGATATCTTCTTCAAGAGTGAGGTGACCTGTAACTTAGTGGAAACCCTAACACTTTCTCAACAGCAAGTAACATGAAAACGACGTAATAATTGTAACATTTTTTAGGAGATATGTGTTAGTCCCAATTGTTAAAGCCTTGGATCACATCAGTGGTAATTCAAATCCTGACCCAAAAATTTGGGGCTGCTTTTAAAATACTTACGTCTCAAGTAACAAATTTAAACCATTGTGTTGAGACACAATAAAACAAGAGTTAATTCCACAATTCAAAACAGTCTGCACTGAAGAACACAAAATGTCAGCCACAAACCTATTTGGAAACAATTTTGCAGAAAAAATCAAACAACTAGACCAAGGAAAGGCAGTATGCCTTACTAGCAAACCACACCAGAGTCCTTTTTAGGCACAGCTCAGGTTGAGTTCAGGAAAAGCTTGAAGGAACAAAAGAACTTTCAGAACTATCCTCTTAAGGTAAGAACTTTTTTCCATGCATTTTCAATTGTTATGAATAAATAAAAAAAAAAGTTAAAAATTTGTTGAATTGTTAACTCATTGCTTAAACAGTTCCCAAGATTCAACTCTGTAAAAACAACTATGCGCGCAAAAACTCATCAAATATTGAAATCATGTGTTACCATAAACAGGAATGAAGCTATTCTCAGAGTAAACATGCATCAGTAGCTCTTCAAGAATTGCTATCTTTTATTTTACGCATGATTTTGTGGTTTAGATGGTGTTTATTCTACAAGGAAAATATGTAGCTTAAATTGATTCGATTGTGAGACAAAATTATTTACCAGAAAAATGTCAATCTTATTCCGACAGTGCAGTTACGATAAATTCTTCAACTAATACGTAGTTTTCAAGAAATATCAGACTTGGATGTTTAATGCCAATGACAAAAACGTTAGTAGGAAATTAATGATGCAAATTTTTTTCACAGGTGGAAGGAACATACCTTTGACTTTTTTCTTAAAGCTAAGCTTTTGTATGCATTTAAAATTGATATCAGAATAAATAAGGAAAAAAATTGAAAAAATTTTTTTTGTGCTTCATAGATTTTTACTATAGACTTAAGGTTCAACACCGTGACTGTTTATGTAAAACAAGCACTGATGTAATGTTAAAAAATTCTTTATTTTTCAAATTTTATGTTACGTTACAGTGAATTATAGAGTTTTCTCAGTGAGAAATGATAAGCGTTAAGCCAAAGTTTTAATTCAATGGAAAATTACCAATTTTCATTCTTCACGGAAAATACCAACTTGATATAGCGATTTTCGCTAAAACCAGAATACGTTTAATGTCAGACATATTCCGATAGTGAATTTCGCTTTAAATTCGTCATTAGTTCAGTATGTTTTCAAGTTATGCTTCCGGATTTCAAGGATTTAAAGTAACAAAGGCAATAAAAATAGAGTTTTAAACGATGGTCAGAATCACACTGGAGGGAAAACGCATCAGATCTTAAAGTACATTGGGAGGGAAAACAGTCCAAGTCGTAAAATGCATTGAGTCGTAAAAGTGCATTGGTGCTTAAAGTAGATTTTATACAGGGACTTGAAGCACACTGTGACTGATTTTATAGTTTAAATGACAATCACCTGGAGTGTAATGTTAAAATAATTGCTTTATAATAGTCTCATTGCGTCCTAGTATGTTAAATAAATTCTGAAAGATGAATAACATTTTTCTAGATTTCATAAAAATAAGTGTTATATATACAAAAAACATCAAACAGTTGGGAAACAATCGTTTTATCAATTTCAACTATCATAATGGAAGGTTCTAAAGAGGATGCGTTAAAAAAGTATTACTTTAAATCTAAAAATGCGGGTGCTTTTGCTAGTCCGAGAAAACTTTTTCGAGTACTAAATAAGAAATACCCCGGACAATTTTCTTTAAACTTTATCAAACAATGGATTAATGATCAGGATGCTTATGCTTTGCAAAAAAAGACAATTCAACAAAGAACAACAAAGGCAAGTCAACGAAGAACAACAAAGGCAAGAAAGACAACAAAGGCAAGTCAACAAAGAACAACAAAGGCAAGTCAAGGAAAGGGGAGGCGAAGAAAAAAAAAGGCAAGTCAACAAAGAACAACAAAGGCAAGTCAACGAAGAACAACAAAGACAAGTCAACAAAAAGAACAACAAAGGCAAGTCAACGAAGAACAACAAAGGCATGACAACAAAGAACAACAAAGGCAAGTCAACGAAGAACAACAAAGGCAAGACAACAAAGAACAATACTAACACTTAGTCAGACAACAGTTCTTGTAAGTAGTGGGTATATTAGTATAATAACTTCAATGTTCTTTCATCATCAATAAGATCTATATGAAAGAACTATTCTGTTACATCACTGTTATTAAAAAAAAAATTATCTCTTAAACTACTTTTTATTAAAAAGAATTATGCTACAGTTGTGTTACATATTTAAGTAACTTAATATGTTAAAAATACCCAAATTTGAATTATTACAAAAATACTAAAAAAGTTTATTTCCTTATGTTTATTGTAGACATTGAATGGTTCAACAGTATCTGATGGTAGTACCCATTCCCTCACTATAGCAGGTATAAATAATACAACACTTCTAACCGTTGTTATCACATTTAGCATAGTTTTATTACTTTCATACCTTCTTTTTGCTTTTGTGATTTGCAAAAGAAAACAATGTAACTGTGTTATGCTTAGTAAGGAAGTGCCTATACCTTAACAACATGCTTCCAACTCAAGTCCATATAATAGTGGTTATCTTAGACCTACCTCCGTTAGACAAATGCTTACACATGCTTCCTTTGATGATCATGATAGCATAACAATTAGTATGGGTTCACTAAATGATGATACATATGATTTTGTGGGCAATACACAAATGTAAAGCAAATATTCTTTTGATAAGCTTAACTTCTATACTTTATTTTTATAAAATGAATAATAAAAAACAATGAAAGTAATATTGCTATGACCTTTCCAATACCTTCACTTCCCTCCAGCATTATTCCACCCCTTACTCCTTCTATTTTTCAGTGATTACAGTTGGATGTTTTGCAGGTGTAAGCGCTTTAGTGCTGTTAACTATACTCATTTGTCATGTCTGCGGTTTTATTAAAATTTTAAAAATATGTATGGGACCGGGAGACATCACGTTTGAACTGATTAATGTCAGTACCTCAACTACAGTGGACACCACAACATCCACTTTAGATGCTGAACAGGAAATTGTGGACGTTGACATGTCTGAGGAGCCGATTGCACACAGGCTACGTTCACGTTCATATGTTAAATAAGTACCTTACTTTTTGTAGGTAAAATAGACTTTTCACAAAATCTATAGTAATGGATCATGTCCCTTGGTTGAAATGCATCATATTTCATATTGTGTAAAGAAAATAGACAATAATACTATTGATAAGATAGCAACTTTTTTAATATCCACATTTTTACATACAATAAGTTGAATGTCATTAATTCAAGTGGGATAATATCTTTTAAACATTAATTTCGAATGTTTTCTTAAAAATAAATAAAACCATTAATATAATCAATAAAAAAAAAAAAAAATGAAAAGAAAAATGTAAGTATAACACAGACATTTTTATCATTTTTGTTAATCTGCATTGAAATTTCTATATTACTTAAAAAGTCTTAAAATAGTTAAACTCCATAGTGTACAATTTTTCCACTGAATTTATTCAATCGTATCCAAAGTTAACAGAGTATTTCAGACCCTTACGGCCGAACTCTTAACACAAATTTTTGTCGAATACGACCGAAAGTAGTTCTATATTACTGTCCTCTGTTTTAAAAATTATATAGTAACGGATCTAAATAATATCAAAACATTACAGAATAGCATAATATTATATTGTTGTTTTCTTATAATTTGTAACTTAAATCAATGAGGTATCTGTTCTGTATAGAACTATTTTCCTACGTGGTTTTTATCGTCAGACCGGTGTGACATGAGAAATGTAAGACCCGTGAAATACGTATCGCTCCACCGGATACACTAAATTCAGTGTTTCCGCGAGAGCGCCTTTTCTGACGCACTCATTTTGTCAATTACGCAACAGAAATAGCAAAAAGCGTCTTCTATGACGCAATTAAAATGTGTATGATCAAATAACTACAAAAACAACATTTCAAAACCTCTCAAAATGCTTCGAAATGCAAGATAGATTGTTGATAAAATACGCTTTCGGTATAGGATATGTCTAATTTTGACCCTATTGCATCGTCGTTGTCGTCTGATTTCGGATCGACCCGCATTTTGTACCATTGCGTTTTTGTGTGTGTTGATTCCTATGATACCGTCATCATAGATCGTAGACGCACAACAAGAGATGGTCGACGAACCTTAATAGGGGAAACAAAAACGTCTTTCTGAGTGATTTTAATGATCATTTTGTAGTCATTTCGATCAGACTGTCACTATTGAAAGGGGTTTAAGTGTGCCAAATAACACTAGAAAGTAGGTTTGAAAGTTTTTATTTCAGTATCAAATCTTTAATTATCTAAATATGTGAAAAGATTTGAAATGTCTTTGAATTATATTTGCATTTGACACATGTATACACCATTTTATAACTTTACATGTTATATGAGAAAAGGTACAAATTGGATTTCCGAACAGTGCAGGATTAGATCAATCTGTGCATCTGCTTAATTAATAATAATCTGCACACTTTGCCAGAAATTGGCCCAGAATATTGTAAAAAGCTAGTGTAAGTAATATGTGCACAGTCTAATATAGATCTGTAATATTGTTATCAAAAGCCAACTTGTACCTTTTTAGCTCACCTGGCACAAAGTGCCAGAGTGAGCTATTAGGATCACTCTCCGTACTTCGTCCGTCAGTCCGTCCATTTCCTTCAAACGACATCTCCTCTGAAACCATTGGGCCAATCTTGATGAAACTTTGCAGGGATGTTCCTTGCATAAAGTTCTATCAAAGTTGTTCAAAGAATTCCATTTAATGCAGAACTCTGGTTGCTATAGCAACAAATAGGATAAACTTTAAAAATCTTCTTTTCTGAAATCACAGGGCCTAGAGCTTAGATATTTGGCATGTAGCATTGTCTAGTGAACCTCTACCAAGATTGTTCAATTTATGACCCCTAGGTCAAAATTGACCCCGCCCTGGTGGTCACTTAGTTTTGCATAAGCTTTATACAGGAAAAACATTAAAAGTCTTCTTCTCTGAAACCACAAGGCCTAGAGCTTAGATATTTAGCATGTGGCATTGTCTAGTGAACATATCATAGGAAGTCGGGAACCAGACTATTTGGATGCTAGTACACATTTTATATGTAAATAAATGTAAATATTAAACTACTGTCTTGTGATATGATTCCCACTTGAGAATCTAGGCACACTAGTGCCACATACAAAACAAGAAACACTACAATATTAATGTGTTGGATACATGTGATATATGTCTGTATGACATGAATACTTGATGTATGGTCATGTTTTTGATTTTTACTTTAATGGTATTGTTAACATGAATACTATTTCATTAGGGTGGGGGGGCGCTTGGACTGGCCATAGATACTGGTCCTGTTGGTTTAAAAGATTAGTAGCACAAAGTTTTCTAGAATTAAAATCGAAAGTACAATGGTGAACATAACAAAAAAAGAAATTCGATAATTTTACGGTTTCGTGGCTATCTGAAAAATTGACTTTTGACAGGTAAACAAAAATCATACAGACGAGGGGTGAGTCCTACTTGTGCATTTGGCTAAAGATCACTAATGTATATTAAAAAGGGCATTTTTGGGTGTGACTAAGGTGGTTCTACAGATTTATTGGGGTGTAACTACTCAACGAATGTTTTGGTATGCGGACCGTGCTTAAATGGTATACAGTAAGTCTATGGAAAAAGATTTAGTGTAGTCATACCATTAATCTCAAAAGTGTCAGGTATGTGTTTTTTTCGTGTATGTTTTAAAATGATTGATATAATTATGTGCCTTCTTTCTTCTATTATCTTTTCTTTCTTGTGTTTCATTTGCTGTTTGAAGGCCATATTGTAAATAAATGTAATGTAATGTATGTACTTTCACTTAATGTGTTTATCTTCATGAAATAAAGAATTTATTATTATTATTATCATTATTATTATTATTATCATTTGCAACAAAATATATGATGATATCGTGCTCGCGCACCGGTTTCAAGATCCAATGTGGAAAAACTCAGATCCAAGTGCATGGTGTACTGATCCAGCGGGCTGGAGTTTTGGAAAATGTTTTCAAACGACTCCAAATCCAGGCACATCATCATAAGAAACAGATGCTGCAGGACTTCTAAGTGTAATACTAAATGATATCTTCTTCAAGAGTGAAGTGACCTGTTACTTGGCTGCAAGTCTCAACACTTTCTCAACAGCAAGTATTTCAGGTTATTTGTTTACCATTGGGGTAGTGTTAGAAGCTTAAATGCGAGATAAAGGATGTTTGAGTGTTACTCTATGCATTAGTTAAATAACGTGCATAGACGTAACGTCACAAGTTTCGACTCAAAACTGTTACATTAAAGCAACGTAAAAATTGTAACGTTTTTGGAACGTTTTCTGTAACCTTCTTCTTTCATCTGGCAAAATTCGCGCCAATCTTGCAGATATCACCTTTCCCCTCTTGAAGAAAGAAAACAAGTTTGTATGGGATCAGCCGCAAACTCAGGCATTTGAGAAGGTCAAACAAGTAAGAACAAATGTTCCAGTGTTAGTTTACTTTAACCCGAACAAAAACTCGTCCTAGAATCTGATGCGAGTCAGTTTGCTCTTGGATGTTGCATAACGAAAGATTGCCGACCTATAGCCACTGTCACCAGAGTACTGAACTGCCCTGTTATTTTAACTAAATACCAAAATATTACCTAAATAACACACTATCATGAACAAAATATTCTTTGAAGGCGAGGTGGGACAGCTGAGTGCGTTTTTCATTATCGACGAGAAAAAAACCGCTCTAAGCTGCCCAACCTCGCCTTCAAAGAATACTTTTGCAATTGCAGAAGTATGACATTACAGTTCAGTATGTAAGTGGCAAAGATACACCTATCAGTGACTGTCTCTCCAGACAATCAATTACTGATACATATCCTACATTAATCAAAGGTCTGGATTTACACATACACACAGTCAAGCAACAGTTATTCATTACTGATAATAGATTAGTGATAATTCAGCCAGGAATTCATTAAGAAGAGCAGAATGATGAAAACATTGAAACAAACTATAGTTGAGGGATGGCCAGAAGAAAGGTCAAGCTGTAATAGGTCAGTTCTACAATGTAATGTAATGTATGTACTTTCACTTAATGTGTTTACCTTCATGAAATAAAGAATTTATTATTATTATTATTATTATCATTTGCAACAAAATAAATGATGATATCTTCCTCGCGCATCGGTTTAAAGATCCGATGTGGAAAAACTCAGACCCAAGTGCGTGGTGTACTGATCCAGCGGGCCGGAGTTTTGGAAAATGCTTTCAAACAACTCCAAATCCAGGCACATCATCATTAGAAACAGATGCTGCAGGACTTCTAAGTGTAATACTTAATGATACCTTCTTCAAGAGTGAAGTGACCTGTAACTTGGCTGCAAATCTCAACACTTTCTCAACAGCAAGTATTTCAGGTTATTTGTTTACTGTTGGTGTAATGTTAGAAGCTTAAATGCGAGATAAAGGATGTTTGTGTGTTACTCGGTACATTATTTTAATAACGTGCATAGACGTAAGGTCACAAGTTCCGACTCACAACTGTAACATGAAAACGATGTAAAAATTGTAATGTTTTTGAGGAGATATGTGTTATTCCCAATTGTTAAAGCCATGGATCACATTAGTGGTACATTGTAATTCAAATCTTGACCCCAAAATTTGGGGCCTACACATTGGAGATGCTTTTAAAATACTTACGTCTCAAGTAACAAATTTAAACCATCAACGTTGAGACACAATAAAACAAGAGTTAATTCCACAATTCAAAACAGTCTGCACTGAAGAACATAAAATGTCAGCCACAAACCTATTTGGAGACAATTTTGCAGAAAAAATCAAACAACTAGACCAAGGAAAGGCAGTACGACTTACTAGCAAACCACACCAAGTCCTTTTTAGGCACAGCTGGGCGGAGTTTGGGAAAAGCTTCAAGAACAAAAAGAACTACCAGAACTACCCTCAAAAGAGAAACCACCATGAATTTGCACTTGTTAGTATTTGAAAATAAATGTTGAATTGGTTGAATTGTTAACTCATTGTAAAATTTGTGAAGATTCAACTCTAAAATCTCTATAGCGTGCAAAAATTCACAAATATGGAAATCATGTGACCATAACACAGGGAAGAAGCTATTCATCAGTGTAAACACACGTGAGTATCTCTTCAAGTCTTGCTATCTTTTATTTTACGCATGATTTTGTGGTTGTAGATGGTGTTGATACCTGATAAATTATGTGTAGCTTAAATTAATTTGATTGTGAGACAAAATGTTAGTTTGACGAAAGTAGGTCAATCTTATGCACATGCAGTGACGATGAATTCTTAATCTTAGTCGGACACGATAAAATATCATGACAAAAACTTTATATAAATGAAATTAATGAGCTATTTTTGTGTGCAGCAAGCACGTTTAAAATATAGTTGTCTACCTGTGATACTACTCAGTTAAATGATATTTAGTCATGACATGATTACCTCCCATAGAAGCTCCTCCGCCATTTGTACCAACACGATTTAATGAAAAAGATCGGTGTATGTACTCTTCATGTCTAGGTTTCTTTATATTGTAAGTAATTTGGTAACTAAGCAGTTATTTCAAAAGAACTGTTTCAGCATTTTGCTTGTGTGTCATTTCTCGTGCCACATGATAAATAAAATTGCGTTATACTCAAATATCAAACGTCATTTCTCAATATATCAGAAAATGACAATACAATAAACTGACTTTTCATGCAATAATTGTTTTTCCGAGAGACAATGATTCTCCCAAGGTCTAGTCAAAATATTTAAGTGATGTCTTGAGCAAAATCTGAGTCTTAGATAATTTTCATCTTGGGTCAGAATCTCGCTATAACAGGAGCAATATTGCCCATTCTCTGCTTTGCAGTGATGTCATACTGACCAATTAACCTATCAGATTGTGAGGTCACGTTCATTTCTTTATTCGGTGAAAGGTGAAAACTTAGTCTGTATGGTAAACATGTATGCCAGTTTAAATGTAGAATTATTATAAAAACAATTTATGTTACAAGCTAATAGTAGACCGTCGTCTCCTTTCATTTTCATTCTTGGCTTTTGTAAAGATGCTTAGAGACCAGTGATGAAAGCCGAGGAATCACCTTCACCGAATGTACAAAATTGATCAGTACCCAGATGTGTGAAGCCAAGAATACGAAAAATAACACAATAACTTGACGCATGTACAATTAGTTCGACTATCCCAAGGTCGTGCTTTCGATTGGTCACTTTGAACACATCTCCATGCAAGAAATCTGATAAAATAATGAACTATGTTAAGTAGTAAAGTACCCCTAAATTGTATTATTGCTCGCCATTCTTGATGTGCTTGCATTATGTTACAAGCAATGTAACCTCATCTACACATATGAAAAGTCTATCTCTTAATATTCCAGTAGGCACTCCATAGATTCTTGCTGCCTTCCTAACTTTCAATTTTTTCTTTTACAGCTTTGTAGGCTTGAATAAATATTTCTGATGAATAAGACCGTATCTTTTGCTTTTAGTTATTATTTTTTAGACATTATTAACAGACAATCCTAAAACCTGATAACTTACTATGACAATGCAGACAATTATTTGGGGTTGTCACAACATAAGCTGATTTTTAAATATTTACAGTAACTTATATTATGTAGTGTTTTACATTATAATTACCTGTTTAATTCGCATTTTGATTGCTTCGAGTAACCGCTGTTGATGTACATTTATTTACAAATATAATATTATGCTAGTTGCTACAATGTAGTAATGATATATATTTGACATTTGAATTTTCCAATCTCTTCTTGCAGAAATGTCAAGGCCGTAGAAGTTGAGGCAACTGGAATAGAAGACTAGCAAGCAGAACTGTGAAAGCCTTTCAGGACCCTCACCATGTTAAAATGGGCCCTTCATAAAGAAAGTAATGAGGATGAATTAAAATGGCCAGAATGACAGGGCCAATTAGCATGATAAGACTGGAAATTGCAAGAGGGAGCGAGACAGTTAACATAACCTGCAAGATGTATCTGACTTTCATCAATTACAATTTAGAAACTGTCTTCTTCGAAATTGGAAAAGATAGCACTTGATATTTTGGAAAAACATGTCCTTGTACATCATCATGATAAATGTGGGTATAATTCATCAAACTGAGAGATTTGTCCAAAATGTGTAAGATGATAAGACAATGTGATAGAGACTTTGCAGTATTGACCATTAACACCAATCACATTGGTAATTTGTTTCCTAGCTGTTCATTTATAATATTGGGTCAGTTATTTCAAACATTTACATCTAAGCAGCTGATGAAGAAAATTTCAGCTATTACTTTTATTATGACACTTTCTTATTTCTAGCAAAGTTGGGACATTTTTGGTATATGGATTGGACTCAGTTCTAGACTTTCGCACTCCCTACATCTAGCACATTATATTCTAAAAACATAGATTATGTGTTCAATGAACGTAAAATGATGATAATGATAATAAGTACAATTTCAAAGAAGAACCTGTGGCTAAAAAATGCCTTGTTTGATGGAGTTGATAAAAACCTATACTCGGTTTTGAATTGTACTGAACACTGTTGTAGACGTTTATGTGTAACGCTTCTAAATAATTTTCATGTACTGGTATAATCAACCATGATTTTTAGACTTTGTGCTTATGATTGTTACTTATTGTACATTATTTTATTGTTTATTAAACAATTAATGACCAAAAAAAGGACACGCTTGAAAGCTGCGATTTTTCTTTAAAACAGAACATTTTGATTTAAATACAGAACAATTGGGAATGTTAATTGATAAATACTTTGTACATTCACAACTCAGAGATGTCGCACAGCTTGGATTTGCAAACAAATTCAAACTTGACTGTATTAGTACGAAAGGCCATATTTTTCACACCAATCGCGAGTGACAATGCTAAAGGACCAATTAAAGCAGATTTTTAACTAAAATAAATATTCTAAATTAACATAAAGGTGATAAATATTCTAGATTCTGACAAAAAAAATAACTCGATGCTTTTTGAAACAACAAACAAAAACAACATAACACTGCAAACAGTAACAGCAATTATCAACGAAAAACGTCAGCGATGTCTGATTCGACCTTTGTGATTCAATGGATCTAAATTCAACAGCTTGCCTTTACTGGTGTGTTTTACCAATATTTTAATTAATAAATATTTTCACACAAAGTCACTCCAAAATACTCAGAGAAACGCGAAGTCCCGCGATCAAAATTTTCACTCCAACAACAATTTTGCTTCCCTTCCACCATGTATTTCTTCTAGAAGAAACAACAAATGAATCATATCGAATATAGTTTGGTTTGTTTTTAGCTTTTGAGAGAGCAGTGTGAATATTGAAGTTACTATAATGTTCATATCTACATGACTTTTTTTTGTACTCACGCCACACTTCACATTTTTTGCATAATCCTCCAGGCCTGTACTGTGTCAACATCACAACTTAGCAATGGACAATAAAGTTGAGAACTTCTAATTGCGTTGTTGCTGTTTACAAGTCCAGGACTTTCATAAAGTTTTAATTGTATTGTTACCATGAATACTATTTCATTGATCTCAGAGTGTTTGTCAGGTATGTGTTATTGCGTGTATGTTTGAGCATGATTGATATATGAGCCTTTTTTGTCCTATTATTTTTTCTTTCTTGTTTTATAGTTTCATTTGCTGTTCGAAGGCCACATAGTAAATAAGTGGAATGTAATGTTTGTATTTTCACTTAATGTGTTAACCTTCATGAAATAAAGAATTTATTATTATTATTATTATTATTATTATCATTTGCAACAAAATATATGATGATATCCTGCTCGTGCACCGGTTTAAAGATCCGATGTGGAAAAACTCATACCCAAGTGCATGGTGTACTGATCCAGCGGGCTGGAGTTTGGGAAAATGCTTTCAAACGACTCCAAATCCAGGCACATCATCATTGGAAACAGATGCTGCAGGACTTCTAAGTGTAATACTGAATGATATCTTCTTCAAGAGTGAGGTGACCTTTAACTTAGCGGAAACCCTAACACTTTCTCAACAGAAAGTATCTCAGGTTATTTGTTTACCATTGGCATAATGTTACAAGCTTAAATGTGGGATAAAAGATTATTATTATTATTTGCAGCAAAACATATGGTGATATGTTGCTCGCATCTGATGTGGAAAAACTCTGACCAAAGTACATGATGTACTGATCAAGCTAACTGGAACTTTGCTAAAAGCTTTCAAACGGAGTTTTGGAAAATGTTTTCAAACGACTCCAAATCCAGGCACATCATCATAAGAAACAGATGCTGCAGGACTTCTAAGTGTAATACTAAATGATATCTTCTTCAAGAGTGAAGTGACCTGTAACTAAATTGCGGAGACCCAAACACTTTCTTAACAGTAAGTATCTCAGGCTATTTGTTTACCGTTGGCGTAATGTTAAAAGCTAACTGCAAGATAAAGGATGTTTGTGTGTTACTCTGTACATAAGTTTAATAATGTGCATAGACATAACGTCACAAGTTCCGACTCAAAACTGTAACATGAAAACAACGTAGAATTGTAACGTTTTTGGGGTTTTTCAAAAGAAAGTGAAAATGGCTCTGATGATCTCAAGGCACCTTGAATGTCATTCCAAGGCTCTCAATTCTTTACTCACGAAGCCAGTTGTAAACAATACTGCAAAGTGGCGGGTAGGTGGAAAGGATATAGAAACACAAGCTACTGCAGCTTAAATGACAGAGTAAAGTAATTATTTTAGCGTGAAATGCTATCTTGTAACTATCTTATAACCAATCTCCAGGATGTTTCTGGATTTAGTAGTTTTACACCTTTTTTAAGCCTGTATCTTACGAGAGTTATCTCCCATTTCTAAAGTTCCACCATTATTATTTTGTAACAGAAAATGGCTGACAAATTGTCAAAGACTGTACGTTAAAAATACAAGAAAATAATAGTCTTATGGCCCAACGTTGTAAGTTATCGCCTGTTTTATTAACTTTAGTATACTGTTCAAATTTTGTACATGTATAAGGGATCGGTAAGGTCAGAAATAAAGCTAAAATGAGTGGTGCTACTGTCAAATTTTGATGGATTGGATAAAAACCTGTACTCAGTTCTGAAATGTACCGAACGCTGTGGTAGATGTTTAGGTGTAACGCTACTAAATAATTTTTATATATAATCAACGACAATTTTTAAACTTTGTGCTAATGATTGTTACTTATTGTAATTAATTCTCAAAAACATTATTTTAGGCAATTTGGTAAATAGTTTTAGCACTAGATGTTTTAGAAACATTAGTCATTTACTCTTATCTGTTTATTATTACTATTATTATAATTATTATTATCATTATTTGCAGCAAAATATTTGATGATATGCTCGCGCATCGGTTTAAAGATCCGATGTGGAAAAACTCAGACCCGAGTGCATGGTGTACTGATCCAGTGGGCCAGAGTTTTGGAAAATGCTTTCAAACGACTCCAAATCCAGGCACATCATCATTAGAAACAGATGCTGCAGGACTTCTAAGTGTAATACTCAAAGATACCTTCTTCAAGAAGGTGACCTGTTACTTGGCTGCAAATGCCAACACTTTCTCAACAGCAAGAGTATCTCGGGTTATTTTGTTTACTGTTAGCGTTGTGTTAGAAGCTTAAATGCAAGATAAAGGATGTTTGTGTGTTACTCGGTACATTAGTTCAATAACGTGCATAGACGTAACGTCACAAGTTCTGACTCAAAACTGTAACATTAAAACGATGTAGAATTGTAACGTTTTTGGTTTTTTTCAGGAGAAAGAAAGTGAAAATGGTGTACTGATCCAGCGGGCTGGAGCTTTGCTAAATGTTTTCAAACAACTCCAAATCCAGGCACCTCATCATTAGAAACCAAACATCAAAAGTAATTATTGGCAAACTCGAGCAACATTTTACCCATCATGGTATTCCAGATACTGTTATATATTGGATAAAGCTTGTATCTTTTCATCAGAAAAATTCAAATCCTTTGCTAAACAATGGGACTTTAAGCATAATACATTGTCTGCAAGCTACGCTCAGTTGAATGGTAAAGCCAAAAATGCTGTGAAAGCTGCCAAAAGACCGACGAAAAAAGCTAAACATTCGAACACAGATCCAATGTAAGCACATCTGAATCTGAGAAATACACCATTACAGGCAACAGATTACAGCCAGGCACAACAACTAATGATCAGAAGAACAAGAATACTAATTCTATCTATGAAAGCATTCCAACTGAAACCAACTGTACCAAATGAAGTTAAACAAACATCACACTCTTCAATTCCCGTTTGGGTGAATTCTGAAGGTCACCCAATCCTTCAAGTCAATTTCGAACACTTTAGCCACACTTCAAAAGGAGGTAGACTTGTTGAAGAGGAATAATCCTAAAACTGATTCAACAGACGAAAAAACAAAGGATAGAAACCCTAAAGCAAAAGCCCAGATACTGACAGTGACGACAGTGACTTTGAAAATATTCTTCAACATTAAAATGGTACCAAAGGCATGACTGGAAATGATGATCTGTTTCAAGAACACAGAGGTTTTGCAAGAGGCTGGTGAAACTGGAGATCATATAGTTTCACTCTGATGGAGTAGATTCTTGTCCAGACAACAAAAGCTTTCAATTTAAAGTTTCAATGCTACCACTTATATAATTGTAGCCAGACTGAATTCTTTTTCGATACAGATAGTTCCATGATTCAAGCTTTTACCGAAAAATGTTCAAGGCCATGCTGGTATTGAATAACTTTGATATTTTTCTGCGCTTGTTTTGTTTTTATTGACATGTTTTGGACTTTGAGATACCAGTTAAACTATTTAATAAAATAAGGGATGTCAACGAATACCCAAATTGGTATTCGGATATTCGGTCAGCCTTCCAAACGAATATCCGGTCGTTATATGTACCAATAGATCTAATACGTTGTTGATCAATTTGTCATATATTTTCGCGATAATAAAATTTACGGCTTACAGTTACCCTAGCTAGGCGAAACATTAGTCATTTACTCTATCAATATCTTTGTTTATTATTATTATTATCATTATCATTATTTGAAGAAAAATATATGATGATATCGTGCTAGCGCATCAGTTTAAAGATCCGATGTGGAAAAACTCAGACCCAAGTTCATGGTGTACTGATCCAGCGGGCCGGAGTTTTGGAAAATGTTTTCAAACGACTCCAAATCCAGGCACATCATCATAAGAAACAGATGCTGCAGGACTTCTAAGTGTAATACTTAATGATATCTTCTTCCAGAGTGAAGTGACCTAATACTTGGCTGTAAACCCTAACACTTTCTGAACAGTAAGTATCTCAGGTTATTTGTTTACCATTGGGGTAGTGTTAGCAGCTTAAATGCAAGATAAAGGATGTTTGTGTGTTACTCAGTACAAGAGTTTAATAATGTGCATAAACGTAACGTCAATAGAACTGACTCAAAACTGCAACATGAAAACGACGTAAAAATCATGAAGTTTTTGGGAAGATATGTGTTGAGTTAAATTTTTTCTGTAATCTTCTTCTTTCATTTGTTACGTTTTTGTTTGTTTGGGTCACCTTATCCGCTCACCTGACTACCACTGGCTATAATAAAAGGGCTCATGATTCTAACATAATATGTAGAGGTCCACTACACAACGCTAAGTAACATTTCAAATATCTATTATCTGCCTGTTGGCCTTATGTTATTTTTAAAGTTTTCCCTATAAAAGCCTATGTGAAATCAAGTGACTTCCCCCCTCCTGGCAAGGAGTTATTTTGACTAGGGGGTCATGATTTGAACAATCTTGGTAGAGGTCCACTAGACAATGCTACATGCTTAATATCTAAGCTCTAGGCCTTGTGGATTCAGAGAAGATTTTTATAGTTTTTCCTATATAAGCATATGTAAAACCAAGTGACTCCCCCCAAGAAGGGTCAATTTTGACCCAAGGCTCATAATTTGAACAATTTTGGTAGAGGTCCACTAGACAATGCTACATGCCAAATATCTAAGCTCTAGGCCTTGTGGTTTCAGAGAAGAAGATTTTTAAAGTTTTTCCTATTTGTTGCCATAGCAACCAGAGTTTTACATTGAATTGAATTCTTTGAACAACATTGATAGAGCTTCATGCAAGGAACATCCCTGCAAAGTTTCATCAATATTGGCCCAGTGGTTTTAGAGGAGATGTTGTTTGAAGGAAATGGTGGACGGACGAACGGAGTACGACAGACTCCGGACGGAGAGTCATCCGTATAGCTCACTCAGGCACTTTGTGCCAGGTGAGCTAAAAAACATAGAAATCTGACTGACTGGGTGGGTTTGTTTACCCTTGACACGTGACAGTCATATGACCAAGTGCGTCACTGACTCACTGACAATCCGATTGAAATTTTTGACAGCTCTACCTTTTTATAGCCTGATAGGTCAAAGTTTCAGAAATAGTAAGAACAATTTTTTTTATTATGTTTGACTTGGTAGTATTTTTCATGGCCAAATTTCCATACATAATGATAGTTTCAAAGTTTTTAACGTTCCTGGCGATGGAAACTGTTTCTTCCACCGCCTTATTATTTTATATCAAGGTGATTTAACCAACAGTCATTTTTCATTAGCATGCCAATTTGCTTAATCTTGAATAATATCTGCAGGATACACTGGTAGTATTTCCGAGATGGTGTTGTTCTAGGTGCCAAGAAAAAATAGGCAAGTCCAAATCGTAACTAAATCCATGCGGATACTTAGCTGCATACCTTATACTGGACCACGTCCATCCCAAGAGGACCACACACGTGTATGAGGGGCAACCTTACTGGAACCACAACTGCTGTCTTCGGTATGTGCTTTTGTTTGGTGCTCAGTCAGTCATAATAAGAGATTCCCTGTATCTTATCATTGAATAAAATATAGTCAGGAGTTTGTATGCCTAGTACATGTAATTAAATCACTGGTGCGTAGCACCAGTGATTTGATTTTTTGTATCCAATCAACTTCTTATGCATTGATAAAATATAGGGAATAGATTATTCTAATACATCATTATCTTTGAAAACTATCTCCAACTTTATTGAACTTGCAGTAGACATTATCACAACTTTGAAACACGATATGTGATTGGACGTGCTTGTTTATATTCGTTAGGTCATTTAAAGCACAACATCTTAGGAAAACATCCTTTATCATAAGATAAAATACAGACTTCTCCCTATATGTTTATATAGGAAAAGAAGTCACTTGTGTTATAATTTTTCAGGTAATGAACTGTGGTGCTTACTCGGAAAGAATGGATAGTGAACAACCTTTCGGAGACATTGCTCAAAGAAAATTGATAGTGAATAACTAATAATGACATTTCTAAGAAAGTATACATGTATAAACTCTTTATTAGTTGAAATAAATAAACACAATTTAATATGTAAATTTTTTGGATTAAAGCTTTGATCATTTATCAAGTGATAATGCTCATCCACGAATATCAACCCAAAGATCAGCTGGCCAGTTTGTTGATTAACACAAGTGTTATTGACTGTTCAGTGTTTAGTTTCACATTTTTTGCTGAAATTTACATGTTCAATCTATATGGATTGCTTTAGTTTTGAAACCAATTGATTTATGTATGATCTGTGTGGAATGTGTATCCATGAGGTGTAAACAAATATTGCATATTTCTTACCCTATGTTGTTTTTTGCTTTCAGTATAGTTGCCGGCATAGTGTGTGATGTATACGTATTTGCAATTAGTAGATGTTTCAATTAGCTCCCAATCAGGTCATTTTTGGCAAGACTCTTTTAGATGTAACCACACAAAGATAGCATCAATCTACAACATTGTTGGGTTACCCTCTCAAGTCGTTCCTTTTGTTACTATGGAGATGATAAAGTACAAACATTTAGTGATAATTTTATTTTTCGAATATCTACTCGTGTAAAATGTCATACACTTAATTTTGACAATATTTCAAGAAAACAAATTGAAACTAACAAGGTTGTGTTGTTTGTACTTTGAATCCCCTTCATATAGATAAATTGGATTAAGTATAAATGTAAGATTCTGAGCTGGATATTATGGAAAGCTTAGTTCTAAGATTCTTATTGTCAAATCATTTTGATGTTTGTTACTTACCAAAAGCCGAAATTCAAATTGGCATATACTTGTTAAACATGTAATGATTAATGGATATAAAGAGACCTTCACTTCACAGTTCTTTGCAACATGTAGATATTTTTAATAATTTGTGTCTAATTTGGCATCTGAATATTAAAAACTGTACATCCATAAGAATATTTTAGTATTCGCAAGTCTTTTGGATGTCTAGTGAATGTCTTCAGGTAAATAGTTGGCCCAAAAGGATCAGCTTTGAAGTCAATACAATTTCTTTTTTATTGATGTAATTTTATACTTCAATTTTGGTATAGTAATAGGTTACAAGTTACAGGATTCTGTGCCACCTTATACAATTCTTGATGTTTCTGTTTTTTTCAGCAAGATTCCTTTAAATTTGGCCTAGTAGCTTTGCTGTAGGTCTTCTGATGTGCTAAAAGGTGTCTGAGCAATTGTCACATTACAGTACAGAAATACTTTTTCATTTATAGTAGTCTACAGAGAAAGAGCAGTCCCTGACTGACTATGCACAGAATGAGAAAGTTTGTGTATTCATAGACTACATGTACTAATTTTAGATTAAATTTTCTTTAAATGATCTGATTCACTGTACTCATCATTTGTTTGTATGTTATTACATATTACAAGAATTCAAGTCTATCCTGATAAATATTTTGTGCTATGATGGAAAGAGCCTCTGATGGAGTAGGTTCTTCGTTGCCCAGACAACAAAAGCTTTCAATTTAAAGTTGCAATGCTACCACTTATATTATTGTGGCCAGACTGAATTCTTTTTCGATACAGATAGTTCCATGATTCAAGCCTTTACCGAAAAATGTTCCAGGCCATGCTGGTATTGAATAACTTTGATATTTTTCTGCCCTTGTTTTGTTTTTCTTGACATGTTTCAGACTTTTAGAGACCAGTTAAACTATTTATTTAATAAAATACATGAAGAGATTAAAAAGTAAAATTTGTCCTATCTGCTCACAGATTATACACGAGTCCAGTGAATGGGTGTATTTCTTGATGTATCTGGACTCATCATACTCCCAAGTCCTTTCTGAAACAGGAGGTATGCTGCACATTTCATCATCTCATGCAGGGCAGACTTAATGACCGAACCACTTCCATAATGCCATGATGCATTAGTGAAATATATGTTGTGTTCAATCATCTAAAATATCTAGATGTATTTTAACATCCAATGCTGACACCTGCTATGAGTAACTATGTGCTATGTGTATGAACATTCTATTCTAGGACAAGAGTAACTTCCTTGTTCATGTAAGACTCAAATTTTTAATTTTAATAGCACTATTATGAAAATATCTATATATTTCCATGATAAAATTTGCACTGAGTATTAACCAATATTTTCCGTATATGGCAAGAAAACCAACACAGGACAGAACTAGATGCCACATTGCATAGTACTAAATTTTAACATATGCTAGAATTCATGAAAATTTCTTCAATAGATATAAGCATTGCTTGGAATCATTTATAGAGTTGCCTGTGAACTGTTGAAAAATCTTTCAATATCTAGGCCTAACTATTTTTAACACTGTCTCGAATTTTTTCCAAATCAAACAGTTTTATAGCTTGAACAGTTTATTAGATGAACCTATATATCATCCAAAATGTTTTCTATCATAGTGCAGAATATTTGCCAGGACAGACTGGACTTTATTTAATGTACAGTCCAAATCCTTTACCTCGACTTCGGTTATCTCCATTTTTCAATATCTCAGTGGATTTTATCGGTCCAGATCTTTTCCCTTCTTATTCTTTATCAATCAACTACGGATACCTCGATTTCTTTATCTTGATTTTTTTCGATATCTTGACTAATTTTTTTATCCCCAACTGTGAAATTTCCTCTATTTTGACATCCGATATCTCGATGTGACATTTATCACCTGCCAAAAAAGTGCAAAAAGCTGCACGCGATTGTATTCGCTCAATTGTCGTCTGCTGTCAGAAGTGCGAAAAAACACAACGCGTGGCTATTCACTCAGTGATTCGGTTAATGACCCGAAATTAATTATCTGGCGCACATGTGTAAGCTGTATAGTATGCGGAATGGGTAACTTGTATTGAATTGTGTCAAAACTGAGTAAATTTTTTTGCATCTATAAACAGCAAGAAATGAAGATTCTGTCAATTATACATTGTGTCTTCAATATGTACACATTAGACAGATTACATCTCGATATTGAGAAAAAATGGAAGAGTCACGTCGGAGGGCGGAAGTCATGAAATTGTCCGAGCACCAGTCGAGCAATCCAGAGAAGGGCCCGGTAACCAACCTGGAAGGATATCTGGATCAGCAAATGCTGAGAGTTTTGGAGAAGGACCCGGACCATTTATTTAAGCAGGTCAATATGTACAACATAGTATGTTTGTATAAAGGTACGTATTAACTTGCCCAAACGTCTTTCTATCAACAATAATCTTGCTTACCCCACCTATCGAGCATATATGATCTAAATTTTTTTCGATATCTCAACTTTTTTCTTTGGTCCAAAGGAAATTGAGATAACGAGAGTAGACTGTATAATAATATTCAGATAAATGATGATTACAATGAATCAGATCCTTTAAGGAAAATTAACGATGACATGATATGGCTGGAATATTACAAAGGAAATTCAAAACCAAAACATCAAGCATTGTATTAGGTGGCACCAAATTGCATAACATTTAACCAGTATCTATACCAAAAATAAAAACAAATTTTTTAAAAGTGTAAAATTACGGTAACAGAAAAGAAATTGCATTGATTACAAGACTGAAACTTCCGCACAAACCTTTTACCCAAAGACACCACTAGGTTTCTCAATGACACCCATAAAATGCCAAAATATTATAATATCTAGCTGTCAAATCAAAAACAATTTACTAGAATATGTGTACAATGTTGCAACTTGAGAACATGTATGCTTTTATTTTAGTTTTAGTCCTGGCTGTATTTAAAGGGTGAAACTCTGAGAACATGTAGGGGCAAGTTGAAGAGTCAGATACAGATACAATCAGGGAAAAATATTAACTTTTTTTATCCAGGGGGCACCTGGGCTCCTAACTTTTAAAATTTAGGGGCCCAGTACAATATTTAGGAGCCCAGCATATATTGAAAATGTTTTTAACCCCAATCAGCTAAGAAAATTTGTTTGTCATATTCAGTATAATATTTTCGTTTCTGCTCAACTGATTGCTTTTGTTTTGGTTGTGGTTGATTGACATTTTCTAAATAACGCCACATTGTAAGACAGTTGACCAAAAAAGCTGTGGATTATAGGAAAACTTCTATTTCTCTGTTGTAAACCTGTCAATCATGGGCGCTGCCAACTTGGATCTAGTCGTGTGACGTAGTTTAAAAATTGAATGGCCTTTTACCCGAAACGGATCAAAATAACAAAAGTTTTAAAATAACGGAAAATTTTCACGATTTTTTTCCACCTTGGCCCGTTACTTGCAAATTTTACGCGCCCAGTCGATGTTTTACTCGCCATGGGTGACTGTTAATATTTTTCCCTGTACAATGGATTGCAGGTACTAGACCCTTTGAAAATATCCCTTGGTTCTTTAGGTGCCTGGTGAATAGCACCTATAGAATTAAAGACTACCTCTTGGTTTCCAACCAGTTCATCTCAATATGGGTGAAAAATACTGAAAAGCATGTCTGAAATTTCAAGTGTCAAGGCTAGGATTCGAACTAGGCTTTCGGATTTGAAGTCTAGATCATTAACCACTGTACCACAGAGCAATCCTGAAGTAATGTAAGTGTTGCATGAAGCACTTTCATGTACTTTCCAATTTTTTCATAAAAACACACCATTCAATGTAAGTTTAAGGGTTATCTAAATGACTCATTACAATGAATAAACTGAAACCAAAAGATAAACAAAAACATGAATTCTTTGCAGAGTCTTTAATGCCTCACATCAATTCTTTTCTTGTTGTCCTCCTTAGGTACAGTCTAGGGAATCTTCTTATTTTTTTCAATGTGTCACTTTTTTTGTAACACCACATATTAAATCACCAGCAGGTAAAGCTCTCTTTTTATATCTATTAACCAATACATATTTCACAATAATGCACCAATTTGATTTTCAGTGCTTGAGAAGTAGCTAACATCGCAAGTTTTGATAGTAAAAATATTATATTTAGCTATCAGTTATATCTAGCTTAGACTCTAATCACTATCTAACCCAAGACATCTTACATCAATAGACATTCCCATAATTAATTAATCTTATAACGTTCATAAGAAAAGGAATGACTTAGAAGCCCAATCAAACCATTTTTAAATTGTTGCTTCTTTGTATGGTTACATTTGAAAGAGTCTCGCTAAAAATAACCTGAACAGTCGCTAACTGAAACACCTACTAATTGCAATTATGTTGATGACATAATTCAGGACTTCATTAAACGTCATGACATCATACATCACACACTATGCTAGCAACTATCATTCGAACTTTAATTAGTCTTCTCCAATCTGACATACTTTGTGATTGTATTTTAGATTTTAATTGATTTTGACATGGCAAAATTGCTATTTACTTGGAAGATTGTCTTGATCCTTCAGCAAAACCAAGAAAATGTAACTATTAAATTTTTCAATTTATAAAAATGAAGCAAAACAAAATGCTATAATTTGATCTAGCATTGAAGCCTTTTACTCTAAAACCAACTATGTATACTGAGTTTGTACAAAATAAATAGTATTTTGTGATAAAGTTTCTTCAACATGATTAAATGAACAAGAGCTTTAGATGACAGTAAACTCGACTACTCAAAACGCTTTGATAGTAAATTGAAAACATTTCTATCATAAAGGCTTTAAACTGTTAAAACTAAAGATGAAACAGTAATGCAGACATAAAAGACGATGCCAAAGATGTTTTTCTCATTTAAATAGCTCTCCTTAAAGTGATTGTGTAGTTTTTCAAACATTATTATCTACTTGAAATGAGCAAATGTTTTACAGGAGTTGCATAGACAGATTTGTTCATGGTCATTTAAAATTTAAGACAAACAGCGTATTTCATCCTACACGTAAACGCTCTATAATGACTGTATATAATCATAAATATGTTATGTATATGTTGAGGCCCGCATGGAAGATCGGGAAACTGAATGCCAAAGCCTTGCTAAATAAAGACGTTACTTACTTACATAAGGGCCCCACAGATTAGGAACGCAGTGGTCAGCGGCTAGGTTAGTCATTAAGAGGCTTCGGCGGTTTAGGTTAAACTCTGAGAAAAAAGAAATTAATTAATTAACTAACATGGTAGAATTTTGTGTATGTAGAGGTTTTGGAATTATGGACGAGGAAGATCAGGTAGGATTTTAAGAATTTATTGACCGAGCAATACGGATACTATCATTAATCACCCTCAATGTTTTAACAGTCTGACACAAATTTTATGTTGAATATATATTACATTCTTAGATAACTGTGACAAAGATCTAAGTCATTGGACGTAGCACAAAGTTTTGATGAAATGGATATCACATTTCTCAAATATATGCTTTGAAACTTACTTAAATTGATTTTTCTTGCTAAAATGGATACCACGTTTCACAAGTTAAATTTATTACATAAGTGTAAAAACTATAACGCATTGTCAGTTTATGGATGGATATACGTCAACTGGTTGTTTTAGCCAAACGCTGAAAGGGCAATTTGAGATATATGCGTTTAATGGTATGTATGTAATTTTATTATTCTCTGAGATTTTCTCATACGGTCCCACTTAATTTCCAGTCCACATTGGTGCCAAGCCAGGGCGGAAATGACGTGAGCCAGAACCAAACAAACCTATTTGAACGCTTGATGAAAATGGGATATAGTACCATTACATCAGAGCCACGAGCCAATCAGCCAATCAGGGGATAGTGCGGCAAAGCAATCCCAGATTTCTCCCAGAACGGATCTGCATAGCTTTTGTACGTCAGATGATGATGAATTGATCAAATATTACTTATAGGAAAACAAAGGGGAGGTCCCTGAAGGGGACACAGGAATAGTTTCATGTGGATGATATTTTTTTAAGGAAACGAAGGGACTGGAGAAAAACTTTCAACAGACTTGACAACTTTGGCTAACAAGGTCTTGAGAGCAAAACCAAAGGAGGATAAAGCAAAATCGTTGACATTAAAAAACACAAACGTCCTTGCAATGTATAAAATCTCCAAGTCCCAAAAGTTGAAGAACAATACCGGTTTTTCACAGACCTCTGCGCATGCGCGACATCAATGAATATCGACCGTATTAGCAACTGAGGGGGCAGTTACACGCCACTGCATAAGCGATATATACTGATATATTGATCTATCATTTATATTTGTTTTATAAAACACTTTAACGAGATTGTTAAAAGTCATTTACTGATGTTTAATAATATATTATTCTTTTAATCATTCAAATATATTTAAAGTTATTATTTAGAATGATCAATGAAAAAAGTAAACGACAGACATCTACTCGACGGTTATTTTCTTTCATAAAATGGTACAGTAACAGTTTTAAATATATTTTACTTAAACCTTTTTAATGTCTCCCTTTTTTCTAAATGGGGATATGATTTAAAAAATTGATAATCTCTGCAACAATTTATAGTTTTAATATGCAGGCGTAATAATTAACTGCATGGACCTAAATACACATATGGTCCATGTTAACTGAAATAAAACTGCATGCACAGCGGTCTTTTTTTGTTTTCTGTCTAAATATCTTTTATATAGTATGACGATGTTAAACTTTAGTTAAAATAAGATATAATGTTTAAATTAATAGATATTCATTTATATTTTTACAGATCTATACAGTATTAATCATGTCAGAAGAAAGAAAACGACCGCGTCGCGTTTTTCATATTTTTTTTGTATCTTCATATGAATACCATTATTTGATACTATGATAACACTTTTAAAGCTATGAGAATTATTTTCGTGTTTCTTAAAAAGAAATCATTTTGTGTACAAGCAACAGCAGCATTTTGAATTGATATTTTTAATGCTTAATATATACTTTTACCCGGAAAAGTAGAAGAATAAATGAATAAAAACTGCCCGTACACCCGTTTATATACTTCAAGTCGTAGAAGTATGTTAGCATTTTTAAAGCATTTTCTCTCTTTTCATTTATCTCTTTCACTTTCCAATTTTTATTATTAAAACTTTTTTCACCTGTTTTTTCTTCATCTGTTTTCAAACTGATTGCGGAGCTATGTACATCAGTCTGTTTTTCTAACTATTTCTAACTATTTATATTAATTTGCTTTCTTTAGAATATGTTGCTGACATCGTAAAATAATCGTTAGTAGATTATTTTAAAGTCATGACTGATGTGTTATTAAGTTTCCGTGCCTGAAGAAGTTGACCCATTACTATTTATCATTATTTGTTTCCGTTTTCAAGTTCGCTTTGACATTTTCAAACGTTTTATTGAAATTTACTTCATAACTTCTTTATTCTTTTGTTTAGATAATAAAGTAATTTAAAGTAATTTACAGTTAACCGTATATAGTTGATACACAAAATCCGCTGTAGAAGTGTTTCTGTCTGAAGAAAGAAAACTCCCACACCACGTATTTTGCTTTATTTTTTAATTCTAATACAAGTACGAATTTACTTAACTTATTAAGAAATAATTTACTAATATTTTGTAGATATGCTGAAAGTACAGTTTTATTAATTTCTGTAATCATTTATGCACATTCATGAAATTGTAAATGAAGCCTTCGCCGGCGATTCTTTTCTTTTCTCCATATTATAATTTCATCATTTTCTACAATTAAAGTTACAAATACTTATATACTTATTTAAATAAGGATATAATTTATAGTAGAAATAATTTAGCAAAATAACCGCTAATCATAGGATGATCCATTCATGATACATTAAAACAGTAATACGCTTCCGTTATCGGGCTGAAACTGCCCCCTCATTCGCCGATTGATAACCGTTTGTGCTCTTTAACGCTGAAGAGTACGCAAAAACGATAAGTCTGTGAAAAACCCGTATTATGGTGACAATTGAAACATGACACTAAAGCATTCGATTACACTATGCAAAAAAGTACAGGGCTCATTATGCCAGGCTGCAGTCCCCGTACTCAAACTCATGCAAAAAATGAAGACGGAATCTGTATTCTCAGAATTACAGGAGCTAACGGCGACACTTTCAAGATGCTGGCACAAACTGTAGTCCATTCAAATGCTGCACGGATGGTAAGAATTAAGACAGATCTCTTACCGTCGTATCGACCCTATGTACCAACAAACCTTCTGCGACAAAATTATTTGGGGCCAACTTACAAGAGGACATAAAAACCTTACGAGACTCAAAAACCAATTTGACAACAGCAGCATCAACTATAAAGCCCTTTTTACACAAACGGGGAGGGGCACAGAATTACCAACAACAACCGGAACAATCAGGGATCCATGGCCTTCTCCCTGAGGCAAACAAATTTCAGTCATCCAGAAGGAACCAACACATTGCAAAGAGGGGCAAACCTATGAGGAAGTAGATAATGTAAGTGGATTAAAAATTTGATTGCAAAACACAATGAACAATTTCAAAGCGGGGAAAACAGCTGATAATATTTCTATTTGGGAAACTAATACGACAGATGATTGGATTTTAACCACTCTTAAGGGCTGCAGTGCCAAAATTACAAAAACACCTAAACAAGTTTTAATTCCAGGTCAACTTAAATTTTCAAAACACGAAACAGACAAAATATGAAAGGAACTAAATAGTTATTTACAATGCGGCATTATGCCACATGACAAATTTATACCGAACATATACATTAGACGAAAGAAAGACGGACGCGTGCATATTATATTGAACCTTCGACAATTTAATGAACGGTATGTTAGTAAACTTCACTTTAAAATGGAGTCATTGAGATCGGCAGTTAATGCTATGAGGAAAGACGGGTATATGGCTTCAATTAAAATCCATTAAGCAGATCGTAAATATTTAAGGTTTCTCTTCAACAGCAAAAAATACCAATTTACTGCATTAGTCATGGTTTATTCCTGCATCCCCAGAATCTGGACTAAGTTAACTAGACCCATTACTAAATGTGATTAATACCGCCGAAAGACTGCTTTATAAACTGAGGAAGTTCGTAGTAACAGAATACCTTGCAAAAAAACACAAAGAGATATTGTTCTAGGCAATAACTCGTAATTAGTCAAGATAGAGTTATGGTTTTTGCGCACGGCATTTCCTCTCTATGTGCTTGACCATTGTATGTAGTTGTATTGAATTCCAACTAGTAGTTTTCAAGTTATGCTCCGGACAAGGAAAATGCTACAGACCGCACGACCAACCACCCGACTGACCATCCACCGGGTGACTCCTATATACCATCCTAACTTCATTTTGGGGGTATAATAAATTCAGTCAAAAGTTATCTAATCTGACTTTCATCTCCTACATAGGCCCCACGGACAGATGATGTAGCTATAACCAAGGCTTATCAGTATGAAGCTTTAGCTTGGACATATCAGTAGAATATTATTTAATGACCAAAAAGTAAATTTCAATTTGCAGCCATATATCTATGGAATAGTCCACAATTTGTTGTTAGATAAATAGTCACAATTTGTTGTTAGATAAATAATATCTCTTACATATAAAATTGGAAAGATGAGCATTTTTCTGACTCCCACCTGGTGATCCAGTCTGCTACAACAGTACTGGTAGAGAGGAAATGATACAATCTTCCAAACCTACAAACATGTCTTTATACTTGCTCAAGAGCTGCATCTACTTCCAAGGCCTCTCCTGCACACAATTACCAAAACATCTGGCTGGACTGGCTGGCTACACAAATGCAAATACCTTATCTAACCAATATCTACCACAGTAACAGTACAGGATGCAATTTTTCATCCTGGATAATATTACTCAGATATAATGTCACAGGATGAGGAACTAGAAATGTAAAATTGTGTCCCGATTTGAGTCAATAATGTCTGTATCAGTTTGTAAAAGGCAGTTTACTTTGTTATAGAATATGAATAAAATACTGGAAACGAAAAATTGTTATGTGAAATAGTTGCTTTCCTAAATGCTTATAAAGGATTGTCTTTAAAGTCTCAGTGAAGTCCATTTACAAAAGTGTTACTGAGGGAATGAAATTAGGAAATTAAATGGGACTTACCTAGGTGAAGCTTAGTTAAAATTTCACAGACAACAATGTCCTTAAAGGCTCACACAATGTCAACTCACAATTACTTCTTATTTTGAACTTCAATACTGCAGCTGTTGTCTGTGTAGAGTTACATTGAAGGTGTGAACTGTCCTGCAGAGAGATAATATTCTGTAGAAATTTGTAGAAAAAAAAAAATTAAAAAGAAAATAAACATTCAGAAAAAAAAAAATTACAAAGTGATCTCAACATCCAAAAAAATTGGTTTTTTGCATTAAGAACAATTAAAAACTGAAATAAAAATAATTGAAAAAATCTATTTTAAGCAGTGACTTTGACCTAACAAGAAAAGTTTTATTGTGTAAAATTTTATAATCAAACAAGAGGGCCATGATGGCCCTATATCGCTCACCTGACTACCATTGGCTATAATACAATGGCTCATGATTCTAACATAATTCGTAGAGGTCCACTACACAATGCTAAGTAACATTCCAAATATCTAATCTCTGCCTGTCAGCCTTCTTGTTTTTTTAAGTTTTGCCTATATAAGCCTATGTGAAATCAAGTCAAGTACCCCCCCCCCCCCCCCCCCCCCCACCGCCCCCCTCCCGGGAAGGGTTAATTTCAACCTGGGGGTCATAATTTGAACAATCTTGGTAGAAGTCCAATAGGCATTTTTACATGCCAAATATCTAATCTCTAGGCCTTGTGGTTTCAGGGAAAAAGATTATTTAAGTTTTTCCTATATAAGCCTATGCAAAACCAAGAGACCCCCCCCCACCTCCCTGGGCGGGATCAATTTGACCCAGGGGGTCATGATTTGAACAATTTTGCTAGAGGTCCACTACACAGTGCTACATGCCAAATATCTAAGCTCTAGGCCTTGTGGTTTCAGAGAAAAAGATTTTTAAAGTTTTTCCTATATAAAGCCTATGCAAAACTAAGTGACCACCCGTGAGGGGTCAATTTTGACCCAGGGGTCATAATTTGAACAATCTTGTTAGAGGTCCACTAGACAATGCTACATGCCAAATATCTAAGCTCTAGGCCTTGTGGTTTCAGAGAAGATTTTTGAAGTTTTTCCTATTTGTTGCCATAGCTACCAGAGTTCTGCATGGAATGGAATTCTTTGAACAATTTTGGTAGAGCTTCATGCAAGGAACATTCCTGCATAGTTTTATCAACATTGGCATAGTGGTTTCAGAGGAGATGTCATTTAAATCAAAATGTTGACGGACGACGGACGACAGACGACGGACAATCATCAATTAGAAAAGCTCACCCTGGCGTAGCCAGGTGAGCTAAAAAAAAAATGGTCAGAACAGTCCCTAAAATGAACCTTATGAAAAATTACTGTCAAAATGAGTTGCCTGAACAACCCTTAAAATGACCCAACTACTCTATGATAAATGAGAGGTATAATCAGTTCTTAAATCAACCTACTGTCTTACGGTCAAAAATGATAAGTCTTGACAGCAATTCTAAGAAACTCAATAATATAAAGACTGCTATGGCACCATAAAACCTTGAGTTTAGAACACTTTTACCTCTACTACCTCAACCACTTCCTTGCAAGGCATTAGCCATGACTACTTGACTTTGACTGAACTTGAAAACCTGCTGGGTATACCCAAGCTTGAAACAGACTAACAGAAACAATAAAACAAAGTGTGCAAGCATAAGGTGAAGAGACAAAAGGGATTTACATACAATTTTGCATTATGATACACATTAATGACATAAATTGGTGTTAAGATGCCCTTAACCAGGAATATTCTGTCTAAAAAACATGGCTTACTTCTGTTCTGAGTAGAATTTTTACAATAATCAATTAATTAATTTATCTTTATTATTAATTATTTATTTATATTAGTTTTTATATATCATCTTAAAACCTTAATTTAAATCTAATTAATTAATTAATTAAATTTCTTTATCTTTATTGTTTTATTCATTTAGTTTATTTTAAATTATTAAATCTATTTATACTGATTTTATTTATTTTCATTATTTATTTAATTATATAGCAATACAATTGTCACATAAAAGACAAACAACTGCAAACAGTTAATGTATGCAAACTAAAAAAAACTATAAATGTTTTAAAACCACCTTCAAAGATTTTAAAATCATACAAAAGGGATATGTGCATGTGAGTAAAAGCACATGTAAATGAAAACCACTTACAAATTAAGACCAGTTTTCAGGTTTTACTTAAATAATCTATGTTACCAGGATTGACTGCCTATATCAATATGAACAAACATCATACTCTACAGTTATTCAATGTTATTTAATCTGTTTTTGTTTTCCTTGTCAAATTAATTACAACTACACATTACCTGTAACATTCTACAGTGTACATGTCCTCTGTGGCTGTATACAAGCCTTCGATCAATGGAAAGAGCCGATTCTCAGGCAGATAAACCTAGCATACTGCCACTCTGTACTTTGCCTCCTCACAAGTTGTAAGTTATTACCAGAATGCCCATTTAGTTTCACCTGAAATTAGAAATACAGAGTATATAAAAGCATCCATGGATGCTCCCTAAACCATGTGTTATGAAAGTAACAGCACAATTCTGAACTAGATGCCCACGTGCAACATGTCGAGCCGCCATATGTCAAAAGGGCTAGCTTTAAGTAGTTACCAAGAAGAGATAGGTAAAAATACACCTAAATATTACTTGGAATTGCAGCTGTATAAGTGCGGTGCCGGCGAGAAGATGACTCCATTTTACAGTTCTATAAATCTCCATGTGTGTACTAATTTACCTCATGTACCTAGCGTTTGACCAGCGTGTGTATTACATGAACAAGAACTGATTTAAATTACCTTGGATTTAACATCTTACATAAGTGCATTTAATGTTAAAACAGCATTATTACCAATTAACACCTTTGATAACTACCGAGACGGCCACGTGTTCATTGGCAGGTCGTTTTTAATAAGCTCCGCTTTCTTTCGTTTATTTACCAACAGACGACAATCGATTTTTGATTGACATGGTGAAATTGCCGACATTTTTCGTTTGCGCCAGTGAAATTTGGCAATATGCGGGACTATGTAAATGACTGACACAACGTAGGCGGAACAGAGGTATATTGGAAAAATCAATGACGCACAGAAGCGAAACTGATGCAGAGCGGATAGAGTTTAAGGCATAGCATGTTATTTAAGAGATAGCTGTTTATTGATTTCTTTGATGAAGGTGTAGCGGTACCGCGACGCTTAATGGCCCTGCGGAGAACCCTGTATATGGGGATATATTACCCGCCTTGACATATTACCCTTGCCTAACGGCTCAGGTAATATAAGTCTAGACAGCTAATATATCCCCATATACCACTTCAAAAACCAAATAACATATAATACAATATAGAAACCCAAAGGAAGGAGCGCTAGCGACTGACTGAGTTTCTATGTTGTATAAACTTCTCTATTTCAGCCTTTAACTGACTTAGTGTTTGCCCTACATTTTTGTACTAATTAGTACACCTTGTTTACATGTGCTTATCTCTAAACCACGCCTTCCGTGTTTGTGTTGATGCATGCCGAAAAATTACCACACCATATTTGGTAGCACACACTGCAGACACTGCACGTTTGTTACAAACACACTTTACTGGCGCGAAATTACTCACGCTTCAGACTTTTCACACATGTAGGTGCAATGGAGGCAAGTTTTGACTTGGTAGATTTTTGTGTGACAATTTTCCAGGCTATTTCGAAGAAGAGCTATGTACATCAACTCAGCTTTTGGGTATATCAACTCAGCAATTGATGCCAAATGTAAAGGCAGGTAAATGCATGCCACTATCGCTGTGACATAATTTACATGTATCATGTAGATCTAGCTATCCAGAAAATAAATTGAATTGTAGCAATTGATGCAAAACTGTCTAATCTAACTAAATTATGACCTTTATCTGGGTAAATACCCCGAATGAGCTAAAATAGCCCTATCGGGCTAAGACGTAAACAATAGAAAAGTACAATTTTTTAAATAATTTTTTTTCAAAGAAAAAGCGCAAGTTAATTTTTTCACAGAATATTTATCTAATTTATACAGACCTGATAAAGTAAAAATTTCACCAACAAGATATTGACATGACATTTGCTTATTCTTATTGCTTACAATAATATAAACATATACTGAAAAAATAAACTTGTGCTTTTTCCTAGCAAAAAAGTTATTTAAAAAATTGTACTTTTCTATTGTTTACATTTTAGCCCGATCGGGCTATTTTAGCTAATTCGGGGTATTTACCCCGATCGGGAGATATGCTCAGCCTGTTTATACAACAACCATATCTGCTGTATTGCAACTTTTTGCTGAATTTTTATTTTTTCAGAAACGTCTGGTCGATTTGCAGATCCTGTTTCATCTACAGAATTGAAAGAGTGACAAAAGAATGCAATACCAAAGAAAACGAGACAATCCAACAACTGGGCTGTATTTCTTTGGAGAGAATGGGCAGAGAACAGAAACGCAAATTTTGAAACAGCTCTCGAGCCTGGATTTCCCATACTGTTGGATGTTGGAACTGTCAAGGATCACTCAATATTAAATTAATGGCTGCAATGTTTCATTGCAGAAATAAAAAGAAAAGATGGACAGTTGTATCCTCCTAACACTTTAGTACAAATAACAAGTGCCATTCAAAGATATCTGAAAACGGAGTGTGGGGTCAGTGACATTAATTTTTTTAAGGAGGACGATGTTGTTTTTGCTGATTTCCTCAAAATCTTAGACGCAAGAATGAAAGAACTTACAGGACAAGGCATTGGTGTAAAAACAAAGAGATCTGACCATGTTACAAAAGAGGACGAGAATACACTGTGGACGTCAGGTGTTTTTAACATGAGCACTGCAATTGGTTTAAACGATGCTGTTTTTTTTATAATGGAAAAGTATTTGGATTATGAGGATTCAGGGCGTCCGGTAGGCTTTGAAACTCAAGGGTCATTGACTCTTCAGCCTTAATTTTCAAGGGTCAAAATCAAATTTTCAAGAGTCAAGGTGAGATTTTTAAGGGTCAAACCATGGGTCATAGGATTTCCAGTCTTGTAAATCATATTTTTTTCGACGTAGTCGTCTACTTTTGATTTGAACTTCCGTTGGTATGGACGCGTTGCTAACCAACTTCGTTATAATGTGACCAATCAGAATCTGCAAATTATTGGCTAGCGTTTGGTACCGGAATAAGCAGTGTACTGCCCGGGAGCCTTCTGAAACACAAAATGTGTATATTTTTTTATATTATAGTTATTTATAATAAAAACAAAAATAATATCAAACAGGGAATGCCACATGGACGACGAATCATAAACCTGATTATATTACTCGTCTAGACCCATTATCTAATTCGAGTGTCACCATCTCTTCTGATTGCATCATTTATATAATTATATGCCGCATGTTAACAACACCTTTTACATATATATCGATGCCGAAATGTGTTTATTGTTTGTCAATTAAATCCAATCATCCGTTGACTACGCGATTATCAAAGCCGAGACAATAGGCACGTGCGTGATCGTCGCTGATTGACTGAAAGCGAGTAGATTAAAATACAAGCTCCGCCTCCGTTCTCACTTTCTGACGCGTCAACGGTTGCAACGGCTTGAGTGTTTGGAATAAACAAGTTGATTGACACGTACGCTAAGGAATCGACACATGAATGAAAATTCCTACGGGTCAAATATGACTCGTCGGGCGTTTTTATTGCGGGTCAAATACGGGTATTTCGAAATTTTCACGGGTCAAAACCCGGGAGCTCGGGTCTACCGAACGCCCTGAGGATTCACAGAACGCTTAGACTGTCAGGCTGAACAGTTCGGGTTTGCGTATGACCATACTAATGACAGGAAGTACATTCAGTTTACACCATGTGTACGAAAGAATAGTCAAGGTGGATTAAGACACAAACGGATAAACAATGACCCTCTAATTCACTATGATCAGCCTGGTAATCAAATTAACATCTATAACATTTACAAAATATATTTGGATCTTATTCCGCAGATAGGGCCTTTTTATTGAAAACCATTGGGAGGCCATGATGAGAATAATAATTTGAGGTTTGGGTGTGCTATGATAACGCAGAATACACTGCGTCAAAATGTAAAACGTTTCTTTGAAAATGCAGGTATCTCAACTGACAGGAGGAACATCACTAATCATTCCGCATGTGTAAGTCTATGCACGACGCTATACAATGAACGTTTTAGCGGTAAATCTGTCGTAAGCCGAAGTAAACACAGAAGTTCTGTAGTGCAACAGTACCAACGTGAAAATTTCAGACTGTTGAACGACATTATCAATGCCTTAGAACCACCAAAACCTTTGATTCCAGCAGATGAGTCCAAAGAAATGAAGTCAACTCCGTTGGAGCAACCAGCCCCGGCTACCCCGGCAGCCACTTGTTCTAACCAAGAGACAAACTGTTCAAACGAAGATTTAAATGTGTTCGTTCTTATTTGTATTTAAAAAGTCATAATAGTAAAAGATGGGAAAAAAGTAGCAATCGATATATATAATTATATAAACAGCTGTTAATAAATCGGGTATTTCCTTTTCAATGCAAGTCAAAAGAATTTAATTGTTTGTGGAAACAGCGCTTAACATTTGTTTACTTTCTTGTTTAAATGCCTAAAGCTAAAAAAAAGATGAGGAATGTAAAGAAGGTATCGTTATTTTGTGTTGTTTGTTTTTGTTTCCTCAGGGATAATTTTTGCCATCCAAACATATGGGAGAAAAATCCCTATTGCCCAAAACCTATGAGATTTTTACCAATATCTATGAGATATGTTTGGTTAAAAAAAACCTATGTAGATCTAGTTTAATAATTTAGATGAGCAATTGTGACATACTTTAGTTAACACGTTTCCTGATTAAAGGGATGTAATTAATTAGTTAAGGAGACATGCGATACAAAGAATACAAGTACTACAACGATATGATTTATTTGTCAATATCTACTTTAAGGTGGAGAAAATTTAAATTGATGACATTTTTTTGAAATATACACATTTCCGAAATTTTATCAAATATAGCGGTGTATTACAGATCTTTAACGCGCAGTATACATACTATTGATGGACATAACTGTTTTTTTGTTGCAGACAGACAGACATTCTTTATTTTTTTCATTCAGGTTAACTTACTTTGATTGGCAATGAAATTATATATATCAAATAAAGCCTGAACGATAATGTAGCAAATAATGTTCTATCAAAATTATATTAATATTAAAATGAACAAATTATTTAAACCAGTCTTCTTCAGGACGGTAATATACAGATAATTTCATGTAATTTACATTGACACTGATTGTGCAAATTAGTCCAAGCTGACACGCCGTCATGGCACTTGTTGCTCAATCAGGACGGCAAATAACAACTAGCAACTTCAAAGAACATGATACAGTACAGCCGGCCTATTAAGGAAGGTGCAATAATCGAATGAGGGCTATGTTTGAGAACAATAAATAATGATAATTTCGATAATGGGATTAAGCCGGGATTAAAGACAAAAAATATATCTACTGAAATGATTTCGCCAGTACATCTATTGTTATTTTGATGTTTTAAAATATTATTTGATATAACAAATTATAAACTAAGACTTCAGTGTGCCAAAATGAAGTTTTAGTACATATATTTATCAAAATATTCAAAAGAAATCAAAAATAGAAAAAATATACTTGATCGCGACACGACACGGATATGACTTTGACAGCGCGTGTTACAGTAAAACATGTAACTAATTTTTGTTCAAAGTCTACCAAAATGTGGGATTATCGTTGAACAGTAATTTTTATTGCGTACGCAAAAAATTGAATGGAGTAAAACTTGAAAAATATTACGTATTTGAAAAACATTGTTCATATTTGTAACCTGCATGCGGACACGAATATGACTTTTGGCTGCACGCATTATTATAATAACTCATCCTTTTTTTCAAAAGTCAATTAAATTGAACGATTTTCTTTGAAAGTAGTTTAATAACATACTTAATCATTGAAAAGAAGAAAAAAAACTTGAAAAATCTCAAATTTATGAAAAATATTGTTCATATTCGTTACCTGAATGCGGACACGAATATGACTTTTGGCTGCACGCATTATTATAATAACTCATCCTTTTTTCAAAAGTCAATCAAATTGAACAACTTTTTTTGTAAAAGTAGTTTAATAACATACTTAATCATTGAAAAGAAGATAAAACTTTAAAAATCTCACGTTTATGAAAAATATTGTTCATATTCGTTACCTGAATGCGGACACGAATATGACTTTTGGCTGCACGCATTATTATAATAACTCATCCTTTTTTCAAAAGTCAATCAAATTGAACAACTTTTTTTGTAAAAGTAGTTTAATAACATACTTAATCATTGAAAAGAAGATAAAACTTTAAAAATCTCACGTTTATGAAAAATATTGTTCATATTCGTTACCTGAATGCGGACACGAATATGACTTTTGGCTGCGCGCATTATTATAAAAGCTCATAATTTATTTAAACAAGGGACAAAATGAAAGATGTTTAATACATTTTAGTGTCATTATAATATAGATAATTTAAAGGAAGTTAAAAAAAATATTTATAAAACAATAAAAAAAATATTGTTCATATTCGGTATCTGAATGCGGTCACGAATATGACTTTTGGCTGCGCGCATTATTATAATAGCTCATTTTTTGTTCAAAAGTGGACTAAATTGAAAGATATTCTGTGAATAGCAGTTTTATTACACCCTTAATCATACAAAAGAAGAAAAAATTTAAAACTCCTACGAACATGAAAAATATTGTTCATATTCGGTATCTTCAGTCATATTCGCGAATATGAGTCATATTCGGTATTAAGTCATACCCATGTTTCATTATTAATGCTTGCATCTTTTCCCGAAACAAGGAATTTACTCAGAGACTCGCTTCGGAGCGGTCGGAGTTTCTTTTTAGGTGGCATTTTACTTAAATTTCATCTACTCAACATTTGCGGAAAAGCTTGCATCTTGCACGCTTATCAATAAGCGTCCAGATGACTAAGAATTCAAGGGACGTTACTCTCGACGCATTTGCAAATACTTGTATACCTCGTTGTCGGCAAGGCATTTGAGTCGAACTAAGCACTTTATGCGATTTTAAATCGCTATTGATGAAAATGAATGCGATTTTTCGGGAAATCATGCCAGAATATCGCGGAATCGCGCCCAAAAATTATCCCTGTTTCCTATGACCAAATGAATATTAATGCTGGTCTGTTTGCGCATAGGAGGTTTTAGTGTGTCGTCACATCCGGGATTTTCCGTTACTAAAAATAGCGTGGCCGTCAACTGTATTGAGTTCGGCCATATGCCGAGCGTGTATTGATACAGTATAGACATCATTTATCGCCAAAATAAACTAAATATTATTAAGTTTCTTTTAAGTTTTGAAGTGGAAGTAAATACATTATTTCTTATTTAATATATATTTGATAGTTGTTGCTATAATCAAAGAATTAACTTTGATCAGGCGTTGTGAGATTTCCCGTCTCACTTTTCATGTGTCTTCTTTCCTTCACTGATTATTCTCTTTCTATCTTACCCTTTACTCTCTGAAATATTTTTTTTCAAAACCAGCACACTTAGTATTATACAAAACCATAATCCTCAGGGATCACGCTAGCCCAGGCTCATCGGGAGAAGTGACTTCTCCCTCCAGAGACATTAGGGAGAAGTTTTTCAGAACAGGGAGAAGTTTGTACAACGCGTTGACAACATTAAATGTAAAATCAGTACATGTGTATACCTTTGTCATACCAAAACAACTGCATCAAACAAACTTCTTTTATTCATAAAAAATTCTTTCTCATTAATAAACATTCTTGAGTGATTTTATTATGTTCTGTGGGTTCCTTGGAGCTTTTAACATTTTTACAGTGAAATGCGATGTGATTGCATAAAATATTTTATTAAAACTCTTTTTCCTACTGATTTTAATTGCCAATTAATGAATTGATAACCGAGAAAAAATGCAGCAGCAAACGGTCAACAACTAAACAAGCAGTGTCCGATACTGTTTGCATAAATAAAGTGTGTCAATACGATCAAAGAACTAACTGGCATCTTTACGGCCAGTTTAATTGTAAGAATGTGTAATTGGTCCTTATTGTTACCAATCATATCAATGCTAATCCGTTTAATAATCGATGTTTACTCAACTATTAAATTGACAATAAACATTACACATGTCAAAACGCACATGTCAACCTTTACATCGCTATACTGTCTCGCCGATTTTGATTGGCTTACCGTTTTTTATTGACCAATGAAAGCTGATGTAACAAACGGTAACGAGTAGGCGGTGCAGTATCGAGATTGACACTCGAAAACATTGTCATTGTTTACGAAATATAGAGCGACTTTGTTTTCGCTTTTTTATGCGATCACGGCGAAATGGCCGGGGATACGGCGACTATTTCGCCCACGTCGCCCTCAAACGTGATCCCTGATCCTACTTTAAAAGTTCTTTGTGTATTTTTAAAAATGTTAATAGTCCCGGCCGATCGTGGGATTTCTCCTCTGGTGAACTCGCCAAGACCCCAGAAGACTCAAATGTATACTGGTACCTTTGTTTGGTTATATAATGCATATGTATGTCTCAAAAATAAATGACAGAAAAAGATATCCCTGTTTTGATATAATTACGGAAGTATACACTACGGAAGTGTATACTGTCGTGGTATACTGTAACACGTCCATGACATCTACAGCGGCGGACACATGTGAAAGTGACACTTCCAAAAAAGTGTTGTATTAAAATATTCAATAACACATTATAAAATATGCCTAATTAATTGTATATTATCTTAGCTGAGCTACTGCTTGCTTGAAATGCCCACACGCTAGCTTACGTCTGCGATTACTCATAATTTCAAAAAAATTAATATGTTTGATGCCATATGTTGTTAGACTAACAAAGTATACAGTATGTAGATTAGTGGAAAACCTCAAACTTAGAAAAAACAAAGACTTCAAAAAATCGAATTAAAATTTCCTTTTTTTAAGACATTTGTTGTCGCCTCTAAAATAAAAAGAAACTCAGCTATCTGAAATTTAAAAATATTCTGTCTCATCTGCGTCCTCAAGGGTATTATTTAACTTGGTCATAAAATATTATGATGAATAAATTGATCATGTAGATTCAATCAAAGCTTGATGTGTGCCGTATGCCACGTTATGTAATTCATTCAAAGTGGTCATCTATAACGTGTGACCAATTAGTCAATAAACAGGTTGTTACATGGATTAATTAAATCCAAGTTATATCGTGCTTTATGCCCTAGGGGACAATATACCTTACTGGATCTCTATGGCAACGTGTCATTTGAGTGTCTTATGTCATCGCCAGGCATTGTGAAAACATATAAAGCACAGTGTCATGTATTATATAGCTATAGGGTCTTCATGGTTTCTAAAGTTTAATTTGACACTATTCGTAAATAAATGTACGCTTCACAGACACATGCATGATTTCTATGAATATTATTTTTACTGAAATTAGAGACATATATTAGGGAAAATACCCGAATAAAGCCTTGTCCTTTCTAAACAAAGTATATAATTTACAGGTTTTTATAAAAAAAAAAAATGTGGCAAAAATTGGGAGTCTGAAAATTTCCAACAAGGTGTATTATGTACAATTAGAGGATCATCTTTATGCGGAGAACTTCACTGTAGCAATTTTTTCCATCTATGTACAGCAACAAAATATACTAAGCACTATGTGAAAATAATGAATATTGGCGCTTATTAAAAAAAAGAAGAAGAAAAGAACAGTGACACTTTCGGCAGGAATAGCAAGTAGCCTTGGGAAAGCGGACATTGTCAAGTTACATTCGTTTTGGCCGATTCAGTTTAAATTCACACTTTCATATCGGACTTTATAATGAAAACTATACATAAGCATCAATGGCATACACACTGCAACACAGACACTGCATATAAACCAGATTTTGTTTCATTTAATAACGTTATAGCCTAAAATATAAACTGCCGTACAGTCAAATGCTCTATTTCGCTTTCATTTTGGCCGATCAATTGACGGCCAGTCAATGCGCATGCGCCGGAATGACGTCATATCGGGGATTCCTAAAACCTCCTATAAGACAACAATAGAGCCGACATGTCGGGGCCGAAACGTCTTTGTGCAAACGTCATGTGTCCGAAATGTCATGACTCATGGGGCCTGGCTCTATCTTGATAGTGGTGACATAGAATTCTCTGTAAGAAATTCATGGCAAATAGACCGACAGAAATTTAAATTTTTACGCCTTTTCATTGGAGGAAAATATAGGGCAAACACTAAAATGTTGCATGTAGCATATTCTAGGACTTCAGAAGTTCTAGGACTTCAGAAGTTATGTATGAAATACTTACCAATATATTTACAAAAAAGATAATTTCTATTGATAAATTTAAGCCAGGTTAAGCCTGATCGGGCAATAAAAGCTTGATTGGGCTTTTAATGATATAATTGAAACAATGCATCCAATTTGAGAGACGAGACAGAAGTGTCATAAGACATCAATAGAGCCGAAAACGTCTTTGTGCAGAAATGTCATGACTCATGGGGCAGAAACGTCTGTAATTCCTATTTAAAACTATTTCCGTACTTCAAAAGTGAGACAGTAACTATGTTCAATCAATCTCTTCAGTTTCTTGTCAAATAATTGAAATTTACTTACAGCGATGAAATAAATGTCAAGAAAAACCTCTAAAATGTCAAAAAATGTGCACCCAACATGCCCAATAATGAAAAATGCCATTAAAATAGAATGGTTATCCTCTTCGACCTAATAAACGAATTGGATATAATATTCGAAACGGACCCTAAGTAAAAGGGGCACCTCTAGCTGGTAGTATTTGTTGTGTGCAGAAGTAACTTGAGGCCTCTAAACTACCTGTTAATTAAGCTGGAGGTTGGTAAAATTAACACAAGTGTGAATGAATCACAATAGCAAGCAGACGATTTTAGCTCTTTGAACTGAGTAGGGGCTTCTTAATGTTTCTTATATTTTTTATCTATACAGTAGCGTGGTCGAAAATTGAAACTAACTCCTGAATCATTTCTTCTCACTTTCTTTTTATCCTATGCCTTTCATTCATATTCTCCTTTTTAGAAAATTTAAAGATAAATACTACATTTTACACCTTATTCACAGTGTCAAATTTTGCACAAGGACTAATTTTATACAATTTAAATACAGTATATTGTGGTAAAATGAATATGTCAGCATGTAATGTACCTTTTCAAGTTCACCGTATACAGATGCATTAGCGGTTTGATATCTAACATGTAATATTTGTTTAAGAAATTTTATATATACTTTTTCAATATCTGGGGCTTTATGGAATACCCATATCACACAAAAACAAAAAGTAATATCAAACAGGGAATGCCACGTACCAAAAACGCAGCCTCCCCAAAACGAGCCCCACAGCACCCAGAAGTGCACACCACCAACACACACACACACGCATATACACACGACACACACACACAATCATGTACACACACACATATACACTACCAACACACACTAGCATACAAAGCAAACACACGAGGACAAAACGAACAATTAAAGGAACACAGTGGGGCACCGCCTTGGAACGGTCAGTGGCAAAAACACCACTGGGGAGCTTAAACCGGCTTATGGTGCGCACCCAACCTCACTCTTACCCCCACCATGTTCCAAAGTCACAGGACAGTGTAAATAAAAGTAATCCCTGCTAGGTGAATCTCTAACACACGCAATGGAAACAAAAGGCATGGTATGTAAAACACAAAAATGCTCGTGTATAAATATATAAAAAAAGCAAACATTGAGAACCAAAAAACGTATGTACTCAATGCATTTGCAGAAGGCAGAGCACCAAGAGAAACACCCTTAAGGGCCCGACGAAACAGGCCAGAGGACAGAAATCAAAACAGTTTCGTCCCAGTGGGATTTAAAAACTGCCCATCACAGAGTCCTCCCCCTCTTCCGTCAGACACAATCAAAGAGGGAAGCATAGCGTCCAACTGTAAACGGGTTGAACACCAAACATGCGGTGTGTCTCAAAACAGTAGGATCGTAACCTCTTTTAACAAAACGTTTTATAATTTTAGCAAATACAGTTGGAAAATTGCCATGACCCAATTTAACATAGGTAAAATCATTGAATCAAATAACTTCAGTTTTTCGGTAACGCAAAGCGGTACAACATCAAATATAGAGTTCAATGTAAATAAAGCACGTAGTGCTTGCTCTGATAAGGATCTTTGGGCAGTGTAATATTTACCATTTGCAGACAAGACTACGCCCAGGTAACACAATTTATTAACAATATTTAGTTTAACATTGTCATAATAAAAAAATCAACGTTTTCATGTCTGTTTCCTATTTACAAACCATAGCAACTGTTTTAGATGTGTTCACAATTATAGTCCATTTCAAACAATATGACTTGAGTTTATTTAATAAAGTTTGTAACCCCTTGGCTGAATAAGAAAACAGTTCGGTATCAACAATAGCATGAATATTTGCATTTCATCTAATGGTATTACATCAGCACTATCATCTAACATATATATTTTTCCATGTCATTATAAATAGTATGAATAACAAGGGAGACAACGTTTCATCTTGTTTTACTCCCATATAGCTGTCGAAATAATCAGTAAGATTACTATCTACTCTAACACATGTTCTGACAGAACTATACATATACATTAGCATTTTGACAAATTTTGAAGATAGTTACATTGCATAAGTTTAAACCAAATTCCACTCCTATATACCATATAGAAAGCTTTTTTGATGTCCACAAATGCACAGTATAATTTTTTTCTTTCGTGTTGTATTACTTTATTAATATGAGACTGTAAGACAAATATACAATCAGCAGTACTTCGTTTTTGTCTAAACCCAAGTTGACATTCTGTTAAAATTTTATTGTCTTCAACGAATTTTCTGGCTCTGTTTTCTAGTAGCTGTGAAAATATTTCTGAAAAAAAAACTTGTTAACATTATGCCTCTGTAATTGTCAACATCATTTGGATCACCTTTCTTTGGAACTGGCACTAAAATGCTCTTTGTCCAAGATTCCGGATAAACACCGTTAATATATATATATATATAGTTAAACATTCTGCATAAAATTGGAGACAAGATATCTTTAGAATCTATAAATATTTCTGGGATTAACAATCTACACCAGCACTTTTTTGTCGTTTCATATTTCCAATAGCATTTTCACTTCATCAACCGTAAAGTCACAATCTAATTGGTTTCTAGCATTAATGTCAAATTCATCCTGATTAACTACATTTTCTACGTCTTGGTCAATGTATACAATATCACTGCTAAATTTTTTTTTTGAAATGTTCATAAAAATCAGTTGCAGTCAAATTATTATTTGTTTTAGATTTATCCTGTATTTTCTTATCAGATCTTAAAATCTTTTAGGACTATCTTTTGCAGCTTTATGTAAATCAGCTTTCTGTTTATTTATATATGAATTTTTAGCAATTCTCTTAACTTTTCTATAATAACGTCGTTTACCGATTACCACACAATCATTTTCCAATGTTCTCTGTCTGCGATACATCTTATTTGCACGATTTAATTCAGATTTTGCAGAATGACAATCACCCGTGAACCACGGATTAGTCCGCTTTGTATTGTTTTTACACGTGTACACTTTGTTTACACCGAATACTTTAATGCGGTTTCATACAGTATGTTTCCAAATGTATTGATACCTTCAGTTACTGTGACATCAGATGAAATAATATTTGAAACAAAATTGTTCAAGTTCTGTGATTCATTTAACAACAAATTATTGTACTGATCAGTATTATTAATATCCCAAACAAGTTTACATTCACTAGATTTTTGCATACATTTGTGTTTTGGGTACATGTGCAGAAAATGAAAACATATCATGTACAATAAAATTACTTATAACTGGAAACAAATGAAACGAAGCGAGAGCATAATCTATGACGCTTCTACCGATATTTGATAAAAATGTAAAATGGCCAATGTTACGGTCATCACCAACCCAACCATCTAATATTCTCAAATCAGTGCTTTTACAAATATCTAATAATTTCAACCCTGATGAATTACATATACTATCTTCGATCATTATTTTCTCAGTAATAAACGAACACTCCACTAATTCTGTATCTAAAGTACATAAATAATTATCAAATAAATCAACTGGTTCAATAAAATCGTCACGATTGCTACTCCGTGCATTTAAATTTCCAATGATACAAGTTTTGCCATACTTTGAGTATTTGTTTACATCTTTTTTCAAGTTTTTTAAAAAAACAACCAATGTCATGTTATTTAAAATATACAGATTCACTTTGGGGAATATATGCGAAACACAAACAAATATCATACTGCATGTTAAAATAGCATTTGTCTAGTTTCACCCATATAAAACCTTGTTTATCTTTTTCTAAAACATGAACACCATTTGAAATGGATTCTTTTATGAATAAACAAACACCACCATGACCTCTGTAACTTTTCCTATTTGCAGCTATACTTTCAACTCTGGAAACACAAACACTTTTATAACCTTCAAAACAAAATTCAGTATTACTTGATTGCCATGTTTCACAGCAAAAAAACTAAGTCAAAATTGGTAACAAAATTTAAAAAATTCACCGTCCGTTAGACAATTTTTCAGTACTTCGACATTCCAAGAAATAACTGAGACATCACACCCGTCTCTCTCGTCCTACACAATATCAGGAGAGTACAGCACATTATTTATATAAAGTTTATCTCGCACAAGATATGCTGTGCTGCCTTTTTGCCTAGCCTCTAGTAGGTATAAGTTCTTTTCTACGATCCAGTACCTGGCGTGGTAATTGATCAAAAACCGCAACTGAAAACTTCTTTAACTAGGCTTTTCTGGCAGCATTTTTAACCAGTAATTTTTAATAGGTATCTTTGAATTTTATAACCATGGATCTAGTTTTACCTGGTATGGGTCGACCTGGCATACGATATACTCGAGCAGTACGCGAACATTGGCCTGAAAGACCACATGAACATTTTGGTGATCAGAAAAGCTTCAATAGTTCATACATATGAACATTGAGTCTGGAATGTCATTTGCGAAGATTTGTTTAACTATATGCACATTCAGCCAGATGTACTCACAGAAGAATTATTCTTCCTACAACAATAAGGAGGCAGCAGAGCAACAGACAGGGTACACACATACTGCAGCTTACATGATAAACAATAGATCTATAAATAAATACCGGTATAAACGAGAAAAAATGTGCCAATAAAATGCAGATCTCCGCTGAGCTAAGCTCTACAATTGATAACGAAATAGAGTCACAGAAATCAAACTTTTAAGGACACGACATTATTACTATGCATTGCTGATTTAAAAAGAAAACATTTTTTTTTAAATGATAAAAAGCTCAAAATTAATCTAGACTAACGCCCATGAAAGCAGCAGCTGGAAAATCTTGTGGCATACACTGTTACTTTACTAACAGACGTAGAGTCACCAAACTTCGTACAAATGTTTATTGGGATGAGAAGGTGTGCACCTGGGATTAAGTTTTTATACTTGGCCAGTAATACGAAGAGTTATGGCCCTTTACATAGTCGAAGTTAAGCCGAAAATTTTATGGCACGCATTGATTCCTAAATAATGGACACAGAATCACCAACTTTCATTGACTTGACTTGGCTTGGATAGTTGGCATGTAGCACTGCCTAGTGGTCCTGTACCAAGATTGTTCAAATCGGATGGTTGTCCACATGCCCCGGGGTCACTTGGTCCTCTTTCTTTAAATTCACCTGAGCATATCAAGTTAGGGGAAATTATGAAAATCTGCTCTGGTTTTCTGACAAAGGTGGAATGGAGGCATCCGTGTCTTATAGTCCATTTGTCGGATTAAGTATCAATGGACTTTTTCAAGGTCGCGCCGCCAGTAAACAGTGACAACAACAACAACCAAATGGCGAACGCTGGAGATTCAAAGGCTGTTTTTGAAGCGGCGACAGAGTTTGTTAGAACTAATTCCGGTTTATTTGATTCTGATACATTACTAAAGCTATATGCCAGATACAAACAGGTTTGTGTATCTTGATATATTTCTTTCACATGGAAAATCTGGTGAAATTATTTGTGTTGTCAGTTTTCGCGAGCATTTAAATTTCTTGGACCAGATTAACACAATCGTTTAACTACTTAACTCCATAAGAACCCAATCCTGAATACCTGAAAAGGACTTCTATAATAAAAGAAGCTGACGCACGTCAGTGTGTTCAAGAACAACTGTTTACATACATCCTGTTTTTTCTTATTCTCAGGGGTAGGGGTGTCACGTTTAGGGAATTTGGTAAACGTGTACACATCTATCACTAAACGAAACGGATCGGTTTACATGTTGTTTACATCAGTTTCAGTAAATCATCATACATGCTGTGTTCAAAACAACATTCTTTGAAGAAACAAATGTTACATACCTGTTTAAATATGTCTTCCATTTTAGATACGTAATCATTTAGCTATGTAGACGCAGGGTTCTCCGCAGGGCCATTAAGCGTAGCGGGACCACTACGCCTTCATCAAAGAAATCAATAAAGCGCTATCTCTTGAATACAGCGCTATTCCTTAAACTCTATCCGCTCTGCATCAGTTTCGCTTCTGTGCGTCATTGATTTTTCCAATATACCTCTGTTCCGCTTACGTTGTGTCAGTCATTTACATAGTCCCGCATATTGCCGAATTTCACTGGCACAAACAAAAAATGTTCGCAATTTCGCCATGTCAATCAAAAATCGATCGTCGTCCGTTGGTTAGTAAACGGAAGAAGGCTGAGCTAATTAAACACTACCTGCCAACGAACATGTGGCCGTCTCGGTAGTTATCAAAGGTGTTAATTGGTAATAATCATAAAACTAAATTATAGACCTCGGCTAGTGTATTAATTACGTCGTATGTAACACGGATCAAATAAGCGATGCTAGATTTTTGGCACGTCTCTTTGTTATTTACAGATTGTCAGAAATAAAAAATTATTCGTCATTCTCGGACATAAATCCTCGCCCGGTACCGAGGATTAATAAATGCAATGAATCAGTCAGCAAATTGTTCTGGATGTATAATTTTCCTCTACATGTTTATGTCTTCGGTGCCATCTAATTGCTTCAGTATTTATTAATACTTAATAATAATTATTTAAAGACCTTGAACATACATTTGGACATATTTTGATTTAATAAAAATAAATAAATCTCGATAATCGAAGAAATATTAGTAAACGAAAATCAATTCACAAACATACCAGGTCGCGAAAATATGTGAATAACGGGGAATACGAACTGTTATTTTCGTTTTTGAGCATGTAAAAGCTGAAGAACAGAAACATAAAAATATGATATGCAAGCCTGAAATATGACCCATGCCTGAACCCTCAAAAGTCTCACCTTGGCTCGTGAAAATTTAATTTTGACCCTTCAAACTATCAAAATGTTAGAAATAAATTGTGTATGAATTAGATCTGTGTCTTACAATACAGAGTCTGCTATAAAACCACAACTCAAAGTGGCATGTCTCCTCACTCCCCCAAGGTGTTCTGTAGTCTTTGCAGACTAGTTGCTCCAACTTTTGAGCCATTTGCGCAAACTAAAATTGACCAGAGGGAACCCTGTCACATTATACAACTTATAGACCCTGATAATTTCAAAATGACCCTCCAAATTTCATGCCCAAGGGTCACTGACCCTTGACTTTCAAGGGCTAGTTGAACCCTTGTATGTGATTGTGTATGATGATTAATAATGGGATTGTTTTGATTAAAAATGAAAATTTTAGTATTTTTGTTTATATTGTTAAAATAAATTACCCAAAGAAACTTGGTAAAGAAGATCTTAAAATGCAGGAAATGAGGTCTACAAATGCTGATTTAAACTAAAAATTTTGCCCACCCCCATAAAATGTCCCTACTCTTTAAATTACAGTGGAGAACCCTGAGACGTCCATATGTTTTCGATCATGTGACTTATATAAGTTATAGTACGTAGTCCAGTTCAGTAATAAGGTAGATGTTATTAAATATGCTATTGTATGTGTAATTTTATGCATAAAAGTTACTGAACGTTTAGCGCTGCTAATCGAAAAGCTTCCGTGTACACGTGTAAAAGTGACACCCCTACTCAGGGGGTTAAGCGTGCGAATTTGTTACCAAAAAAACAGCACACATTTTAGCAACATTATTTACATGTTATTTGATCTTTCAGTTGGTGTCATCATTAATTGCATGATTTTTCTCCTAGATCAAAAGCCAGGTCAGGTTATCTAGCCATTTTCAATTATAATAAGAACAGGACCATGACTATCAATCTATGAGAGGTAACGATTTCAAGTCAGTGCCTTGCCTGCGTTTTTAGTTTTTTGCATCTGGAGTAGTTTGTTGACGCCTCTTGTCTTCAATCACTCTTCACTATTGACCTATAAGGGTAAGGTGTATAGATCATCAGGCATGTGGCAATCTGATCCATTTGTAGAAATGTACAGTTCACAGAGCTGACTCAGCAGATTTATTATTCTTCAGTTTATGCAAAGACTATTACAGAAATTAACAATTAATACATAAGAGGCACATGTACCTTAGAACAATTTCTACATTAATGAAATTAGATTTTTACATGAATTATCAGATGAATTTATCTTACTTTTCATTTTGGCTGAAATTAATTTTTATGGCAATATCTAGAAAGATTGCAATTGGGCTATGTAGATGGCAGATTGGGAAAACTCTCATGTGTGACGTACGTTAAGCCCTCTGCTCTTGTTTTAGACAACTGTAATTTTAGTGAAAAAGTCAAATTTCTTTTTCTAGGTGAAAGAAGGAACGTGCAACACATCTAAACCAGGATTTTTTGATCTACAAGGGAAGCAAAAATGGTAAGACTCATAAAACTGTATGTGAACTCTTAACGTACTTTTAATTGAATTTTCTATTTAATGTTGAGTAGATAAGGGGAGTTAAACTGCTGACAGTGAACATGGTGAATGATTTATATAATAAAACTATTTTAAAGTCCCATGATCACTTTGAATTTACTGATAGGACTCTAACACAATGTTGACATTTGTCTTTCTTTGGTATTTAAGTTGTTTCTTCATGAAAAACAGTTACCAGAAAGCCTTCTTGTCTTTTACAATATCATTGAAAAAAATACTGTGCTATATTTCTAACATGTACTTTTCGATTAAAAAAGCAAAGTTAGGACTATTTTTGTACAAATAAAGGTCATTTTCACCAGTAAGACATCTTTCTTGGTAAACTTACAGCTACTTGTTATTGTGGTCCTGGGACTTTAAACACATTTCAAGATGTTGAAAAATGTTTTTTTTATGAGTAAATGATCTAGTCAGGGACTTATTCCTCCCATTTTCAGGTCAGCTTGGAAGAAGTTAGGTGATATGAGCAAAGACTGTGCAATGAAAGAATATATAGGCCTTGTGTCTGAGCAGAATACAGAATGGCAGACACAGGTAAGTACAGGGCTTTATCATTGCTGCCTGGCATGTAGGGCTGATATTAAACTATGCAACTCATATATATCAAATTTCATTATGAGATGAACTTAAACCTCTACATCTTGAGAGGAGCTGTGTACAGGATGAGCAACAGATACAGAGTTTCCTGAAAACTAAGTCTGCAATTAATTAAATGATTTAAGAGTAGTCTTCATCTGATAGTTAAATCTGTAGTTCTGTAACTAGAGAAGATACTTTAGGCTGTATCCTACATGTACATGAAGTTGTCACACTGTTTATATTTATTAGATATCTAAGAGTGAAGACAGACCTTCCAGTGGGAAGCAGATGAGTCTTGGTGTGGCAGTGAGTACAATGGTGAATCCAGACTCAGTCATAGATGATGAACTGAAGACTGTATTTGACTGGTGTAAAGATGGGGATACAAAACATGTCTCAAACTTGTTGTCAGACAATAGTGTTAACATTGATGAAAAAGATTCAGAGGTTAGATTTTATATGTCCACCATTGTGTGGGGAAGAGGAGAATTTAAATTTGCTTTTACCCAGCAGATGGCAAGTGATTATGTCATAATGACCAGTGTAGATCATGATCAGCCTACACATTTATGCAGTCTGATCATGATCTACACTGTTCACTATTTGCTATTCAGTCTGTGTATTTTCACTGAGCCAGTAGAATGTAGATCAATGAAGATTGAGCATTGTGATTTATTTCCTGAAGGAAATGAAAGTTATAAATCCTTTTCGGTGCTTTAGGCATAACCTTTTGTTAGGGAAAAAACACAGGCAGTTGCTGACTGTAAGAAAAGCCTGTTTCTTATCAGATTATAAATTTACAGTTCTGAGAAGACCCCAAACATGATAAATAATTTTTGCATGTGTTTAAATCATGGCGTGCATATAAATTTTTCTTTTAAATTTAATACCTGGTCCCAGTTGTTTCATCTTACAGGATCAGGTATCATAACATTGCTTACCATGTCATTGCATATGTCACTAAATAAGCCTGATCATGTAAACTGGCAAAATGTCACAATGTTGCGAAAAAACATTCCAGTTCACTTGGACCAAAACTCGAATTCAGATCAAAAATTATTTTCCAGAGATGTTATTGTTTATGTCTTTTGATATATTTTTCAGCAAATATATCTGGATTATATTGAGAAAAAATCTATGTTTATTATAGGGTATGGTGCTACTTCACTGGGCTTGTGACAGGGGAGACACACAGATGGTCAATTTGCTACTAAAGCATGGTGCCAGTGTGAATATACAGGTTTGTGTTTCTCTCTACACTTCATTACATAGAAAAGAACAAACTTCTTGTCTAGAATAGGTTCTGATGAATTTGACTGACTGCACAGTGTAAATGCCACCAATGTGTCTTTCTGTTTCTCTCATAGAAGTTTGTCCCTACTTTTAATGGATCTTATTATAGCCCCCGCCAAGCAAATTTGAAAGCAGGTATACTAGAGTCAGCTGGTCTGTCCACCTGTCTGTAGACACAATCTTGTGGAAGCAACTCCTCCCACAGTTTTGCATCAAGAAGCTTTTCAGCTTGGCATAGTTACAACACATGATGAAGCGAGGAATTTGTCAATGTCAAATACTCTCAGAGTTATGGTCCTTATTTCTTTTTCTTCAGAATATGTTATGTATATAATTATAGTGTACACAATCTTGTGGACTAAAATCCTCCCACATTTTTGCATCAGATGCTTTCTAGCTGGCACAGATTCTACACATGATGTGCAGATGTGATGAAGGATACAATTTGCTGATGTAACAAATACTGTCAAGAGTTATGGCCTGCAGATTTGTTTGCAGATATGCTATATAGTACATGTTGTGGATGCAACTTGTACAGTTTTGCTTTAGATGCTTTCTATCTTAACACAGTAACTACACGTGCAGAGTTATGAGAATTGTGACCATCCGAACAGTCTATGTATCAGAAGTGCAAATATATAGGGGTGGGTGGGGGTATATTGGGCGCCTGTGTCAACACTTCTAGTTTTAGTCATCGGTTGTTAGATACTAAGTTAACATAGTCTGAATAGAATGGTTCAGATGTAGATGACTGCTGTAATGTGTTGAAATTGTTTCTTACGACTAATTGTCTATAACTCTAAAGCTGTAATTGATTGTCTTACAGATTGTTCTTTCTTAGCTAAATATTGTTGATAATCAAACTAAAATCTCGCTGTAACAGTTGTCTTTGCTAGAAATGTAAAGGTGGTTTAAATTCAATTATTTCTGTTTGAACAGGATGGTGAAGGTCAAACAGGACTTCATTTTGGTGAGTAAATAATTATCAGATATTGTGAATTGTAGATTGTGAGACATAACATAGGCTTTATTTCCATTTGAAGCAGAACTATTTCAAAGCTAAGGAAAGCTGTTTCATATGTCTTGGTGACAGTGTTGGTACAAATCTTGTCATCAAATCACTTTGATCTTTCATTTAAAACATTAAAGTGACCTTTTATATGGAAGAATTCCAAGAATTTTATGTGTCAAATTTTGTAGTATTGTGAAAAAGCTTTCAATGCAACAAAACCATACATTTTTTTTGTTATTGGTATTTTGAAGTGCTAGGCTCTATGGTTGGGTGGCTATGGTCATTGGTTTTGGCTCTTGCTCATGGCTTCACTCTTTATACAGAAAGGTGGCAGTTTCTTGCAGAGGATAAAAGTATTGAATTGGTGTTTCCCAGGAAACATTATGATTGTTATGTAAACTGCATGTTTATAACTGATACACTGTTGAAACAAACATTCAAAATTCCATGAAAATAAAGTAAAAGCTGTCGGGAGGTTCAGTGCTTTGATTATTGTCTGCTTCAGCTGTGATATGCGAACATCCCGAGGTTGTGCGACTGTTACTCGAGAATGGTGCTAGCATCAGCATACCTGACACAGACGGACAAACAGTTGAAAACCTTGTCGCCGACTCAACTGCGGAGATTAAACAAATTTTAACCAGCTTTCCTGTGAGATGAAATAGACATCAGCCTAGAGTTAAATTAAAATCCAGCCAACTGTGATACATGTTTACAGACCATGTGTGAGGGAACATCCTGGTTTAAATATTATGTTTGTGAATTTTGTATGAGATTTTACAATGTTTATCAAGCTTAATTTGATATAGAGGAAAACAAGACATTAGGGTAGTTTTTCTGATGGAACTGTTTCAACATTTGGACCCTGTGTTTGTAAGGTTGACAAATTATTTTGTTTACACTTGATTAAAAGTAAATCTGTAAGTAAAAGTGGGGAATGTACAGAATTGACTGCATTCAGAGTGGAGTTTATTTTCCTACTTAGTGGTGGTTAAAAATGGATGGAGGACTGAATTGGACACCAAAATTCTATTATTTTATGGTCTTTATTTAACACGCATATTCATCCAAGAAATCTGATTAAAATGTTATTGACAGTGAATTATACATATTGAGACTCGGGGTTGTTGTGATAGTAAGTTACTGTGTTAAAATATCTGTAATTCATAGCAAAGGCATTATGATACATACCATCAGTAGAAAAACATACATGCATGGCCCTCCCCTTAGGTTTCAAAAGAACTGTCACCACTTGCCAAAACTGTCATTTTATGGGTAACAGCTAGAAATTGGGTTGATTTTATATATGATAAAATTTCTGCTGCCTGGTACAAATTTCTCCACCACTGTGCAGACTCTGATGCATTTTGGCAACATTGGTCAGTGGTAAAAGAAGCCTTGATGTGCATGTATTTATATATGATATTCCCAGTTGAGCATGCTTGTTCATATACACATGAATCTTTTAAATGTTGCCAGTGTTCATTGTTATGGAGTATTTTTTTAACCCACATTTTGAGCAAAGACATATCTTCTAACTAATGACTTTGGATTTTAGAATTAACACAAAATTAAAACAGGTTTGTTTGAACCGCATTTTGAATCAATCACTCCACAATTCTTTTTTAATGAATTTAAGATTTGTTTTTAAAATCTATATGATTTTTGGGGGGTGTATTGTGTTCTCGTTGTTGCAATATGCTTTTCAAAATAAAAATATTTTTTGAAGATATTAGTTGTAGAATTTTTGATAAATACTGACGTGGGATAACTGCTGTATACATTAGTATGAAGGGCCTTACTCAGTTCTGGTTCTTTCATCAGTCCAAATTTTATACCAGACATTTGCCCCATTTTCACCACATTGATTCCAAGATTTATTGTTTTCCATTTAATTTTATCTTGTATATCTCTAATTGTCCCGTAAGTGATGTGTGCGTGGGATATAGTAATGGTCGCCCTGAGTCCATGCACGCATAGATGCGTCACTCTGTCCATCACATATTCTTGTCCATGCTATATCTCAGGGGTCACTAACTTTAATTCAGTGAAACTTGATAGACTGCTTTACTATCAAGAGGAGATGAGATGTTATCAGCATGTTCAAATTCAATGATTTTACATGGAGTTACTGCCCTTTGGTTACTTTTCTAACACTTTAGCTAAGAATATAAACATCTTTTAATGACATCTTCTAAACAGCTGGTAAAGTTCAGAAATATTTCACACAAATGTTCTTCATGTGACCCTCTACCAAATGTGCTCAAACTGTTCTGTTTCATTGCACAAAATAACTGCCAGGGCTGAAAATAGAAAAAGCTTGAAATGACATCTCCTAAAAGGCTGGTCTAATTTTGAAATAATTTCACACAAAAACTTTACTAAAATTGCTCAAATTGTTCCGCTGCACTGCTCAAGATGGCCACCAGGGCTAAAAATAGAAAAAAATCCTAGAGCAACATCTAAACTGATGGTCTGATTTGTAAATTGTTTTGCACAAAATGTTCTTTAAATGTTAATTTCTCAGACAGTTTATCCACTATGTTGCACAATATGGCTGCCAGGGCTAAATATAGAAAAATGTTCAAACAACATCTCACTTTTTACATGTATCCATCAAGGTGTCTATGACCTTTGAACTTCTCTATTGCATGAATTTCATAAAATATAGGTAGTTTGTGGTGCAAACTCCCTCAGTTTTCAAAGGATTGCATTGAATATTGGCACAAACAATCACAATGAATAGTAGATGTGCAAGATACAATATTTCTGTGCATATCAGTCTCGGTGATGCAAAGTCATGCCTCTTAAAACTTGGGCATTTCTATTACATAAATTTCATGTAACATACATAGTTTTGTTGAGTGGACTTCTCCTTCAGTTTTGAAAGGATTGCAATGATATTGATGCACATTATTACCATCAATTATTATAGTAGATATGCAAGACAAAATTTGTGGTGTGTATCCGGTAACGTGTTGCAGAAAAATGCCCTTTTGAACTTGGATACTTTTTCCTGTAACATACCACCAGAGCCAACTATAACTATTAATCTGTTTTCTACGAGTAAGTCACAGTGCATACAACACTGTAACCTACAATGTATTGTAGTTTTATAATGTAAGAAGCCCTATGCTCAAATTAAGGTACCACAATTTCCTGCTAAAAGTTGCATAAAAACATGAGACTCTTTCATGACATGAAAGTTAAAGATGGCCTTTGTAGCTGAGTGGTTAGGGTACTATTGCATACGATAGGTCCCAGGTTCGTATAGCAGCTGTAGTACAAGGTGGGGACTTAGGCAGAGACACTAATGCTGCATGCCTCTTACAATAACTATCCCCCTTACTCCAGAGTTACAGTTTTTTACATAAAGGTCAATCAACTGCAATCATTATATATTGAAGAATCAGTTTATATAAAAAGGAGGCCCAATTAGGCTTCCATACTTGAGTCACGAATTCTATGTAAAATGAATGAATAAATTAGAAATGATAGTAAGATGGCACCAATCGCTTCATGGAGTAGTGTATATAGTCCATTGATGCTGCTTCATTCTGTATGATGTCTAAAACACTATCTGGTTTAGGGATAACAAAAATATGTGTGGTTCCCTTCTCTCGACTGACCTTAACTTTTTACTGACCTCAACATTTTTTATGAGAAAATGATCAAAATGACCAATATTCAACCAAGTGCTAAGGTGAGTTTATTGTGATCACCTGATGTCTGTCGTCTGTCTGTCTGTCCACATTTAACCTTGTGTTTACAATAGAGACTGAATTTTTCACTGGATCTTCATGAAACTTAGTCAGAGTGACAACCTTGATGAAATCTAGATCGAGTTTGAATATGGGTCACCTGGGGTCAAATCATAGAAAAACCTTGTGTATGCAATAGAGGTTGCATTTTTCATTGAATCTTTATATAACTTGGTCAGTATGATTGTCTTGATAAAATTTAGGTCTAGTACAAATATGTGTAATCTGAGGTCAAAAACTAGGTCACCCAGTTAAAAACCTTGTGTATGCCATACAAGTGACATTTACAACCCAATCTTCATGTAAATTGGTCAAAAGTTTGCCTTGTCAAGGTCAGACAGAATGTTTGTGTTTATGATATATAGCTTAGGGTTCAAACATTGGTCACATATTGTCATAAGTAGGTCTCCGGTGAGCGATATAGGGCCAACTTGGTCCACTTGTTATTGTTTGGTCTAAATGGGGACAGTGAAACTTTTTATGACACACTGACCTAAGTAGTTTGAATTAATTGTAACATTCTACTTGGTTTTCCAGTAATATTTTAATAGTACTGTTTATCATATGATATAAACAATTAATTATGTTGTAATTTGTCTGACATAATTAATTAAGGTGTAAATATGTAAAATATGCTAATGTTCTTACTTGACATGTAATGAAAGAATGATATTTGAAGTGGAATGTAATTCGTGCCCAAAGAAACGAGTGATGTTTCCCTGAATTTATTGATATTGTTAGAAAGCTGATAAATTCTTATTATGCCCCCTCCCCCACCCCGTATGGAAAGGTCAAATATTAGTTTGTACATAGGTGTAATGGTAGACCAAACCTTGTCCGATCAATTACTGGAGAACATTAGGCCTAGGTTCCTCAGACTTGGTAGGTTGGTTGGTCATGGCAAGTAGATGACCCCTATTGATTTTCAGATCAAAGGTCAAGGTCACAGAGACCTCTAACACAAAAAAACTTGTCCGATCAATAACTAAAAAATGCTTTATTCTAGTGTCCTCAAACTTGGTTAGTAGGTTAGTCATGACCAGTAGATGGCCTCTCTTGATTTTCAGGTCAAGGTCATAGTGACCATGGAATTGACTAATTGGCTGCCATCAGGGGGCATATTTGTTTCACAAACATCTCTTGTTTATATTACAATGAGATGTCATTACAAGGGAAGTAGGTTATACTACATTCTCTGCTAAAATGCAGCCATTTGAGTGCCTAAGAAGTCTGAAAAAAGCCTTAATGACCTGCTGTTGTGGTTGTTGTTGTATATGTTAATGTCCTTTTCAACCATATTTCAGTCATCTTTTCAGGCCGGCAGTTTACCTATTCATTGTTCCTGGGAAGGAGCAGTACTAGAACCTTATCCATGTAAGAAACTGCCAACTTTCTCACATTAAGAGATTGTAGCAGGGCTCGAACCCATGACCCTAAATCATTGAGGTGTTATAGTGATTTTAAGTCCGCGACTTTAACGGACATTTAATGACCAGCATAAGTGATACTGACAATGAAATATGTATATATATCAATTTAACAATTATCCTGTATCTGTTTTTTTTTAGCAGACTTACTGATAAAACTAATACGTACTGTATTAAATATAATATATGCAAAATAAGCAAAAAGGATTTCACGCACTGTGTTTGCCCTGTTCAGCTTAAGTGAAACAGGTCGGCAAATAGAAATATAAAAAAAAACACCATTTAATGTAGTGTTTTATCTATTTTACATACCCAGGCCATTATGACTAAAAGTCACGAGTCAGTCACAATACATTATAGTAAGTCATACAATTGAAATGGTGAACTAAGAGATTCGATAATAATTAAACTTGTAGATACACATCTCAAATCCATTTGCCAACCGCTGTATGTCATTTTTTCCACAACACTGCTCATTTCATATTATGTAAAGTATTTTAAGTGAAATTATCTTATTTTACAGCACTTTGAACATAACTAAAGTACCTCATAGTGATGAGATTTTGTCAGGTTACCTGAGGCCACTCACCATTCACTGAAGCCGCTCGTTAATGTGCCTTTTTGAGACATAACTTCATAAAAAGAAAATTTATCACTGGACTTAATGACTCCCCCCTAATTTTTCAGACACCTGCATTGACCCAAACTTGTTAAAGTAGTTACAACTGACAGGAACGCCAACAGCTATGTTAAAATAAATGACATGCGCAACTGCAATACTTTTTACCATATACCTTACATACTTAAGAGTTCACAAATTTTCCCCATAAATTATTCAAAAATTAACAATTGTGTTTATGTCGCTCATTTGTGATAGAGTTTAGAAACTTACTTGTTTAACATGCTGGTAAATTTGACAGATGAGACGAAATTACAGGGATCAGTTAACTTTCTGCTATCCTCTACTAATTTGTTTATGCTTGAAAAACAAATTCTGACAACTAACAATAGAAAGGAATTGAATTCCTTCAGAACAGCCTTAAACAGTCAAAACTCTTCTCAATACATGCAATTTTTAACAAATCAATAACTCTAGCTAGACTCTAGATAACTGTTTTTGTTTATTTATCTAAATCATCTTTTTATAACATATATTTACATTTTAGCAGAAAAACACCTTCTGACACATATTGTTCTAAAAATAGAACGATCACATGACAAAAAACACCTTTTGTACTGTACTTCAGTAGATAAATAAATGTACTTTCTAACCCTGATGAAGACTCGGGAGAGTCGAAACGTAGGTTGCTAAATAAAATTAAAAACAGCTCCGTGTTGATCGTGTGTTCCACTTTACTTTTCTGTTTGTTATTTAACTAACAATAGAATCAGATCAGGCAACCTCGAGATAGATGCAAAGATGAATCAAACCCTGGAACCTCCAATCTTGAGGCAAACTTTATAATGCAGTACTGTGGCAATCTGTGGCTCCTATACAGGATAAAAACATCATCAGCTTAGACAAGATGCACATAAAGTTTTAATAGTCACATGGTCGACATGAATCACATGATTTTATTGAATCAGTTTTATACGACCATCATGACAGGCCGAATTATTAGATCACATGCAGTGACATGCTAGCAGCTTCCATAAAGTTGTCCACTCTCCAACTTTCACAACTTACATCAAAACTTGCTTTGAATGTTTATCAGCAAAATATCTGGACCAAGTTTGATGGCAAGCCACTCCAGAGTTATTGCCCTTTAAATGCCAAAATTGGACAAATTTAGAGTTGTCTGGTCTCTAACTTAAATGTTTCAAACTAATCTTGGCTTGCTGTAAATGTTTATTGGCCTAATATCTCGGCCAATTTTTTTTTTTTTGGTAACCAGCCAAATCGCCCAAGGCACTCGAGAGTTATTGCCCTTTAATTGCTCCTTAAATTTGTCTGCTCATTTGGCAATATTGTCTGTCTGTTGATCACAAATTTTGTGTTGCAGGTACCTCCAAAGGTAATTAAGTCGTGAAAGATTACAGGAATGTTTATCAGCATGTGAATTTGTGCACTTGAGGTTTTTAATGTGGATTCATCCAGAGTTATGGCCCTTGAATTGGACATTTTCAACTTGTGAAAAAACAAAAAAAAAAAGAGACGCAGTCATTTTCTTTCTTCTGACATGATGTTATAAATCTGTAAAAACATAAATTAATAATCTATTAGTTTCAATATTAGAGTGACATCGGGTGTAGTCGGCCGTCAGTAATACTCGGCCGTATCTGATATCAGCAGTTTGTGTATATTATGTCATATTTTGATGACGTTGAACACACAGTTTTTGATTGCAATGTTTAAAAAAATTCATGAAAACACCATTGAAACCTACACAAAGATTTAACCTCGCATCACTGAAAAGCAGTCAGTTAATTACAGTTCTCTTATCTTTACCACGTGTGAGAGCTAAGATTATACGTATGTTCTAGCAGTATGTTTTTCAGTGTATTAAAGTTTGTACATGAATAACAGTCATATTTCTTTCACGTGGATAGTGTTTGCATGCCATTTCAATGCGTAAACATGTGATTGTTGGGTGGCCAGGTTGACCCGACAAAACTCTCCATGTTCGTATCAACTCGGCCATATATGTATACTAAAATTAGTATTATCTTTACACTTATCAAACATGCATCCATTACTATAAGTGGTGCTGTGGTTTATACTCACAACTTTAATTGGTGCAAACTTATTAACTATGCGCGCTCAAATCCCCCGAAGTGCGCATTTTCGAATTGCACACTTTCTAAACTGATTATTTTATCTTAACAAATTTCGAAAATCACTTTTTGTTTGTTTTAGTACGAGAAAACAAGTAGGATCTCTTAAAAAAGTGCATAAAAAGCAAATAATATCGGATGAAACTTTAAGGCTCTTCAATTCGGGTGCAATTACTGCTTAGTAACATCGCACGTATTAAGCGTCTTATGCAACCTTTGGCTTTATTAGGCAGATCTACATTGAAATGAACCTTTCTTCAGAATGTTTAATTGAAGATATTAAGAAATAAATAAATTACCTATTTAAGTAAGTAAATGGTGAAATGAAATAGATATAGATCTCTATTAACACACAGTAGGCGTAGTCTAGCGCTGTGCAAATTTTTATTCAGAAATCTACTGAAAACAAAATACAATTTACCGTATGTCTCTATTTTGTCAATTGTTTGTGATGTCTTTTTTCAATTTTTCAAATTTTAAACTTATGTTCTCTTTTTTTGCGCGGAGAAGCTATTTTGATATGCTCTATGCTAATTTTCAATGTTGCAATTCAAGTGCTATCCATTAATTGTGTATAGCATACCCTGTGATGAAAACAGAGCAGTATATTGAGACCAGTGATCATTGGCCGAGTAAACCCGACAAAGTGTCCGAGTACATACGACCATGCCGAGTAGGGCCTCTGTTATGTGTATTGAAAATGTCTTGGTTTCCCGTTCTTTATGCATGGTGTTAAATCTATTTAGAAGCGATGTGGGAACCAGAGTGTTGGTTTGTATAAAAGTCAAATTTATCATCACTGTAGCATTGCAAAATCGATTTATGCTTAGGTGGCCGAGTACACCCGAATACACTCTATATCTTATCAAAACTAAAAGTTTAAAATTCCAATAAAACAATTTTAGTACAATACATTAAAATCATCATCATATCTAAAAGATAAAAGATGTTGCCGTACCATTTTATAAAAGAAAATAACCATCGAGAAGATGTGTCCGTCATTTACTTTTTTCATTGATCATTCTAAATATCAATTTTAAATATATTTGAATGATAAAAATAATCAAATATGATCAAACATCAGTAAATGGCTTTTAACAATCTCGTTAAAGTGTTTTATAAAACAAATATAAATGATAGATCAATATATGGCTTATACAGTGGCATGTAACTGCACCCTCAGTTGCTAATACAGTTGATATTCATTAATGTTGTGCATGCGCAGAAGTCTGTAAAAAACCCGTATTAAAACAATTCATCTTCATTCAGTTCATTCACTGTATATGCTTTTAACCATACAAAAAACAAATGGGCGGAAAAACAAATGAGTGTGATGTATTCATTGATAATGTTTCAATTTTATGCATGTTGTGATTTTTTTTATTTGATTTATGAGTTTAATGGGTTGGGGCTAATTTTCAAACTATCAGTTACTGTAAAGTAGCTAATATTGGCAATGGTTTCTGGAATTTCCCACTTTGCTGATGATAAAAAAATCTTCAAAAAAAGATTCATTTCACATTGAATTCTCCTTTTGCATATTTAAATTTGCGAACAAGTCTGTCTGCTCACAAATCACAAAATTTTCACCACATGACACAAAATAATCTTGTTTGCAGTATTTAATACAACGTTGTATTAAAAAGATAGATATAAAGTTGAAGCCTGCAAACATAGTGACATGTAATGCTGTATGTATGTTGGTGCCTGTCCCTTCTTGTCAGAAACCCTTGAACATTTTATGTGAATAAATAACTTCTTTTTATCTCTTTAAGTTGGTAACTTACTTACATTTCATCCAATGATAATTTTGAATTTATACATCATGTAAAATGAGGTTTTTAGTTGAAACTACATTGTTGTACTGCAGTATAGTTTGACTACCTGCAAAAGGGGAAAGACAAGTATATTGCGATGTTCAAACAAAATCGGGGAGCATGATGATAATGGTACTGTAACAATGTTCTCAAAGGTGAGCTATTGTGATCCCCCATTGTCTGTCGTCTGTCCATTCACACATTCCATAGAGGACACATTTGACATCCACTCTTCATGAAAATTTGTCAGAATGTTTATCTCAGTGATTTCTAGGCCAAGTTTGAATCTAGGTCACCTTGGGCCAAAAACTTAGGTCACATGGTCAAATTGAAGAAACCTTGTTAACACTCGGAGGCCATATTTATTCACTATCATCCAGAAAATTGGGCAGAATGTTTGTCTTAATGACTTCTAGTTCAAGTTTGAATCTGGGTCAGCTGGGGTCTAAATTTAGGTTACTAGTAGATGGTCAACTGGAAGAAAAGCCTGGTCAACTCTCTATAAACCACATTTATTAACCAATCATCAGAAAATTTGGTCAGAATGTTTGTCTCAATGATTTCTAGATAAATTAGAATCTGGGTCACCTGGGCTCAAAAACTAAGTCAGATGGTCAACTGGAAGAAAAGCCTCAACACTCTAGAAACCAAATTTGTAAACCAATCATCAAGAAAATTGGTCAGAATGTTTGTCATAGTGATTTCTAGGATAAGTCAGAATCTGGGTCACCCTGGGTAAAAAACTAGGTCAGATGGTCAACTACAAAAGCCTTATTCACACACTAGTAACCACATTTATTAACCAATTATCATGATAATTGGTCAGATGTTTGTCCCAAAGATTTCTACATCAAGCTTGAAATTGGGTCACTTGGGGTCAGAATCTAGGTCACTAGAACAAATTTAAACAGCGGTAACACTCTGGAAGCCACACATTTAATACCCACTTGTCATGATATAAGGTCAGAGTGTTTGTCCCAATGATTTCTAGGTTAAGATTGAATGTGGGTCAATGGGATTAAAAACTAGGTCACCAGGTCAAATCAAAGAACTCAGATGAGAAATATAGGGCCATTTTGGACCTCTTGGGTTTGTTTATTTGTGATTCATTTCTTTGCACTCAATGTCTCCATCTTTGTCCAGGCATCAACTGACTTCGTGTTGATCATCTCGATACAGCTATAACACCTAGGCACATCACATTTCTTGTATGCACCCTGATTGTTTCATTAAATTCTCTGTAACACTATTAGATAATCTTCAAAGAATTAATGCAGAACCACGAAACTGAAGTGTGACCTTTGCAATAACCTTGACCTTTCATAGAAACAGACATAAATCACAATGATGTGACCTGCTTATTACAGGCCACAGTTTCTTCTGGATTTTCTGTGCTTATAATACCAGGCTTTTACTACATTTTACTACAAGCATTTGACTTTTGAAAATGACCTTGACCTTTCTCACAAAATTGACATCAATGACCTTTAGCTTAAACAATGACCTTTGCAATAAGACATTCCTACTGGTATGTGGCAGATTGTATGCTACTTACCTAGTATGCATAACATAGAAATTGCTTAAAATCTGGATGAGACAAAATCTTATAGGAAAATGCATTTGAAATGTTTACTAAATTTAAAACAGACAAACAAAACAAAAAAAGTCTGCCTAAAATCCGCATCCTAGCAAACAGCTTTCTTAACACCTGAAACTTCCTCTTGATCAATCATTCTTGTAAATTTGGAAACATTTGATAAATTACAAAACAACAAAAATAATAATCAAGATGGAAAAAAGCAATGCCACAAAAGCAATTTATTTTGCCAAACTTTAGATAAAAACTGTAACTTGCAACTGTCCATTGACGTCAACTGCCAGAAAACTATGTTAAAACTTGTAACGAAGTACAAAAACATGAAATGACATGGTAAGAAATACCTCATAACACCAATTCTGACAAAATTATCAATTTAAACAATTAAAAAAAACAACTATGCAATCTGTTTTCATTAGTGTCCTCCCTCTTCATCATCAAAGCGAAAATGTCCGTTTCTATTTCCTCCATTTGGTTGACATGTACTTTCAAGAGGTTTGATCATACACATTGATTAAAGCGTAATTAATTTGAGAAACAATAGGGCCATGATGGCCCTATATCGCTCACCTGAGTGACATTGCTCATCAAGAGAAATATTCTGATATAATTATTTTCATGATGATTGAATTATAGTGACCCCATTTCACACTTGAGTTTTATGAGGATAAAGTTATACATGTTGACATAGTTTCATGAAAATCAGGCAACTAATGTTTAAACAAAGCTTTTACTCTGAATTGACACACTGACCTAGCTTTTACAATTATTATGCCCACCTTAGTAGGTGGGTGGGTGGTGGGTTGGTCGATAGAGCAACAGTTTCTGGACGATAACTCAAGAACACATGGGCCTAACATCTTGAAACATAATTTGGAGGTTGGTCATGACCAGATGGCCCCTACTGATTTTGAGGTCAGTAGGTCAAAGGTCAAGGCCACCTAGCCACATGAATTTTTTTTAGGCCAACAAGTTTTTTTTAAGGCCAAAAGCTATTAGTTTTTCACAGTGACTTTTACTTATAAAACCGGTCCTTGGATAGTTCGACTTTTTCCACATTACTGATTGCATCAAAGGGGGCATAGTACATGTTTTACAAACAGCTCTTGTTATACCTTGCTTCCAACTTAACTGAGATTTTGTGAAGAAAAAGACTGCCCATGAAGAAGGCAAATTTTGGTACTTTTACACCCTGGCAATCCAGTTTAAATGTTGACTTTCTGACCACGTTTCACAACTATCACTTAAACTTGTGTTCTTTGTATGACGAACACACATTAATCCTAAAAGCTCACACTTTACTAGTACATTTTGTACTTCTTCAGGTGAGCTAAATAAAAATTGAGATTATGGAATGTCTTGAATGTCTCCTTTATGGGGAACAAAATCTGGCATAGTGTCAAATAAACAAGTATTGACACATCATGTACCTACCATTTGACACCTTGTTTCCTACAAATGTCAACAACACCCATTTCTTATTCAAATGGTTCAAACTAAAAAGATTCTTTATTGCTGTCTATTAAATATTGTGATGAACTTGTAAACATAAAATCACATTGATTGTTATGAACGCATCTAGCTTCATACATTATACGGTCAGGTTTTTGGGTAAAAATAGAGAACAGTGCCTGTTGTTGAGATTGGGTTGAAACGCCAGTGGGTTTGATCATGTGACTTTTATGCTGAGGGACCGTCACCATAATTGTTATGCGACTTGTTTTCTATGATACAATGAAACTTTCCATAAAGTTGTTCAATGAAGCATATAATGTAAGTTTAAATGCCTGCTTAAAGACATATCTGCCGGGAGAGACAAAAACATCTCAAAAGCATGAACAAGATTAAATTGGCAATAAAAACCGTAAAATATTAAAAGTTCAAAGTACATTGCAATAAATGAATTGCTGTAACAAGAGGTAATTACTGAAGACAAGAGTTATCTTTCTTGCACACTGCAACTGGCTCCTTTCTTTGTCCTTTTAATCATTTCAAGTTTTATTAACTGCCATTCAAAATAGTTGATAATTCAGACAAATTCATGAAGAGAGAATATATCATAAAAAGACTACAAGTAGAATTGTAGTTCTTATAATAAGTATTCCATTGGTTTATGTAGATGTAAGATTGTTGGATTTTCTTTAATAGTGACATGGATGTTTGAATACTGATACAAGGGCCCTGATGGCCATATTTCGCACACCCGAGTATCATTGCCCTTTAAAACAAGAATGCAGGTGAAAATGTCACAATCAAGGTCAGTTATATTTCATATCACTAGCTTGAAAAACAAAATCTAGGCCAAAGGTCATGGTCAGCCAAGGTCAAAGAGCTCTGCATTCAAAACTACATGTGATTCAAATTCCATTGCGTTAGCTTCCAAAACAGGAAAGGTCAGGCACATACTGACCTACTTTCTTACTTTCTAAGCTACTGTTATGAACTTTAAACTATATGGATAGTAATGCATGCAGATTCAACTTTGAGCTTAACTACGACCTACTGACCAATACTTTCTGTTTTTGTGCTACATCAGTAAAATAACACGTATACAGTTTTGCATGTAGATTTCAATGTCTGCAATAGCTGACCTTGACCTACTTTCCTGTTTTTGAAGCTTCATCAATAAAATGAACCACATGTACAGTTTTTAATGAAGATTTAAACTTTGACCTTGGCTGACCTTGACCTTTGGTCAAGTTTTTATTTTTCACACTAGTAAGAAGAAATTTTGACTATTTGTGCAGTTTTGCAAACTTATTTCCAAAATTCCTATGACTGACCTTGATTATGACCTCCTGACCTACTTTCTTTTTTAAAGGTGCAATGATACTCATCTGAGCAATATAGGGCCATCACAACCCTCTTGTTCAAATTTCAGCAGGCTCTGTAATATTATCTTTAATCAAATGATTTTTTTTGCCCATTGTTGTGGTGGAGGATGGGGAAATGGGAAAAAAACTGAGTTCAGATTCAACACAATAAATCACAGAAAATTTACTTTTGATGTAATTCATAAAAATGAACATGGCACCAATAACACATGAGTATACATACTGTAAATTGGGTAATATTTGCATGATAAAAATTTTGGGATTTGTGAGCAGACAGACTTACTTGCGAATATTAAATGCGCAAAAGGGAAATTCTCAAATACAGTAGTAAATTCATCTGAAATGAATCTTTCGCAAGTTTTTAAATTAGCAAAGTGGGAAACTCGGGAAAATAGCAAAAAATAAATCATCATGAATAGTACTCAATTTACAGTAGAATAAACTTTGAAAACTTCACAACATAATTTTTATACAGATAAAAAATATCAATTAAATTTGCATTTTGTCTTAATCAAGAATTCTAAGCTATAAATAAGGTATAACCATTAGGTAAGCACAACAAACATCAATGAAAGTTTTACATGTTTATGGCCTATAAAGTCAATTTAGTGGTTAAACACCTGTAAGACACACCCTTGAACAGTCCTTAATGTACCATTACAAGCATAACTTGTTCTTCAACATCAGGCTATTTCCTTTACAACATTTTTACAGGCTGTTTTTTAAGTGTTTTAAATTCTATACATTCCAACAAGAGAGAAAAAATGGCCCATCATTACTCACCTGGTTTTTTTAAAATATGACTATGTACCAACTTCTAGCAAACAAAATATGACCAAAGTAAGCTATGACATCAAAATAAAAATTAGAAAATAAAGAAAAAAAAGAATTTGTTAAACTTGATTGAATGAAACAAGAATTTGTTAAAAATTTGTTAAACTTGATTGAAACAAGAATTTGTTTAACCTGAATTAAATAAGAATGTGTTAAACTGGACTGAAACAAGAATTTGTTAAACTTGACTAATATTTAGAAACAAGAATTTATCAAACTTGAGTAAAACAAGATTTTGTTCAACTTGATTGAAACAAGAATTTGGTAAACTTGACAGAAATAAGAATTTGTTAAACTTGATTAAAACAAAATTTTTTTAAAACTTTGATTGACACAAGTTAACAAAATACAATTGATCAATATTACTTTTTTGGCACAAAAGATAGCATAGAAGATGATTCATTGGTCTCCAACATATCTTAAGTATTTGTTCAAATAATACTTGAATATTTTTTTGCAACAATAGTTAAAAATGTATCAAAATGTATCAAATGATACAAAACAAATGAAGAAACTAATGACATTCAAATCTTACTTGGAAAATTTATACAATTAAACGCATAGCAAGCTATATACAAATAAATATATATACAAAAACTATATACATGTAAATAAATCAGTAACTGGTAAGATCAGTATCATTTACCAGTACATGTACATTTACAAACACAGAAACATGTAAAATGTCATGGAGCATATTGAGTCAAAGCCCCTGAAAAATACAAAATGTATCAACATAATCATAATCGAAAATAATGGTTAAAATATGCAATAGATCAGTCTAAGTGTGCGAACACCAACCTTAGTACTTTGTGGCCAGTAAAGAAATATAATAACTGAGGGAACCAAACACACAGCTCCAACTGTATTCTTACAATATCTTTTGACAAATAGTTAACAATTTGTATTTCCACCTGTGCAATGGAGGCTGTGTTGCAAAGACACAGATATTTCCATATCACCTCTCTCTCTTCGAGATTGATTTCATCTGGAATGAGTCTTTAATGAGCGTTTAATCTAAGTTGTAAGAACTTGTTTCGCAATCGAGAATAAATAAATGAGTATAAATTAATTCATATTCAAAATGCAGTAAACTTGTGTGATCAAGATTTGTCACTGAAACAATCTATCAGTGCACCATACATATCTGATTAGTGAAGCATTTACATGTACTGCATTAGCAAATTCAATGTGCCCACAAACATTGCTTGCAGCATATTTCAAAACTTAAGTTTTTAATAATTAAGGTGCAGTCCATATATTTGTGCAATCCAGCCACACAATAAAAATAAAATTAATATATTGACTTCACAAAATAGTCATAATTTCATGTATCATTTCGTTTTGTTAGAACATGTACCGTAGCTTTTGTAATTAAACATGTTTAGTATATTCTTACCTAATCCTGACTTCAAATATGAAGAAATTAATGCAAACAAGAGGGCCATGATGGCGCTTTATCACTCACCTGAGTACCAGTGCACTTGCCGGGATGTGTGGTCAATTTTGATCCTAGGGGTATGATTTGAACAAAGTTGGTAGAGGAACACTACACAATGTTACATACCATATATCATTTCAGGTCTAGGTAAGAAGATTTTAAAGTTTGTCCTATACCAAATGACCCCTACTAGCAGGGTAAATTTTGACCCCGGGGAAATGATTTGCACAAACTTGAAAGAGGTCCTTTAGACACTGTTACACACTAAAGCTTTAGATTTTGCGGTTTTGGAGAAGAAGATTTTTAAATATTTTTCTATATCTATGTCTATGTACAACAAGTGACCCCATATCGCTTCCAGGGGCATGATTTGAACAAGGGCTAGGGTCAATTTTGACCCAAGGGTCATGATTTGAACAATCTTGGCAGAGGTCTAATAAGCCGATGCTACATGCCCTATATCTAAGCTCTATGCCTTGTGGTTTTGGAGAAGAAGATTTTTTAAGTTTTTCATATATATAAGACTATGTAAAATCAAGATGTTTGCATGTATGGAATTCTTTAAACAATTTGGGTAGAGCTTCATGCAAGGCACATCCCTGCCAAGATAAATCAACATTGGCCCAGTGGTTTCAGAGAAGATGTCGTCTAAAGCAAAAAGTTGACAGACAGAGGGATGACATACAGTAGGTCATGAGAAAAGCATAAATTGCCAGGTGACCTGAAAATAATCTGAAAACAACTTACAAGTTAATCAAATCACTCATATGGGCTGAAATAGCAATCATTATGCAGTACCCTAAAATCTTGATAATAAGCTGGTCTTAAAAATAGGCCGATCTGAAAAATAAGCTACCAATTTCTTGCAATGACAATGGACCTGAAAATAAGCCAGATTGGAAAATAAGCCGCCAGCATTTTCTACAGGCAGAGCAGGGATAAAACTCTGATAGAGTAAATTATTGTTTATAATAAAATATGCATTGTTTTTAATTCTATTTACACTATTTAGCACGAAAGGGTGATAAAAACATTCACTGTAACAGTTACAGTCACATTAAACTTAAAATCAGACAAAAAATATTTAAAAGATAAAAATCCCTCTAAAATTAAGATCCATAAAATTAAAGTCAGTTTAGTTTGTGCTGCCCAATCTCAGTATCAATTAACACAGCATGGTTTAAAAAAGTACTTCAAAATAAGCCAGTCTGGAAAATAAGCCAAGATTTTAGGGGATGTGACATTTTTACACAATTGAAATCAGTGACAATCACTTTAGACTTTAACATAACTATTACACATGAACATTGCACTTTTTATATGTTATAAATGTTTCAATGTACAGCAGATACTTTATTAGGCATTCTGTCTGATGAATCTGCTGTAAAACATGACCCCAAACTTTACAACTGATACCAGTCTAACCTCTCTGGCCTGTCATTGGCTGGAAAAATTCAAAATTTCAAAAACTGATGAATCAAATGTCAGAGATACAAGACTGGTTTGTGAGAAACATTTTGTGACTTTTTGTCACATACAATGTTTATAAATCACAGTCTGAAACAGCACACTTTTTTTTGGTTCTACATAAATGTTTACACACAAATCACAGGTCTAAGTCTAGTGCAAATAGTATTTGGCATTTTGCCCAAAACTGTACCAGATTTGCAGTAAGTAACATTTGGTACACTATGGCACATGGTATTATCTGGAACTAGATGGAGAAGGTTCACCATTTGTAAGGCCAGCCTGGCTATCATATCTGTCATAAACACTCAACTGTAGAGCATCAAATCTCGCTTTATTTCTTGCATTGACGGCACCAAACACAAAATATCCAACCCCAGAACCTGAAGAAACACAGTGATAATCATTCAATCAACTAACGGCTTAATCAACATGAACGCAATTATTAAACTCTTGAGGATTTTAAATAGTATATATTTTGTTTTGTTTAAATGAGTAGAAAAGACAGAGACAAATTTATTCAGAGAAAATAAAACTCATCATTAATCACATTTCCTAAGAACATACTTTTGCCTTAAAAGCAAGATTAGGAATGTTTTTTGTTCAATTTCGCTGGTCAGATATTTTTCTTGAAGATGTAAGAGCTAAAGAGCAGTAATTTTATGTCAGAAGTGCTTATGGAACTTTAAACAGACACAAGTAATAGTACTTACCACATATCACAGCTATGAATATATATGCATCGTAGGACATAATCGCTAACATGAGGACATATCCCAGAAGTAGATTTAAAGTATGCAGCAGGTAGCCTCCTATATGAAACTTTATTCTGAAACGAAATAAAGTAAAAATTTGATTGATTTATCAATTGCCATTTAGTTTTAATAGTTTGTTAACTTGTGACTTGGGTCACAGACTCTGCTGAAGAAATCAGACTGAGGGAAAAGGACAATACATTGTACTACAGCATATTGGGTAATGCTCGCGATGATTTAATTTTCGATATTTTCTCAAATTACCCAATTCGCTAATTTAAAAATCTTGGGACAGATTCATTTCACATAGATTTACTATGACAGATTTCTCCTTTTGTGATTTTAAAATTTATGAATAAGTCTATCTGCCCAAAAATAGCAAATTATTAGTCACACAAAAATTACCTAATTTACAGTAAATAGAACCTAAACTGAATATTATATAATCCTTGCCCTGTTAATGGCAAGTGAATCTGCCTTTGTGACCAGTGAAGATCATGATCACCCTGTACATACATGCCGTTTAGGGTTGGATCATTAACGGGAGATTTGTGAAAAATCGCCGGGTTTTTGGACATCACAACGGGTAAAAACGAAAACCAAAAAACATGCGTTCTGGCGTCATACATGACGATTATGTTTATTCAACTAATGTAAACACATGCAGTCGCCATTTTAAGCACATTTAAACCTTGATTCTCAATTTCTCATATGCAAAATATTACTCAAACAAAATTCTCTGAATTTTAATGAAACAAGAATAATGTCGTATTTACGTTTGATCTGGATACAAAGCAAAACAAACAAAAGCAACAATTTTATTTCTTTCAACTGGGGTACATAATCTTAATCAACTAGTACATTAAAAGTATCATATAATCATATTTAATAATCCTGACCAAGGTCTTTCAAATGGTCCGAGCGGCGTAATGACGATAAATAACGCCTCGGATCACGTGACAAACATCCGGTACCCGAATATTTGGAAAAAAAAGAAAATATTGAAACTTTATATCACGATATATCGATATTTTACCAATCAATTTGACCAACAAAGAGATCCTTAATACAATATATACTATTTTAAAGACCTTGTCCAGGCGTGTCATCTTGTTGCAAACATCAATTACGTCAATCAGGCGATAAGTATACCCCGGCAATGACCAGATGTTACTGACAATCAACACTAACGAGCGTAATAAAGGGCCGACTTTCGTCACCTAATCAACCGATTATCGATCTCGCCTGTCAAGGTTTTGACTTTGTATATTCAAACTTGGACTTAAGTGGGTATTTAACGAATTTTATGGATTTTCTTTTCTTTCAAGACAAAATTTTGATTTATCGGGAGATTTGGGTGTTTTTGCGAGCTTCGCCGGGGCGCCGGGGTAAAGGTCTAAATATCGGGAGAACCCGGCGAGTAACGGGAGAACGGCATGTATGACCCTGTACATCCATACTGTATGATCATGATTTGCACTGTTCTTTATTCAATCATTTACTTTATCTTAAATTATCTGCCCTTGAAATAAGCATTTTATCATATTTTCTGATTTTCAAGGGCAGATAATTCAAGATCAAGGCCCGTGACATGTGATTTTTATTTCAGATTTCTGTTTCATACTTGATTTTCAGTCAACATGACAAGTTTGAAGGAATTCTAATGAAAGGGAAAATGTTGGCCCTAGAAGCAAAATAGGAAACTGTAGCACACATCCTTTACATTTCATTAGAATTGACTTGTTAACTAGGTGAAGTGATTCGGTGCATTTTACAATTTCATTTCATTGTAATACCTGTTACACAACAGTCACGACAGTATTGAGCAATAAAACAACATCGAAAAACAATTGTTTAAGTTTAGGTAATCTATCTTCCCCAAATATATTGGCCATTTTTATGATGAACATGCCTTTAAAATGTTGAAACGTGCATCTTTCCCTGTTTAACATCATCTTTAACAGCATAGAAACAATGTGTGCATGTAATGGATTGCATAAAATGCTGTTTAAACAATATATCAAAGGAAACATGTAACAGTACAAAAAGCTGATTACTTTGTATGTACTTTATCTCTGTTTTAGTCTCATACGATTTTCAACATAGGATCCTATTGTATGGGAATAACCATGCTTTGTGTTTTAATTACTACACTTTTACCGTAAAAAAATCATTAATGTGACCCATTTCAGATTGAAACAAAAGCTATCGCTGAAGATGATGAATACCCCCGGATGCTGCCTTGACCTAGTTATTCTACTTTTTTCGCAAAACCGCTTTGACATAGTTACGGAATAAGATCACTGCATGTGGGTATTCCATTGCCGTTGTTTGTCTGTATATAAGAAGTTTGATTCCTGCTAAAAAGCTATCAGAGCACAACAAAGCTTCAGTAGGTGCTAATCAGAGCATTCTCCTATCACGACTTTAAAATTTGTCTGCTCGCTAATCGCAAAATTTTCGTTAATCAAAATTATCTAATTTATAAAACTGGTTATTACGATATGTAAAAATTTAGCTATTCAAGTCTGCCAGGGAACTGGATGTTCCACACCAGGTCAAAACAAAATCTGGACCTGTATTTACTTGCTTCATCCTGTTCAAAAGATCTGAATCAATCTGTGATCGTTGATTCAACCTGAAGTAGCAAGTCAAAATAAAAAGATCTAGATCTAAACTTGATTAATTTAACCAAGTCTAAACAAGATCAAGCGGTATCAAGTTGATACACAATTGTGTCAGATTTCACTGCACAATATTAAGCTGTGAGAGTGCTCAGGTGAGGTAAGTGCACAAACAACATGTAATCAACCCTTTTTCCAAAAATGTAATCTTTTACATAATATGTGATGATTCCATGATCATTTGGTGGGGGTGACAGGGTTATAGAAACATGGAAAATGTACAATATGTAACCTTCACCCTATCAACCCTTTATTCCAACAATGGACTCGTCTTTTACATAATATGTGATGATTCCATGATCATTTGGTGGGGGTGATAGGGTTATAGGAACCTTGAAAATGTAGATGTATTTTGAATTTTGCATTTTCTAAATTAGTAAGCTGAAAGGATAGGTAAGGCTTCACTACACAAAGAGGATAAGAATGGTGTACCTTTGCTTCACTACACAAAGAGGATAAGAATGGTGTACCTTTGCTTGTGATAAAAACCACTGGATCAAGAAATATTCTGCAATTGAAAGCTGTCATATTTTGATAGAGTTATTGACCAGAAACAACTGTTTTGCACAAAAGAAATGTTTAAAAAGGGTCAATAAGTCCTGCAAAAAGTTGTGACTCAAATCTTTGTGACTTTTTTTCAAGTGTGACAGTGGAAAAGTTAACAATTTTTGACAAGTGAAAGGGCAATAACTCTGCCACTATTAAATCAATCTGGCCTGATATAAAACATGGCAAAGGCATTTGGTAAAAAATGTTGCAACCATGTTTCATCAAGCTAGAATTACTATCATTGTTACATTATACCTCTGCTTTATCAATAGTAATTTAATAGTCTGACATACACGTTTCATATGTTTGATCACTGTTCTGATGTCTCAGTGTATTTGTACAGTTTTTACTTTATTTCACCTACTGTTTGTTTCAAATTTTTCAAACTAAAACCGAAATTTTAAGTACTGGACATTTAAGTGAAGAGAAATCAATTTACAAAATGTTTATACAGTCAAAACTTATCTTAAGCGACCGCACTGGAGAATTTGAAGATGTGGGTCTCTTTACTCAGGTTTGCCTATTGTTGCTTAAAATCACAAGGGGGGAAGTTAAAGTGGTTGCATTGGTCAGGATTTTGCCGCAAGGGCAGGTCCGACTGTATAGTGTCTTACAGAGACGTCCCTGCTCAGTGTGTCATGAAATGGGACACAAATCACATTTTAATTCCAGTACTTGTTGTTGACTTCAGATATGGGCATCATTCCTTTCGGTCAGTAAATTAACTTAAGACTATACATTATCATACATCAGGATAACAATCATAAACTGTCTCCTTAACATGTACCAGAAATTCAAAACATCATTCATGATCATTATAAATTTCTCCTTTATGTCGCCGTTAACACGCTAAATACTGACACAAGCAGTTTTCTTGTAAATTAAATGAATTACATACTTTGTTTCTTAAAACAATAACATCAATTTCCCTTGTTTTTGTATCATGATTTACAAAAGTTTACAGTTTGTTTTATTGCCTGTTACATGGAACACACCTACAAAAATACAACCTGAAGAACTTACACAAACTGTAACATCTTATACAGTGTAACTGTATAATTAAATTACATCATTACTGCACTCAGTCTTTCATTATGCAAACCATCACCTAAGTACATTTATATGATAGAGCAATACTGTTTTATCTCCGTAATAAATGTAATTAATACGTGCATCAGAACATTAAAAACATCAAAAATACATGTTCGTAACTAGCATATTTGTCTGATTAAAAACCACAAAAACACAGGGGGAAAAATATTTTCAGCGACCCCTTTCCCTTTTATCAGACACACTGCAAAGACAATGTCTTTAATTTTAATGGACGATCAGTTTATTTTACACTACTGAATAATACTTTGCCACAAGGTTGACAACTTCTCAGTCTGTATAAATATCTAAAGGTGACATAAATGAGAGTGGGGGAGGGTACAGCAATGTTATTTTATTGTCTTTTCTAATTACATCTGTTTTGCCTAAATACTTCAGTGAATACCACACTAATGTGTAAGACAAATACTCATGCTTCATAATTTTTGTTGTTGACAAAAACTATTCATTACTACTCTCACCACATACTTCATCTATATTGTATCAAAAAGGCCCAGCCTTTAATGATTTTTTTTAATACATTACTACTCTCACCACATACTTCATCTATATTGTATCAAAAAGGCCCAGCCTTTAATGATTTTTTTTAATACATTACTACTCTCACCACATACTTCATCTATATTGTATCAAAAAGGCCCAGCCTTTAATGATTTTTTTTAATACATTACTACTCTCACCACATACTTCATCTATATTGTATCAAAAAGGCCCAGCCTTTAATGATTTTTTTTAATACATTACTACTCTCACAGATTATCAAAAAAGGCGCAGTGTTTTTTTGCCAATTGTTCATTCACCTGAGCAAGATGTCTTAAACCCAATTGAGCAGGTTGTCAAAAACAATTCAATTCTCAGATTAATAAAGGAAATACTAAAAAATACTAGTTTTAATTTACTGAAAAGTTCATGTATAAAGATTTTCTCAAATCAAAACATAATAAGTACATATACAAGCAGATTTTAACAGATGTTATATACTGCAGAAAACAACAATATTTGATAACAACTAAAAAAAAAAAACACTAGAAATTATTGCAATTCTTGGAAGAACTAAGACACAAACATATTAACTTGTTATGAAGGTTTTTGTATTAATTGATTGTAGACAGGATTTGATGAATTCATTGTAAACATTGTGGACATTTTATGATGTCACATCCTGTTTATTTTTTACTACACTGTAACCTATCATAATTATAACACTAACATTGGCTTTCATGGGTTTGCACTCACAATTTCATTGGTGAGGTCTGTTGTTGTTTTATCATGTCAAATTATATATTTACTAATTCATTTAATATTGAGTGTTAAACAAGTTCTTACAACTAGTATTAATCGCTCTAGAGCCTCACTCCAGATGGAGAGAGAGAGGCAATGTGAAATTATCTTTGGCTTGCCTAAGGACACTACCACTACTTGGGAACTGGTGGGGATCAAACCAGGAGCCCGCAGATACTAAGGAAAACACACTACCACTACACCAAGGTAGCTCCACACAGCAGCTTTATTTGCGATCTAATGAAATCCCCGTACATCTTTTATTTTCCTTCATTATAAATTTCATAGAACATATGTAAACCTGTTGTATGTTTCGATCAGTTCATAGTATTTCACTACATGTATGTGAGTTGTAACGTGCACAACACGTTACTGATGACATAGTAAAATAAGGCATTTTCATTGGATGATAAATAAAGTTTTCCATTAAGTAATGGCTAGTTTTCATCCATTCTTGTTCTATGAAAAATAGAAAGTCTCCTGTAGCTATCTAGTATACAATGTAGATCCATACAATGTACTTATTAGGGTTATAGTAGGGTTAAGTGACAATTATGTAAATCATCAACTACATTAGGTTTATGTAAATTGTCAAAGATTAAGATTTAGGTCAAACACAAAGGCTGAAAAAGAGAAACTAAAATATCATAGAACAGTGCTACCTCCTTTCAAACAATATCATTTTTTTTACTGATTTATTTACGTAGATTGCGAAACAAGTTCTTTCACTCTCGAGACTCACTACAGATGGATCCAACCTCTGAGAGAGAAAAAAGCAATGTGGAATTATGTATGTCTTGCTTAAGGCCACTACCACCACTAGGGCACTCGGGTAGTGTCCTTAGGTTTCCCTCCTTCAGGTTTCTATATTGTTTAAATCCGTCTATTTAGCCTCGACTACCTAATAGCTAATAGCACACCCGTCACAGTCTGGGTGAAAATGTTAAGCTTGATACAGTGATTCTGTGACCTAACAGCTAAGTTGTTAACTACGCTACCTTAAATCTGATTTCACTGTTCAAAGGCACACCATTCTGATTCTAAGAAATATGTTAGCTTGTTAAAGCACAGTGATCACACTTACATGGGTTTACACTCTACGTGTTATCCCGACTTCACAGTCTACACATTTACTTTAGAAGATGCTATTTTTTGGGCATATTGAGCTGTGTATTAAAGCTGGGTTTGAACTACTTTTTGGACCAATCAAATGTTACGATTGGTAGCGCGATGAATGGAAGTTGTATACAACCCTCTTGGTCGCATGATCACTTCATTGATAAATGATGTAGCTGCCAATCTATATATAGACTGCATAATTTAACCACCTCTATTGACAACTTTTCCAGGAACAATGTTTATGTATATTATTATTTAAACTAAAATGTACCTTCGTTCATTGCTGTTTATCTTTTTTTTTAAAGATATTTCTTATTTATTAGTAATTTTCTGTCTAAAATGCTGTCATTTTCCATTAATATAACATATTCATTAGATAAAATTTCCATATTTCATAGTGCGAAAATCTGACCTTGATTTGAAGTAGTAGTTACATCATCATAATATTATTCATTTGAATTACATTTTCATATGTCATTAATTTAGAACATGTGTTTTAAGTTCAAATTACTTTGTTAATATTTTGGTTCTTGTCAGGAAATCAGTTGTTTTGCATTCTTTCATTGTTTTATTTTAGTAAGGTTATATTAAAGAGTTTCCTTCTCTCTGAAATTAATGCAAGAACTGACACATCATATAGCATCACTGTGTGATTACATAAATGTATCATTCTGGTCTTTCAGAATTTAAAGCTCTTGCTCATAAAATGATAAACTTATTGTCCAATTGCTCCTATTGTTAAAAACCCGGTATAACTTGCATAATCTGATTCTTTGATACCCTATAAATAACTTTACTAAGTTTACAATTGATGTAATCTCCAATGGTTATGATAAATGTTCATGTTGATTGATAGCTGGATAGTATGGGGTTTATGTAAAGAAAAATGTATGATTCTTGTAGAATGTCAAGCCTCCCAATAAAAATAAAAGGCCAGCTCCTATGTCTGAATACCCTTATGAGACACCTTCTTAATCTGAGTACATTGATACCTCCCTAAACTCTAAGGTTTCAATGCCAAGGCTATGAGTACAGTTGATTGATAGCTGGGCTAGGTAAAGGTAAACCAAAGTGTTTTTTTATTATGGTGGCGGCTCACCTAAACAAGCCATATCAGAACAGACCCCTGCTGGGATTCGAACCTTTGACCTCCTGCATATCACAAGGCAGATGCCTAAACCACTAGACCAAGGTAGACTATATGTAAAACTTGATCATGCCTGTCACTGCAACAAGGAAAAGTGTTTACTTCAGACCTTCTTATTTTCAAAATATTCAATCTTAGAATTGATATATTCAAAGAGTGTCATTAGACAAAAAGAACACACAATAAACAAGTTATGGTTTACTAGTTTAACCAATGGTCACAGCTTTTAAAGAAATAATTAGAACTATGTAACCGTAACCGGCTGTTAAAACTAACCACACACTTTCAACCCCAAAATTAAGTCCATGTATATAAAATACAACCCTTAACAATAAGTCACAAAAAGTGAACTTACAGAAACAAGACGCCAAAATTTGGAACAGGAAGCCTATGTCACCTAAGTTACATACAGCCTCCCTCAATGTTACATGGGATATTTTATTGCAGGATGTTTGTAAAGGAAAAAAAAAATTGTGTCCTTTGTTTTATAACAATTACTTTTTCTTTCTGACAAGCGTTTTGATGCATAGCCTAAAAAAGAAATGTAAATCCTGACAGCGAAACAGCTGGAACATTTTAAAGCGACCATCATAATTTATGCACCTGGAGTTCAGGTATTAATATGCTGTAACGGACATTGTCCCCATTTCATGACTTAAAAGAAATTACCTAAGACTTCGTAAGTTCACACTTTATTTTTTAAAAAGTTTCGTACAACCTTGTTTCGCTGAAAACCTGTTATTTTTTCTGTGTTGTAAATCATTTCATGATGAAACTTAAATCATAATCAAAATTTTTTTTACCTTTTTCTATTTCCTTAAATTATTTTCCTGCTTTTTTTCTAGCTTATTTTGACTTTCCATTAATTAATCTTTATGTTTAAAACTGTATTAGTTTTTATGTTTTGTTTAAAATTTCTAATGCAAAAACTACCTTATATTTCCTTTATTTGAAAGAAAAAAAATTTGACCATCTCAACTCTTTTTAAAGATCTACTGAATTGACGGCATTTCGTAATGAAGTTGGTTATGAATCAATTGTAAAACTGTGAAGTCAGGACGGTACAGAAAGTGTTAGGCTGTTACAAAGATCTGTGCCACACGTCTAAGGAGGAGTCTGCAGTGAAGCTTTTTCACGCCTTACCGACCTTTTTCGCCTTATTTCAGAAACGTTTGACGGAATCATTAAAGCGGAGAGTAACGGAGACCTTTCTGTTTGTATCGACGTTTCTGTTCTACCGTATGTGAGAGGATTCTGTTGTTGCCGCAGATGTATATAGAATACAAGGGACTTGCTGGCTTCCAACATAACTGTGAAGCAGAACATGACCATACACACGGCAACCACGCCTGTAACAGAAAACAGTTAGTTGAATACATGTACAAGGTCATCTGCTTATCCCTATCTGCCTTAATACAAATGTACATAAACAAGAGGTCTATAAGGGCCAGTATCAGTCTACTGGATTAACTGGACTGTCCTGAGAAAGTTTTGTAAAAATCTTTTGGACAATTTTCATAGTTTGGGTCATTGTGACCTTTACCTTTGACCCACTGACTCAAACAACAAAAAGGATCATCTTATGGTTGCAGACAACCTTCTTTGCAAGTTTCATGAATGTCAAATGAAAATTATGACCTGTGGAATGTCATCAAGGAAAAGAAACCGGTAATAGAAGTCACTTTGACCTTGACCTTTGACCCACTGACCCTAAAAACAGTACAGATCATCTACTCAGTAAGACCAACCATATTGCGAAGTTAAAAGACTGTGGGTGATATTATTTCAAGATAGGGGAAACAATCTTTTAAGTTTTGGTCACTGTGACCTTGATTTTTGGCACACTGTCTCCAAAATAGTTTCATGAAAGTCAGGCAAATGAAAATTGTGGCCTGTAGAGTGTTATCAAGGAAAAGCTGAAGGACAGATGACAGACAAACCACCAAAGCATTTTAAGTGCTGCTGGACTTCAGCAAGTAGAGCTATTAATTACAGGAGAGCAAAGATGCACCTAAGTTGCTCAATGAACCAAGATATTATAAAAATATGGGCTCTTAAACAACATATTTAACTAGTGATAAGTGGTCATCTACAATATATTTACTTCAAAATTCTACATCAACTTCATTTCAATCAGGACATTTTGGAAATACACAAAAATTTCACTGAATAATTAAGGCCATTTCAAAATGCAAGTATGTGTATTTGTTAAATGTCATGACAAGGGTGATATTATAGTAAGAGCCAAGTGATTTTGCCTAAGTTAACAGAACAAAACCAAAAAAATTTCAAAAATATATTGGGTATGAAAAATAATGTTGATTACAGGATTCTATCAGATTCTACAGAGACGTATCTGAAAAAGCAAATCTGATTAGGGTCAAGATCATCTGACCTCAGTGAGATGACCTACTTTGGAATGAGCAAATTTGATTAGGGTCAAGGTCATCTGACCTCAGTGAGATGACCTACTTTGGAATAAGCAAATTTGATTAGGGTCAAGGTCATCTGACCTCAGTGAGATGACCTACTTTGGAATAAGCAAATTTGATTAGGGTCAAGGTAAGGGTATATGAGACCTGTAACCACAAAGTTTATGTTAACCTTGTTGGTTTGACTCCTGGCTTCCGTGGGTCCGCTGGGACTTTAAACTCTCTAATAACTGCTATAAATCTTATCAGCTTTACCATAATCAAAGGCAATGTTTGTAAAATGTTTAGGCCAAAACCTAATGACTAACATTTGGTAGTAAGTATCTACATTTTATTTACACAACTATGACACAAGATCAATAATGCAAAACCACAGCCTTTAAATTTTACAAAATCTGTTTCTCTTTATCTCTTAATTATTACAATGCATATTTAATTATGCTTGACATATGCACCAGGATGACGTGTTTTCTCGTAACACAATTTGTTATCAAAGATTTGACATGCTGCTGTGGTGTAGTGGTTAGCACACTGGACCAGTAATCTTGAGACACGTGGTTCAAATCCTGGTTGTGGCGGTCGACTTTTCATGACATCCTTAAGATTATTTAGATATACATGGCAACTGCAATATTTCAGCAGCCCGATAAGCAGACAAAGCACTACTTACTCTGCCTTAAGCCAATGAGTCTGCTTTTAGCAACAAGTGCAGATCATGATCAGTCTATACATCAGCCTGACCATCATCTGCACTGTTTGCTATTCAGTCAGTAAATCGGCTATGAGTCTTCCTTTGAACAATGAATGATACTGTCCAGATTTAAAAGAGGGGCATGTCACAATTTTTAAAAATCACTATCGGTCACTGTTAAAGAGGCACACCCTAATACTGCTTGCATTTTAGAATAACTTAAAAAAGCTATAAGTAATAAGTTAATGAAGAGAATCTTCCAAAAACCTAAAAGATTCTGCCAAATAAAGCAGTAATAACCAGCAAAATAATCGCAATAGTATGTGTTGTAGTGCAGTTAGACAATTATTTTATAGCTGTTTTTATTTTTTTGGGTCCGATAGCAATTTATTATGAACGGTGGCTAGCTATTTTAATTACCATTTAGTTAAATAAAAGAGACATTTCTCTATATTTGTTCTTCTTGAAAAATGCACTTATTTATTATTCTATGCACATACTGCCTATTCTAAACATTTGGAGAAAATAATCTGCTGGCTGTAGGGTGTGCTCCTTTAATTTTGATTAACAGAATATTTAAATTGAATAAAAGTCCTACCTGGGGATCCATGGAAGTTGAGATCTTCAAATAAAAAATTCTTCACTGAAGTCGAGAAGTAGAAATACTCCTGAAAAATATCAACCAGAAAATTTAAGTAAGTGGTCACAATTCAAACTAAAAGATGCAAATTTGTGTACAATATGATTATTATGTATGATTTATAAACCAGCATTTTTACACTTTTTAGTTTGCATAACTTCTTTAACAGATTTATCTGATTATTTCTTCCATATTTGAAAGTCATGCAAGTTTTTTTTCAGGCAGTCTTAGGGTTCTGCTGCCAATGTTGCCAAATGTGCCAAATTCTGCTGAGTAGTCAAAGAAATCTAACACGGGCAACAACAATTTTGACACTGTATCAGCCTAGATTTCAATGTTTCCTCTAAACTGAAAAACTTGGTAAAAAAAAAAAGGGTGACAGATTTTCCCAACCCAGGGGAAGCCCTGGACACTTATCGCTGTTTAGGTTTGATTGTTTGATATCAATTTCCCCTGACATGCTTCTTAAAGTCCCAGGAGCACTTTTGATGAAAAATAACTTGCAGCTCATAACTACCAAGAAAAGATGTCTTACTGGCAAAAAATGACTGTTGTTTGAATGAAAAACATTCCTCATGTTACTTCTTAAATCGACAGTACATATTATACATATAGCACAGTACATATCATACATATAGCACAGTACATATCATACATATAGCACAGTACATATTATACATATAGCACAGTACATATCATACATATAGCACAGTTCATATTATACATATAGCACAGTACATATCATACATATAGCACAGTACATATTATACATATAGCACAGTACATACCATACATATAGCACAGTACATATCATACATATAGCACAGTACATATTATACATATAGCACAGTACATATCATACATATAGCACAGTACATATTATACATATAGCACAGTACATATCATACATATAGCACAGTACATATTATACATATAGCACAGTACATATCATACATATAGCACAGTACATATCATACATATAGCACAGTACATATCATACATATAGCACAGTACATATCATACATATAGCACAGTACATATCATACATATAGCACAGTACATATTATACATATAGCACAGTACATATTATACATATAGCACAGTACATATCATACATATAGCACAGTATATTTTATACATATAGCACAGTACATATGATACATATAGCACAGTTATACATATAGCACAGTACATATTATACATATAGCACAGTACATATTATACATATAGCACAGTATATATTATACACATAGCACAGTACAATGTATTGTTTTATGATATTGCAAAAAATAAGAAACACTTTTTGACAATGCTTTTAAATGAAGAAGCAACAAAAACTATTAAAGAAAGGTTTATGTCAACATTGTTTAAAAATTATTCTATCATTCTGTAATTTAATTATTCTATTATATATGGTTATTTAAAATGATACAATGACTTTAAAGGCTTTGGTAATTGCAACTTCCCTATTTCTCAAACTTTGTTCAATAGCAATTCATTGTGCAGATGTCACTAAATTAAAGTCACAGACAAAACCACCATTACTAAGTTGTTCAGCCAGTTTATGATTATTTGACAGTGATAAGTCCACCATTTTTTGATTAGTACATTGGATATATAAACATTTTATGGTGTTTTTCCTACCTTTTCATGCAATGATTGCAAACTTTTGTGAGAATCTGATGTATCTGTTTCATGAAATGTAATTTTATCCTTAATTAACAGTAATTATATGCTATCTTATAATTCATTGCACCTACAAGCTGAAGCTGAAAGGTCATCACTGGCACTGGGTCACCTTTACTAGTCTCTACCACAGGTGGAAGGAACATACCTTTGACTTTTTTTTCTTCAGCTAATGCCTTTTCTATGCATTTTAAAATTGATATCAGAATTTAAAAAAAATCTGATATCAATTTTAAAATGCATAGAAAAAGACATTAGCTAAAGAAAAAAAAGGCAAAGGTATGTTTCTTCTACCTGTGGTCTCTACATTGATTTCTGTACATTCAAAATTATTTTTTTATTGAAACTCCACATTAAAAAAATACTTCTGACTCAACATGCTATGAGTCTATCAATTTATATTCTGACATTTAAAAAAGTCAAACAATTTCCCAGCTAGACAATACAGTTATGTATATTAAACCATAATTCAAACAAGTCCATCTTCTACCATACCTTCATGGTGTAGTATATTTGTGAAAACCAATGCCCAAGGAAAATATGATACTTACATGTAAACAAGAAATATCAGCAATTTTCTTGAACAGTATATCATGTCCCTAAAACAGGATTATGGCTTTACCTTTACTTTTACCTTTTACACCGACATATAGTTTTAAAGCTATAAAAAAAATTCCCATATGTTACAGTTTTGCTTTTTTAGATATGTACTATATTTATTATTTACTGTGTTTATTATTTAAGAGATATGTACTGTGTTTATTATTTAAGAGATATGTACTGTTTACTAATTAAAGGTTATAAGAGAAAATGTACAATGGCTGTACATTACCTTATAAACATAATTAATGAGATTGATGTTAAATTTACAGAAAGTGTTCAAAATAGTGTATTACGTATTTGTCTAAGAGATATGTAATGGTCTTTTTAACTATCTTATAGCATAGATAATGTACTTTTTTTTTCATTTTTATTAAAATTTAAAGATATATTATTTTACTATTTTTACCTTTAAGAGATATATTTTTACTATTTAAGAGATATCTATTTTAATATTTAAGCAATATATATTTACTAATTAAGAGATATGTATTTCTGCAATATGTATTGCTATTTAAGAGACATGTCCATATATTTATCCTGATTATCTTCTATATCAATATCTAGATGCAGCTATAATACTGTTTTTAAGATGGACTTACTTTTCAATCTCAACAGACTGGTGGTAATTTGTGACTTTAATGTAGAAATTGTTAAGAATTGATTGAAGTTTAATTTTTTTTATTTTCAGAAATGCACTTTGTATTAAGTATCATTTTGTATGCATGTGTGCATGTGTATATGAATGTCATTGTTTTTTAATTAAGGGCTTTGTTGAAAATAACATTATTACAGATGTCATGTCATTATTATTATTATTATTATGATTATTAAAAAAAGTATTAAAAATAAAGTCCTTCTGACTCTGCTATGTGTTATACTTTCACTGAGACACAGAAAAAAAACCCCTCTAAAATTAATCAAATCTCACCTTCATGCCACTTTTTTATTTCTATGTTCCCAAAAACAATCGAAAAATTTGTATATTCCATTAGCATCCAGTTAATATGAATATTAATATAGCAAATTTCATTCCTCTCTTCATCATCAACCCTGCAGACATTAAACCACTATATGTACTGAGTAATTAAAGGGTCCACAAACAGAACAGTTAGATTTTCATCTCTTGTAACATGCGTACACCAACATTTGTTCACATTCTCTTGACATGCTGATTGTAGTTTATATAATTTTTATGCAATGGTTAATTAACATTACACTCCCAAGTTAAACAGACAATGTAATTTATTGTTTTTTTAAAGCAATTTCTTTCGATGTTTAACATTCATCATTTGAATCCAATGTAAAGAATTAAAGAATTTACACTGTTTTTTCTTTCTCATTCAAATTTGTTCATGTGATTAAAATTTTCAGAACAATTTTTTGTTTCCTATTCTGACACTTATTGGTGTGTGCGTCCATGAATCATTTGTTGATGAAAACTTAAATGGCGATGTTGTTTTGACTTATATTTTAGTGAATTGTTACACTTTAACAACAGTAACTGAACTGTGACTTGCAGGTCCCCCTGGCACTTAAATTACCAGAGTACTCCAATAGGCAGCTGAAATTAGCTAAAGATGTAGAAATGGCTCCCCATACATTATTTGTCTATAAATATATATTTTCAGAACTGGTCAAAAACCACAGTATCTAATTTTGTTGCCTCGCCACCAGGCTAGATGATCAATATATTTCATTAAAACTCCAAGCAAAATGCTTCAGCTTTTTTTCTAACAGAGCTCGATCGTTTTACATTTTTGGCAGCAAAGGGAGTTAACTGAGTAAGAAATAGTAAATATAAGGACTGAATGCCAGTGTACCAATTTTGAACCAAAGAAAAGAGCAGATTGCTTTCTTATTCAGCAATTAACAGAAATGTAACACTTCCACTCTTACCATGCACTAGGCAGTGTTTCTGCATTTGCGACCACTGCACGTGACTGATCAGCCTGTACATCTGTGCAGTCTGATCATGATCTGCACTGTCTGTCATTGAGTCTAAGCATTCAAATTTTACTGAGCATGATTACTAATTATAGTGTCATAACTGAAAGACGGACGAGTCTGGGTTAGAAATTTGATTGAAAGAGGGGTCCACATGGCCGAAGAACCTAATAATATCTTGAGACAAGTTTGACCTGAAAACTTTATTAAATGATCCAGACAATAAAAATGAAACTACATCCTTCAGTAGTTATATACCTCGTACATTTCACTAATCAGAGCAATCTGATGGGTATTTTCATTAATGGTGAACAATGTGTCTTGCCTGTGGACAAAACACCAGTCACGGAAGTCCTGGAAATCAGTTAAAGTTCTCTTTATCTATGTGTTACAGTAAAACTATGACAGCCCTTCGAGCGTAATTAAATACAATTGCAATCTTTAAAACTAAAGATAGATTTTAGGAAATTTTCAAATTCACGTCTCAAGGTCGCCAGATAAGTGAAATGACTGAAAATGTATTGACACTTAGATTAGACAATTAAGTATACTTTAAACAAGCATGACATTTATATGAATCGTTTTACCTAATCATGTTATAGATCATGTACATGACTTTGTGTTGTACGAAAACTGTGACACAAACGACGAGACAAGTAAAGTCTGGAGAAGAACTTAATAATTGTTTAGAATAATTACCATATCATGTGATATGACAAATCAATTACTGACGTAATTATTGCACCTACATGTATGAAATATTTTATTTCAACAATGATTATTTAATTGAAATTGTATGTTAACCTTTCAAAGGTAAATGAGTTAAATCTTGGTGCAAAGACTTTTCTTTTATGATTATTCTGCCTACTTATTTCTTACAAAATTCACTCCCTTAATTTATGGCCATATTGAAATATAGTCAACCCTGCCCATGCAACCATCTGAGTTAGCAGCAACCACTTTATATTCCTCGTTTGTAAATTAAGATGATAACAATTTATCCTCAGTTTAGAGACCACCTGTCTTCAGAGCCCACTATTTCTGTTTCACCAGAGTGGTTTAAAAGTAGTATCATCTAGGCTAGCGCTTGGTGAGATTCAATAGCTGGATTTAATTATAAATGGAAATAACCAAGCAAACTTGGCATCTATATCCACAACTTGTGGGGTTTATAAACATGTAAATATGTGATGTCACTTGTTATAATGTCACAGGTGACAAATGGCGAGGATCTCAGTTTTCAATAGTACAGTAAAACCTTTGTCTTAAGCGACCACTCTGGGGAAACAAAAATGGTGGTCTCTTTAGACAGACGGTCTCTTAACTCAGGACAAATTGCTATCATCTTAAATTAGAAGGCAGGAATATAAAATGGTTGCATATGTCAGGTTGTTCCTTAACTCAGGTGGTCACACGGGCAGGGTTGACTGTATTACTCAAACTGATACATGAAAAGTTTAAATTTTTAAGTATACATAAATTACTTAACTTTATTATTAATACAATATGAGTATAAACTCATGTTTAAACATTTAAAACAAATTCCAAGCTTTAATCTCTGCAAGTGATACCATCATGTACATAACCTTCAAATACAAATTACAATACAACTAAGTATAGATCAGTCAACATTGTTTATAAATTCATGGTACAAATTTAACGGTTTCTTATGAACATCCTTGTACCATGATTTATAACAATGGTGACGATAACTATGTGACTATTTTTACCTGATCAAGGTCACCACTAGTTTTAAATGATGACCTGTACAAAGGTAAATAAAGTACATGTTTAATTAACTTTACTCACTAACTGAAGATACTGTAAAGTAGGTTATAAATGTTAGCAGTGGTTTTATCTTGTTGTACATGTATTTGCACTTTCCTTAACGATACCAGTTCAGTTAGGCCAAAAAAAATATCTGTGATTAGGGCAATGGTCCCAAAAATTCTAGGTAGGGTAGGGGCAAAGTTTTGTTTTGGTTTTTTTTATCGAAAAAAATTCTATAGATTTGGAAAAAACAATCTGTGTTTAGGGCAATGGTCCCAAGAATGCTAGGTCACTAAGGGTAGGGACAGATTTACAAAATAAATTTTGGAAAAAAACCTCGGGTCATGGGGGAGCGGGGGGTTCACCAGGTATGGTTGGGTTACCCGAAACACAGATATTTTTTCTTGGCCTTACATGTAGCCCAAACCACAGGGGTTGACTGAAAAACTGTTGTTGCTTGTACGAAATAAAAAAAAAAAAAAAAAAAAAAAAAAAAAAAAAAAAGGGGGAGAAAAAGAGAAAAAAAAAAAAAAAAAAAAAAAAAAAAAAAAAAAAAAAAAAAAAAAAAAAAAAAAAAAAAAAAAAATAAAAAATAAAAAAAAAAAAAAAAAGAAGGGGGGGGAGGAAAAAAAAAAAAAAAAAAAAAAAAAAAAAAAAAAAAAAAAAAAAAAAAAAAAAAAAAGGAGAGGGGGGGGGGGGGGGGGGGGAGAGAGAGAGAGAGAGAGAAAAAAAAAAAAGAAAAAAAAAAAAAAAAAAAAAAAAAAAAAAAAAAAAAAAAAAAGAGGGGGGGGGGGAGAGGAAAAAAAAAAAAAAAAAAAAAAAATAAGGGGAAAAAAAAAATTAAAAAAAAAAATTTTTGCCTTTTTCCCCCCCCTAAAAATTTTAAAAAAATAAAAAGGACATAACATATTATGGTAGCCTTGTGGTCAACCCTCGAATTCTGTATTAATTCATCAATGGCTGATGTATCAGTCATTTACACATTTTTGAAAAGTTTTGCACCTGTGTTGTCAAAGAAAGTCAATCATTAGTTTGTTCACTTGATTAATTCATTCATTAGGACATCAGTTATATCAGTTTTAACCCTCCTTTAACGTCCTTAAAGCTTCTGAACATGGATAAAATGGTGCAGCTGTCCAATATTTAATTGTTATTTGGGCATTATATTTCAACATTTTTTTTATAATATAACCAAAATAAAATGACCCTAAGTTAGCAAGACTACAGGCAGGTTAAGCTGCAATTTTCAGTCACATCCACTATGTAAGTAGTATAGTACAGAATACAGTGTTGCACTTCTTACAGTTGGTTAGTTCACATTTAAATATAAAAAGATATTTATAGTTTACAAAACACCATAGTCACATGATGACATATTGACTAGATAATTATGTCATACATTTGTACATACAATTATAATACATGTTTTTCACTAGTATTTGGACACATAAATATCAAAGAGGACCAATAAAGATGTTGATCAATGAGATAACAGAAAATGTTGACAGTGATCTGAATATTGTCAGTGGTGCATACAACTCACTGATACAACTTCTAAGAATGCAGTGATATAATAACCAAGGCTGACCAAGCAAAATCACTGCGCTGCAGTCAGAAAATCAAAGTCTACACTTGTGATTTTTTAAATTTTGCCAAAACATACATGACCTTTTTATAAAAGCTTAAAAACCCACCAGAATGCAGCATATTGAATTGAGGGTAAGGAATGTGGCGGTTGTTCTCCCTTTCACGATCTTTGTACTTGTGCAACTTCTAATGTCCTTATTTTCAAGCAATTCTCAGGACAACAATTCTTACTTCCTAAACGCTCTGCTGATCACAACATTCAACACTACATTATCATATGCAGTTGCAGGGGATTTAAACACATGTAACGGTTTAGACAAATGTAAATGTAACAAACTTAAGAAAACATAAGCACTACATATCTTCATAAACAGATAATCAATTTATGGATAGAATATTAGGATAGAATTGTGTTAAATTCTCTTTACTGTAACACAATGCTGGCTTATACATTTTCTTTCATACATTTCTATTGCTTATTCACTGAGAAAGGCTACTAGACAGTGTTTCTTATATATATGTAACTGCACTCCCAATAATTTTTCTAATATGATTATACCTGTATAGACCTACCTGGGCTAACCCACCCATCCCACATGACCCCACCGTATTGCCCCCCAACCCGCTCTGCCATACTGCACCCTCATCCATCTATAATGCCAGCAGCCTAGGCATCTCATGAGCGCTTTAGTTTATATTGACCCTGGCCTACATTTATTACATACCCCCATATGCATTGACATGTTCTTCATCATATCCAGTGTTGGCAAAAGATATCCGCCGCTACTCGAGATGGAATCAGCTCCAAAGTAATACGCCATATTTACTGGTTTATGTACATGTAGTTACTGTCATCAACTGATTCAATCAACACAAAACAAGCCTTTCAAGGGTCTTTCTGTTTCTGTATTGAAGACCCTGAAAGAATAATTAGCACCCTACGTCAATGTAAAGGCAATAATCCAAATCATGTGGCATATACAGTACTCCAATCAAAGATCATCCAAGTCCGATTGACTTACAATCATTTTGTTTCATGCGCATATCATGTTTATCACATATTGTTTTTTATTTTGCCTGCAGCAAAAAACTTTGCCTCTCAGCCACCATTTTACGCTGTCACATGACAGTCACATGACTGCTTTATTATGATTGGCTTAGATTTGAAAGCCGAGTTTTGATTGGTTTCCAAAGGGTACGGATTTCAAATAGAGATTTGATGTCAACAAAACTATCCTTGATCAGTTTGGCGAAGAACATTTGCAGTTTTTGGTAAAGACAGTGTTTATCAATGTAAATTTAATACTATGTTCCAAAAGCACAACAATTTGTCTGCATGTCCTCGCGTGAGTCTGGAATAATATACGTTTTGTCATATCGCGAAAACAAATGATATTTATGCAATATCTGTTACACTGTTAATTTCTGGATTACGCACATTTTCAGCACAATGCAATGTTTCATGTGGTCAGTTTGATGCCTATATGGCACCCAAAAGTGAACACAAATTTCTGCTTAGCTGTGCTGTTGCTGTCAAAAGAAACATGTTCAAACCCCACCCAAGTGCTGCCTCATCACCAGGTTCGGTCCAAAGCTAGATTAAACTACCCTTTAAATTTAAGGGCGTCAGTAGATTTAGCTGCGACTTTTGTCAAAAAATCATCGAATGTGACAGATGTGCTTGTATGTCAAGAGTGAGCATTACAATCATATGCCTGGATGATTGTTTGTGTGTTTCAAACAAAGAATAAACAGGTTGAAAATTTATTCACCACATCAGTTGTTTGTATACATAAGTTACTCACTGAATGTGTAATGGAATTTATTTTGAAGTATTTCAAGTAGGCCTAATAAGTCAGTATTGAGAGAATGTAACATAAGATATATCTCAGGTTTGCAATATTTTCTAACAAAGAAAAGTAAATTAATTCTTAGACCAAGGTCTTTCAAATAGTATGGTCCGGAAACGCCCTCTATAAATGTCTTATCGTACTGATAATCTTGTCTCGGTTATCGATTTTTACCTGGAAGCATTTATCACGCCGAGCGAGTAAACTGGTATTTGTCTGATAGTTGTGTGCAAAACTGCCCGTCATTAATTGTGTCATTTAATTACCACATTTAATAAAAAAATTGTATAATTGGAAAGTGATGAAATTTTCTGTAAAACTGTGAAATTAAAACCTCTATATATAATTAACTTTTATCTTTAACGGAGTTAAACATGGTCCATGCTATTCCGTCTTGCCGTTTCAGCGATGGATGGTAATTTGACTCGATACTGGTCTTACAAAACAGTATGTTATTATGTTATCAAATAAAAAAGCGAAAATCTAATTCATATCCGTTCCAAAATAACTCTTAATTTACATTTTAATTAGTAATTTTCCATCATTTGAACTTAAAAATATAGTGAAAACCTGTGCACAAAATATCACCGTATTGCGAAAAAAATCACCATTGACGCCATTTTTAGATTTTGAACGGATCTAACCGTCCCTGAAAATTAAAATACGGGTGAAATACGGAAAATCTAAGACATAACAGACATACATTAGACTTAAATCTGTGAGAAAAAGCTGTTACATCAATCCCATGAACACCATGCAAGTAGGAAAGAAGGCGGGCTAAAATTAGGTCGGTTTTCGGCTTTTGGTCATTTGTGAAAAAACCCGTTCGTATGAGGTCAACTTTCCAATGCGTAAATCCACCTTAAAAGGAAGCGCCGGCAAAAAAATATAATATCATGTAATGATAAGGGAATGCATATAATGTATTAAGGATCACTTTGTTGGTCAAATTGATTGGTAAAATATCGAGATATACGTAGATAGAAAGTATCAATATTTTCTTTCTTTTTCCAAAATTGCAGGTACCCGGATGTTTGTCACGTGATCCGAGGCAGGTTATTTATCGTATTACGCTCGTTTCCGGACCATACTATTTGAAAGACCTTGCTTAGACCAATAATAAATCATTAATTAATATGAAATAGCAAAATATACATTTGAAAGGGGAGGTAATAATAACAACACAGAACACTGGTTATTTACCTCCCTTTGTAAGTAATCAAAAGTGATTTTGGCTTGAAAATGACATAATGTCTTGTTTCTTTTACATGCTTTTCTCTTAAATGGTTGTTTAAATTAAGAATAAATGTTGAGTTGGTGTTATTATCTGTCATTAAGATTAACAAAGTACTAATTTACATGATTTCATATTTTATCTAACTGTAAAAAGCACGCCATCTGCAGAAATCACCATACGGTGAAAAATAGAATAACCAGTGTAAACGTTCTCCTTATTATGTGTATAAACTAACTACCATTTCAAATTAATGCACACTTCAAGTATTAAAATGCACTTACAAAGTTAAATGAATTTTAGGCAAAAGTCGCAGCTAAATCTACTGACGCCCTTAAATTTAAAGGGTAGTTTAATCTAGCTTTGGACCGAACCTGATCACTGAGGCCGGTGATCGGCCATCCAGGTCGCGATCCAGGTCTATTATATCGCCCAATTTGTGTGTATACAAATAAAAAAGTGTATCATACACCAATCTGTGTATCTGGTAATACACAAATCCAAATATTCAGAAAATAATTTTAAAAACTGATTCTTAGGTAAGGCAGTTCTAACCGAAAAGTGCACTTTGTGCATGTCACACATAGATGTAATCATGATACTGGTTGTGATTCAACAACTACATTTGTGAATAAGTCTTTGCCTTTTATATAAAAATCACACTGAAATAGTCATTTTATTTGAGAAATTGACCTGTGTTGAAGCCCCCTTTGATGTAATCAATACAGTGTAAGGAAATGAAATATTAGTGAAGAAAACAATACAATGAAAAATGACACATTTGAACAGAATTTGTGTATTACCACAGACCAATACACTTCTTTATTCATATTAGCAATGTCTAACAAGTGCGCGTTATCAGAGCTTCCACCAAGTGCGCGCAAGGCATTATGGGTAACTTCTTTCCAGACCTACCCTTTTTTTAACCCCCCGACCCTAAACCATTTATTGACCATAAAATGTTTTTGAGAACGAATCATTCGCGGGTACGAATCATTTGCCGGTTCGAATTTAAATGAGGACGAATCAAAGGGTACATGAAAAAGCTGTGTATTAAAAGTAGAAAGCATCTACATCTACAACCAACTATGGGAATTCTTCTACTATGAAGAAGGCTATTCTACTCGAAAAAAAAAAATTTTAAATAAAAAAAAAATCGACCTACCTACCCTATTTTTTTCTGGCTTGTCACAGGAAACATACATTATTTTTTTTTTGCCTAATCAGTGATTATTGTATTATAACCAACCAGATTAACACTTGATAAAAAATTTTAAAAGACCATCTTTGATCTATATCACTACGATGTGCAAATACCTGTAGGAACATCCCTTGAAAAGATATTCATAGGCAGTAACAAACACAAGATTATCCAATTTAAATGTATTTATGATTTTACACATTAAGATCAAGTTTAGCAATGATGCAAAAACAATTTTCCAAATTCTATTTACCTCTCTATCACATCCATAAATGGCCCGAAAAATACAAGTGGCACAGGCAGAAAGTAATTATAGTAAATATTGAAGCACAGATCGAGAGAACAGCATAAATTGGGGAAACACAAGGATACAGATTTATTAAAAAAAGATTACATCATTTGCATGCGTTACATGTAACAGTTTTATTCAAACACCAGCTAATTAAAAGTAATAAAAACTTTATTCTTTTCAGAAAATGAACTAAAGCACCATGTCTGACAACAGCATAATACGTGACGGAGCTATGGTGGGTGACAATTTGTGTGCATTTGACCACACAGTCCTTGACCAGACCGGATACTACCCTGCAGACATGTCAGGTTTACCAACATCTACCCCAAACCCTGCAAACTTAAGACGTAAAAGTAGACGGTCATGGTTTGAAACAACACCAAAAGGTTTTAAGTTTGAAGTTGCGGTGGAAAAGCCTGTTGCATCAAAGAGACCAGCTGGAAAAAGTGAGACGGTGGAAGTTCTTACACTCTCACATTTTTCTGGTGCACCAAGACTTGATTTTGGTACCATGAAGCTTGGCCAAGAAAGGACTTGTACACTTTTGCTTAGAAATCCTCATGAATATGAACAGTCGGTGAAGGTCGAAAAGGTTCCAGAAAAGAAACATTTTAGCGTTGTGTCAAAGGAGTTTGTAGTTGGTGCGGAAGAGTCGTATCCTCTGGAGATCACATGGGCGCCGAAAGAAGCAGGGGGATGCAGAGAGATGCTTTTGATGCAAGTTGATGGTTCTTACCGTGTCCAGGCTTATGTGTTTGGTACAGTGACTGCACCTCCTGCACAGAAAAAGAAAGGGGTAAGTGTAGCTTGAGAGTATGTCATGTAGACTAAGTAATTTATCTCCAGTTAAATTCTTTTCTTCATGGTGATTATAGACATATGTATATATATATATAACAATTTGTATGTATATGAAGGGCTTAAATTCAGCATTCGTATCAGTATAAGATAACTTGATAATGGGTCAAGTCAAATGAATATCTGATGGGTTTTTAACATAAGCACAAGAATACAAATTTTCTGGGGAGTTATAAATACAATTTTTTCTATTTCTTTGATCATTGAAAGTCAAGATTATGAAAGAAAATCTGTTATGCCTCAACAAAACCTTCTTACGCCAGGGCGTTGAAGTAGGACATTCTTCAGGTCATCTCTATTAAAGACAATTTTGGCAATGAATCCAGCATGTCTAACTGAAGTCAATACTGTCAGCTATAAAGAAAGAACCTGCATTTCTTTCACTTATCTAAACATGCTAAAAGTATTTGCAGAAGTAATCTGTTAGTAATGATGGTATTCAAGAAAAACTGAAATGTTGAATTGTAACCTGTATAAGTTATTTTCATAAATTCCCATTATTTTGGTCACCTCAACTTTCAAGGGAGTTTTAAATTCTTTCAGCAAAAGGAAGTAATTTATTAACAAAATGTTTCAAATATCACTTACTGAAGTTATTTTCAAAATAACTTCAACAAGTTACACCCCTGACTGATGATTGAATCCGTGAATCAAATGTTTCAGTTAGGCAGGAAGGGACTTTTGAAACTTGTTAATTGTAAATGTTAGACTGCTTTTAGCTTAAATACCTATCTTAAATTTTAGAAGCGTGTTGGATTACTAGCATCCAAGGCAGCTCGACCCTTCTCAGTCATACATACAACCAGTCTGGCAAATATAAACCAGCAGTACAGTCCAGAGAAAAAAACAGCGAAACAGTCTACAAAATATGCAAGTAACAAACCAACAGAATCCAAGCAGCCAAACAGTAAACCTTTAAAAACTGGGACACAGTCAAAAGGTCCAAGTTTTCAAACACAGTCTAAATTAACAAAGTCTGCTAATGTGTTAACAAAAGGCCGCAAGTCCAGTGAAGGTAGACGTAGATCTGCAAGACTGAGTGACAAGTTTCAGACTGTCCAAGACAAGCCGGTGTCTAATGATGCTACTGAAAATGCTGAAAATATAGAGCCAGATACATTTCCTAAAAAGGGTGTTGTAGTGAAGACTAGAAAATCATCGGAGAGGAAAGCTTCATTGCCGAAACCTAAAATGGAAGAAAAGATTCCTAGAAAAAAGATGAGAAGGTCAAATACATATTCCAATGTTTCTGGTCTTGGACTAGTTGTTCCAATAATTCATGGTGAGATGGTGAAGGGACACAAAGACACAAGTCTGTTGAATATTGAAGATTGCAATATTAGTGGTGTTCAAGTGTTGGAAGAAACGGCAACTAAGGTTAACAACTATGAATTTGAACCAAGTTTTCTTGAACCTTCAGAAGGAATGTGTGTTCCACATACACAGATAGAAAAAGCCTACATGACAAATACTTCGGAGCCAAGTTTTCTAGAAGACAAAGGGAATGCACTAAAAACACAGGTAAATGATTACAGTCTGGAACCAAGCTTCCTGCTAGAAGAAAAAAATACGGTGCTAAATTCAGAAGTCGCAAAAGATAATCTTGAGCCCAGTTTCCTTGAATGTAGAGAAATGCATACACAAACATCTTTAAAGACTTCAGTTTTCACTGCTGTAAAAAAGAGTGAAGAATTTCAAGATAGTCTTGAGATAGAAAACCACTCCATCGAAGCTCCAAGTTTTCTTCAGTCAGAAAATACAAAAGCCAAGAAGCCCAGGCGATCACTTAGGAAAAGAAGTGGAATAATTGAGATAGAAAATGATGATGAACCAACTGGTGTTAAGTTGCTACGTGGTGCAAAGAGGAACAACACTAGGACAGTAATCAGTCCGGAGACATTTGTTAAAGATGTATATGTAAAAAATGACAAGTGTGAAGTACTAGCCAATGAGCATAAGCCTTTGAATGATTCAGTAGGTCAAAGTAGATTGTTAGAGCAGCTCAAAAGTCTGAAATCCTTTGTTCATGATAAGAGCATAGAGATTGAGAAAAGTGGGAATGAGGGGGAAGAAAAAGATTGCATAAAAGAACTGGAAAGGAGAGAAACCTTTGTGAAGCAAAGGACCTCACCAAGATTTTCTATGCCAGGAAATGATGTTAACATAAGGCGAGGAACTTTTGTTACAGATTCTACCAAACTAAAGATGCTAGAAACCCAGAAACCTTCTGAGGCCAGTCCGAGGAGAACAACATTTACAGTCATCAAAGGATCAAACAACACAAAGCAACAGTTGGAGAGTAAGTTGAAAGATGATGCCTTTGCACTTCAGGAAGAGGAAGGTTTTGAAACAGAAATTAATTCAAATGATGATGCTGTTCATTGTGATGAACTAAAGATAGAAAATGGCGAGGTAAAACGGGATTCTGGAAGACTGTTTTCAGCTGACAGTCTTGAGAATGGATCATTTGAGAAACAAGCAGGCTCTCCCCAACAGATCTTAGTAGAACAGAAGGAGGTATTTACACGAAGAGCCACTTTGACTGTTACAAAGTCCAGGCCATCAGATGCCCTTTTAGAACATGCTCAAAGGTCAGCTGCAGCTATGCTTCTTTTTGACACAACCTCGGTGAATCCCACAGAAGCAATTCCTGAAGAAGTTATTGAAAAGGAAAGTGTATCAGCTGATGATAGTAAACATTCCCCTCTTAAGTCTTGTCAGAACAGCACCTTTGAAGTTCCTTCAGAAAATAGCAAACTACTCGGCAAAGATTCCAGTTTTCCCACAACACCATATCATCTACTTCCAACAAGCCCACACTTAGACAATTCAAGACGGTCTACTCACATTGTAGAAAAACCAAAAGTTGTAAATCTAAGTAGAATAAATGGAAAACAGTTGTTCATTAAGCAGGATAACACTGACCAAGACGATGTTGAAGCTGAGAATGATAGTCTAGAAGGTATTGCAGTTCAGGAAAATTGCAATCTGAATGAAGTTGAGGTACAACAAACGGATGAAGTTGATCAGAAGATTAAAAATGAGAGCAAAGATGATAGCTCTGTATTTCACGCAGAAAATGACATAGAAAATTTAACTGAAATGAAAGAAGATAATACTGATGGGCTAGGTTCTAATACAAGAAGAAGAAAACTGTCTACCAGAAGATCTGTTACTGGTTTAAGGCATCTGTCAGCTGAGAAAGTAACTGGCAATCAAAACACAAGAGAGCAGAAAACCATTAAGAATAGTGCTGATGATATCCCAGCAGTAAAAACAAAAAACATGGTTGAGGTAGAAGATAAAGCAGATGATAAAGAGCAGGCTGTAGCAGCACAGGAGTTATTCTTTGTGCCGTTTGATAATAAACCAGAGTCTGAAGAATCTGGAAGGCTTCATACCAAGAGACCAGACCCACGCCAGTTCCTGAAAAAACGAAGTAATCCTGTAACTCAAGAAAATGACAAACGTTCCAAAAGAGCTAAGAGTGAAAGTACGGATGTTTTCACAAAAACAACAGCTGGAGGCAAAGGCTCTCAGAAAGCACAAGAAACTTTTGTTAGAAAGTCTGCAGCACTCCCTGCTCGAGTAACAAGACAGACTGCAAAGAGTGTTGGTAAGTTTCTCAAACTTTGATGAAAAAAATTTCAAATGGTAAGTTTTACGTATGAAATAAGCAATGGCAAGCTTTTACATGTATCAAAGGTAAGACTATCACATTATTTTCATATTCTGGTAACACTTAAAATTTTCAAAAGCCTGAACACTTTTTTAAGAGAATACACAGAATCTACATTATACATTATACATGTATCAGTTTGATTGAAAGATAGTTGTAGGTGCGATATTAAGGCTTGAAGTTGTCACTTAGAAGTTTGATCTGTCAGTCTCATTGAGTATATTGATCACATCTTTTTGCTGTGGTACAAACTGATCAAAAATTATATATGCAAATTTTGTTTTGAATTGGATATATTTACATTACCTGGTAATATGTAATAGATTTTTGCTTCAGATGTGTCCTCAGTTGATGCTGCTTTTAACTCCAGTTCATAGAAAGTCTGTATCAGCCTTTCTTGTAGTTTTATAACATTTTGTTTGTAGATTAATTTGGTTTGTTCTTTTTATCAGGTTCAGTAAGAGATGTGTTGTCACGTCCAGGACTTAAGCCGAAGACTGCTGCATTGAAGGGTCTGGCACAGTCAAAACTTATACTGACCAAGAAATCCAAGTCAGGTTTGTAATTTATAATTCTATCGTCGTTGTGTAATGTGCAAAATCATGAAGTAGCGCTGGCTTTAAGTTGCCACTTTTATAGCAATTGTAGGGTGGTTGCTTAACACAGGTTTGAATAACTCTGATTTTTTTTCCAGTTTAAGAAACTCTTTAAAAAGGAATTATTTCTGTTAATCAATGTCAAAGGAATGATTCTACAATATGACAGCATTAATTTAGTATGATTAAATGAATAATTTGTATGAAAATAATTTAGGTACTTTGAAATTTTAAAGGTGTTTAGATACATAAAATTATTTTACACTTATTACTCTGTATTTTCATTTTGGACTACTGATACAGTAAAACCCCAATAATAAGACCATAAATCAGACTTTATTAAACTGGTAATTGTAAAACGAGTACATGTGCACTTGTATATACCTACAGCTATACCAAAGCATCCTCTTCCCTTTGCTGCCAAGAACATGTTCTATGATGAGCGCTGGATGGAGAAACAGGAACGAGGATTTGTTAACTGGCTCAATTTTATTCTGACACCACCTGAGGAACACCAAGGCAGTGATGTGAAGGTGAAAGGTAGGTTTGATCTGTGATACTTATATACATCGCCAAAATACAATAAATATGCAGTCTTCCCGAAAAGTACCTGTCTGCCTGACATCTCAAGCAAAATTTTAGCTTGTCAGTCAAATGTTTGCTGCTATCTGACTGAATGTCAGGCACAATATGGCCTTGAACACAACAGTTTTTTTTGTTTGGTCAGGCAAAAAATTTTCAGTCGGGCAAAGTTTTGTGTTTGCCTGACGGAATGTCAGGCACTGTTAAAAAAGACTATTCAGGAAGACTGAATACAGTCATGTCATCTACATTTGTGCTAAATAAACATCTGGATTAGTCAAATATTATGATAGCTTTTACAGTGGCAGGTATGAAATGGCTCAAAAAGTTTTTCTTAAAAGTTTTAAAGTGAAATGTCTGTTTTCGTTTTAGCGTAAAAACCAGTGATGTAAGGTACAAAGGAAGTCGAGAAATGTGATATTGTACTAGGTTTTGACAGCTGATATTGATAGAAATGATATTCCTGTATGTAATATTTATCTACAATTTCAGTTGATGCTGGCAAATTGACCCTAGATGTTGAAAAGGGCCGTACCAAATTGGCACCAACCAATGAGATTCTTTCATTTCGTACATACTCTGCCCAGAGGAAGTTGAACAGACTCCGGAAGTCAGCATGCCGTCTGTTTCAGTCAGACTCGGTGAGACGTGTCATGCAGAAGATTGAAGGAGAGGTTGAGAGTAACCGACTTTTGGTACGGAAAGATAAGATGTTGCATGCCGACTTGGGAGCCAAACAGAAAATCCTCGACATGCTGCTTTCATATAACCCACTGTGGTTGAGAGTTGGTCTGGAGGTAATTACTGCTTTTTTGTTTTAATTTATTCTTTAACTGCCTTGAAAGAACATTTTACTCAAATTGACTGCATGTTATGAATTGTTCAACACTTTCTAATCCCTCAGAACTAACGATAGATCTTTCTTGGGGAAATACTCAATGTTTGTCAAAACAGTAATCGTATAAAGCTGAACATTTTGCCTCAGTAGATACTGTAATAAGAATGTTTGTCTAAAGCATACTGTTATATTAAAGTATTGATTGACCATGTGTGTGCTTAATAGTCAATTTATATGTGATATTCATGAGTATACAGTTAGGTCCCATTTTTCAATAGTACGAATTCATTTAGATAAAATTAGATTTGTATTACATTTGTACAAGTAAATACCATATTCACAGGATTGTGACTTTTTCTTACTATTAAATGTTTCTGCATGATTTCAAACTTTATAGACGATCTATGGAGAGGTTGTTCCCCTACAATGTAACACAGATGTGTATGGTTTGTCCCGATTTATAATCCTGCGTGTACTAGTCAGTCCCGACATTGCCGATGAATATGCCCATCCGACAGTCCCACATTTGTATAGAGATGGTAGGTTTATCACATAATACATGTAAATATGAGTTATGCTTCATCTTGAAAATGGATAGCTAATTTGTAGATAATTTTATATTGACTATTCTATTGGCAAAAACAGTTCTTACAACTTAAGATTAATTTCTTTTGAGACTCTTTCCTGATGATATCTACCTCAGAGACAGTGTGGATCTAACCCTGGGGGGGGAACCCCTAATCTGAGACAAAAAGCAAGACTATGTTTCGGGGGGAATTATTCAGGACTGGAACAAAAGCATGGGATCACCTAAGCATATTTCATTTTTCAGGCTACGCAGAAGCCACGGCTCAGCATACATTGAAGAGATTCCTTATGCTGGTGTATTTCCTAGACCAGGCCAAGCAGCACAGACTGATTGACCATAATCCCTGTCTCTTCTGCAAAAATTCAGATATCAAAGTAAGTTAAATTTTCTGTGTAAAACTGTTTCATCATACACTTCAGATTTTATTAGCAGCTACTATTCTTGATGAACATCTCGGTTTTTGATGCACGGAAATAAGATATTTCAAAAGTTTTTGTTAAGATCTTGCATTGACTGTATATAAATTTCTGACCTCTGGCAGACTGGCTATTAAAGGAAACAAACATGTTACCCTAGGCTTATGATATTGTTTCTCCTAAATAGGATTGCATTTTGACACATGTTCATGTAAAATGTTCTGAGCAGTTACAGAAGTTATTAAACCAAGGGGACGATTCCACATTCAAATATCAGTTCATCAAAAAGCAAAACTTCTCATTTTCTTTTAACACTGGGTGTTGTTTCAACTACAGCTGAGTATATTTTACTTTAAGATAAAAATTTGTATGCAATTTTCTCTTTTTCAGACAAGTAAAGACATGTTGCTACAGTTCTCAAGAGACTTCCTGTCTGGTGAGGGTGACATCACCCGCCATCTTGGTTACCTTGGATACAAAGTTACGTACTGCCAGATGGCACTGGATGAGTTTGACTTTGCTGTGAAAACTCTCGCAACTGACCTTAGAGATGGACTGAGGCTTACGTAAGTCATTTTCACTCTTTCTCTTTTTCTGACTCTTTTATGTTGAGGTGAATGACCTCCAGTAGTTTGGGATGGACTCAGTCGAGGCTCAGAGCCCAACGCTGCTTCTCACTGGAGGGACCTCAAAGATCCAGTGCCATCCCGATGGGCTATAGATTGTTGTGCAGACAGATTGTGCAAAACCTTGTTTAAGCCAAGTCTGAATAAATGTTCTTCAATTTATTTCATTTGAATAAAGTGATGTTCTCTTTTTTTTTTTTTTAGACAAAAACATATACATGTAGAAAAAATTGTTCATCTTTCTGTTACAGTCGAGTGTTAGAGGTTATCTGCAGCAAGATGGAGCTGAGTAAAAGTTTACGTGTGCCTGCTATCAGTCGCCTACAGAAGATACACAATGTAGAGGTTGCATTTAAAACACTTACAGAACAAAACATTGACGCAGGTAAATACTAAGATATACATGTTTGATGTGAGCTTATTTATAAGACATGAGAGCAGTGATAATGCTCTACAGTTTTGCACAGTGCTAAATTACTTGCTAAATGAAATGAGTTAGAAGTGTTTTTGAAATTAGCATTTTGATTAAAAGTTTCGGTCATTTCGTGTTGTAAAATCACATTCGGTAACTAACTAGTATAAATGTGTGAGATATCTTTAGTTACTGAACATTTTGGAAAGGATATTGCCATTTATTCTGACTTTGTTGCTAGGAAATGTAACAGCCCGCGAAATTGTGGACGGCCACAGGGAGAGAACTCTGTCTTTACTGTGGAACATCATCTTGCACTACCAGGTTGCCATGGTGATCAACATGGACCAGATAAAGGAGGAGATACAGATACTAGAGAGAAGTTTACAACTGAAGAAAAAACTACATAAACTTGTAAACCTGCAATCAGGTGAGCTGTAGTTTAAAACAGATCTGGGTAACAAAGAAAAAGTTAAAAAATTTCTTTTGGCTTGACGTTAGATAGCTGCTGAGTTAAGTTTGGAAGTTGTGTTCATTGAATATGAATTATTTGGTTACCATTTCTGGCCAATAAAAGTGCACTGGCACTTAATAATGACAGAGTTTTGAAGAGGAAAAGTAAACTTTTCAGATACATTGTAGTCTGTTTTCCAGATGTACATAATTATTTAGAGTCATGGTAGTAAATTGCAAAAGCCAACGGAGTTACCTAAATTTATAACATAACAGCAACCAGATAGCTCTGTATCTACAAATTTGAACATGGTGTTTAGATTCATCATGGAGATGGTAGATCATTAACCAGGTTTTCCGAAGGAAAAATCCTGGTTATTAGATTGAGGTACGTCGGTGGTGGGCGTTAAACAATTCCTTCTGTGCACAACTCCTCTTACATTTCTCAAGGGATTTCAACCAAACTCTCACAGAAGTATTGTTATCAAGTGCCCTTCGGCATTTTGTCTGGGTTTTGTGTTTGGATCAATTTTGCCTGAATTATGGCCCTTTGCTTTTTTACACATGTAATATATAGAAGAAGACCTTTGTTTCTTTTTCACATTATGTATATCTACTGACTTTAAAAACACATTTGCGCTCGGCCAGCAGACTGGAAAATGAAAACCTGGTTTTGTGACAATTTCCTGTCACTTGTTTGTAAGTTAGTACTGCAAATAATCTGTGGCAAAACATTTGTATCACAAATCATTTGTTTGTTCTAAGAAGCATTGTAATAGTACTTGGCAGATATCACTATACATAGTAGCTTGTCCTTCAGTCCACACTTGGAAGATTTATGCAAGTTGTCCGTGGACAAGTTTATTGGTTACGAGACTCCTGGGAATTTAACTCGCCTTCAGTGACTGGTCTGCTCTTGTTTCTGATAAAGTTTTAGTTTTATCTGAAAGGTAACGAGAGAGAAACTATGTCAGAAAGGCAGATTTTAGAAAATGCATAACATCGAACATACACATGTCCATTTAGTTGTAGCACAATCCTATTCATTCTTATTCAGAATTTGTATTTTGGCTGAAAGCTGCATATGTGTTCTTCAAAAGTTAGCTGTCTGTGCGGTGAAAGGTTGACGTAACCAAAAACTGTATTGTATTATGTCTTCTGAATTCTGTTTTCAATACATACATGTCAAATTACTGACCAACCAACTTAGATTTATTTCACTAGTGGTCTTGTTTCAGTGATTATGCTGGCAAAAATGATTAAAACATATTAAAATCAAGGAACAGCTTTAAATTAGATGACCATGTTATATTATTAACTAAATTGGTTTGGAAAACTGACAGGAAATTCTACACACTTACTTACTTTTAGTTGTTTTCTGTAGAAAAAATTGAAAACATGATCTAAATGTCTTCACTACATAAGTCTGCCTGATTGCAATGAACATTTGTAACTTGATTTTAGGAACTGTTTCTACAAGGAGAGAATCTGAGGGTCCTGACTTGCACACCCAGGATGAGAGACTGAACTTGTTAATGAAATGGTGCAGAGCTGTGTGCGCCTTTTATGATATCAAGGTATGTAAACTGCAGCAAAGCTACTCCTGTTGAACTATAGCTTGAAAATAACTAGTTTTAGTAATTTTCATGTATATTTTTTTGTATACATGTACATAAACTGAAACATATTTTTCTGTATGTGTAATTTGATACCCACAGTAGAAGTGCCATGTTATTAAGGTATTTATATATTCATGTTTACAAGCTCAACCATTAAGTGTTTTGATTTTATGGTAACATTTCTTGACCAGATGAATTTTGTTGAATTTTTAGCTCGACTATTCGGAGAATATGGAGAGCTATTACAGTCACTTGTGTGTCGGCGTCGGCGTTGCTTCTTTGGTTAAAGTTTTGCCTGCTAAGTACTATCATGCACATATCTCAGTAACCACTTATGATATTGACTTGAAACTTTGTTCATGTCTTTAGGGGTGTCATACAATCAAGGCAGATAATTCTTGAAAAAATTTAGTACAAATTATGGCCCTTGTTTGACTTTGAAAATTTGGTTAAAGTTTTGCCTGCTAGGTACTATCAGCACATATCTCAGTAACCACTTATGATATTGACTTGAAACTTTGTTCATGTCTTTAGGGGTGTCATACAATCAAGGCAGATAACTCTTGAAAAAATTTAATACAAATTATGGCCCTTGTTTGACTTTGAAAATTTGGTTAAAGTTTTGCCTGCTAGGTACTATCATGCACATATCTCAGTAACCACTTATGATATTGACTTGAAACTTTGTTCATGTCTTTAGGGGTGTCATACAATCAAGGCAGATAACTCTTGAAAAAATTTAATACAAATTATGGCCCTTGTTTGACTTTGAAAATTTGGTTAAAGTTTTGCCTGCTAGGTACTATCATGCGCATATCTCAGTAACCACTTATGATATTGACTTGAAACTTCGTTAATGTCTCTAGGGGTGTCACACAGTCAAGTCAGATAACTCTTGTATAAATTTAGTACTAATTATGGCCCTTGTTTGACTTTGAAAATTTGGTTAAAGTTTTGCCTGCTAGGTACTATCATGCACATATCTCAGTAACCACTTATGATATTGACTTGAAACTTTTTTAATGTCTTAAGAGGTGTCACACAGTCAAGACAGATAACTCTTGTTTAAATTTAGTGCAAATTATGGCCCTTGTTTGACTTTGAAAATTTGGTAAAGTTTTGCATGCAAGGTACTATCATGCACATATCACAGTAACCACTTATGGTAGTTATATCAAACCTTGCAATAGTGTTCAGGGTAAATTTTGTATCAAACAATTAATTTACCAAAAATTAAATCTATAGTTATAGATTTTGACTTTTTTTATGATTCAACTTTCCTAGTTTATACTTAATAGTTAGCAGAATTTTGTTTTGCTATTACACTGATAAAAGTTTTGTTTTATTAGCAAACACCCACAATAGTCGAGCGTGCTGTCTTATGGACAGCTCTTGTTTATTTAATGTTTTGAAAGGATATCTGTAGCAGTTGCAGTAGTATATGTCCAGTGTGAGAAAGTTAAACAGTAAAACTAAGTACTGCTGTAGGAAGTGTTTGTCTGACAGGCAAACAGTTCTGTATATAAAATCACCATCTTGACATTTTCCTTTGCATCAAGACAAGTGTTGACTATAAAAAGGTGGACATGTCACTCTTTCCATTTACAGATTGAGAACTTCACAGTGTCATTCTCAGATGGGAGAGCACTCTGTCATATTTTGCATTACTACCACCCAGGATTACTTCCCCTTACCCAGATAAAACAGGAGACAACAATGAAGCACCTAGAAGACATGGAGAAGAACTGTCAATACAGCATGAACTGTAGCTTGAATGACAGTGTTAACTCCTCCGCTGTCTTTGGGGGTTTGTAGTATTTTGCAGTTAAAATATCAATCGAAAAGAACAGAAGTTGGCTTTTTCTAAGGCAGAAATATTTTTTTCATTATTTGGTCAGCCTATTATTAAAGTAAAAATGTGCTTATATTTTCAGTAATTAAAACATTCGGTAAAGAACTTAAAATTATAAAAGAAACCAATTTAATATCAACAGATATTCAGTTTTAAGTGAATTCCAAGAAATACTTAACTGTAAGAAAGTAGATTTAGGTTTGAGTCTTGGAAAGTTCATTTGGGAGAAATCCCAGGGTAGGCCTGGACTATAAACAATCTAAATGAAGAAGGAAAAAAATTAGGTATTGTTAACACACCTGGTAACACCATGTGCCATTAGCTCCTCTATAGATGCAGGCAAATGTAAAATGTATAAATCATATTGAATATATTTTATATAGATGTGGAAGACCCTGCAATTTATGAACAACTATTGGCCAATGAGAAAGACAATTTCAAACTGCTCTCAGAAAAGGTATGTTGAACAGATTTGTTTCAAACCCACTGTTAACAGATTGTTTCAAAAGTTTGATATATTTCTTCATTGTGCAGCAGAAGGGTTAAATGTCAGAATCAAAATCCTGCTTTAAATGTTAGTAGTGAAGGATGCATAGACCCGCACATCTCTATATTTATACCATGGTGAAGTTGTATAATATAATACAGGTATCTAGCTAGTGCACGTAAACTCACTAGTGATACCAAGCCAAAAAAACTTACCTGTAGTATGCGCACACGTCTTACTGCACCAGTATAATGTCGACAGTATGTCACTATGTGAATAGCTGATTATGTAGCACTGTGTATGAAGGTCATTATATCTAGGTTATAAATATGCAGATCTCTACTTATAATAGTAGTTTTAGTTGTATAGTCCTGCACATATTTTTTTCATGTATTTGTTACAGCTGACACATTCAATAGATAAATATGTGATAAATGTTTTTCCAGGTGAAGGAGTTGGGTGGTGTTCCTTTGATGTTACGTTGGTCCGACATGTCTAACACTATACCTGATGAAAAGGTGGTTGTTACGTACTTGATGTACCTGTGTGCTAGATTGTTAGACATCAGACATGAATCACGTGCAGCACGTGTCATACAGCATGCCTGGAGAGCTCACAGGCTTAGGAAAATGGAAGCGCAGTACAAGGTAGATAGTATGAGATAGATGACTGCCTTTAATGTAATTAGTCTTGTCTAGACTAATTTGGAGCAGTGCTGTGCTCTGGATGAATGCCATTTGTCTGAAATTTTATTTCTGAAATCGTAACATCAGACTGGGTAGAATGAATAGGATTAAGTGTAGTTTGTGTCTGCTTCATTTTGAGAGCTTTGTAAAAGTGACAGCCCTTTAAAACTTTCACTAAATAAAGTTTCTCAATTTATGTAGAAAAAAGTTCAATAAATTCTGAATGAATGATGAATTCAGTGCCTAGATGTCTGTTTTTGTTTCCTGATTGAACTTAGGCTGACAATATGCACTGTTATAAATAAGGCTTACCAGAGGGTATTGTCTGGATCAACTGGATGGAGAAAGAGGGGGATATGTATTTTTGTTAAATAACCTTAAGGTTATTGTAATGTTTTACAGCTGATCTCAGCTACTGATCACAGTCCTTGAATCCCTTCTATATCTTATCAGGTAAAAGGCAAGGCAATTGTTGTCATCCAGCGTGCTGTGAGAAAATTCCTGTCACGTAGAAAAGAGGAGAGAAGGCAGTCTGCTGCTCTACGTATACAGAGTGTGTGGCGGGGACACCGGGCCAGGACTGAGGCACGTAGATTTCGAGAAGAACGTGTCATGCAAAAACACATACAAGCCATCAGACTTCTTCAGGTAGAAAAAGCTACAGGCCATTTTTCCTGTTTGTTTTTTTTTACTGGTTTGTTTAACCCTTTCTTCCGTAAATTTCTAAAGACGAACCTGTCCTTAATTAAAACAATACTGCTATTGATGGTTGCTCACTGGAATCTTACCCACTAAATAGTAAAAAGACCATAGGTCATATCAGACTGCAATACTTTGATCTGCACTAGTTGTAAACATAGAATCACTCACCATTTGCCAGCAGGGAAAGTTTTAAAAGGATAGATAGAGCTTGACTTTCGTAAGCATTAGGGCTTGTTGTGTGTGCTTGTACTGTTTAGAGTTTAGCATAGCTAAATGTATGTTTGTATTCAATGTATAAGAAGACACTGTAAATCATGAAATATCAGCAAGAACTTTATTTTTGCTTATTTAAAGTTCTCTGGAAATGATTAATATTGTTAATACAGTGTGCACCTGCGGGATCTTGCAAATTCGTGATCTTGTGAATAGATGCAGAGATAAAAAAAATCATAAACTTTTTGTCTTGTTAATTCAAAGTGATTTACAGTACCTTTATGTCAATTATGTCATTGCCATCAGGGTGACAAGTCTATTTCAATACTTGATTCTGCCTTTTATGTACTCACCCGTATGAAGAATTATTTGATGGGATTTGATAGTATTGGGCATCAATGTTTAATTTACCATTTTCTAATTTTCATTTTTTTTTTTTAATTACAGATTTAATAATATTATGCATTGTTATATATGTAAATGATTTTTTTGTTACAGAATGCAGTGAAGAGTTACCTGCACAGAAGAAGGTATCTGCAAATGAAGGCAGCAGTGGTACGGATGCAGGCGTATTGTCGAGGATATCTCCTGCGAAAGAAGCTGCACGCAGCTGCGACCAATATACAGCGGGTCTACAGAGGTCATCTAGCACGTTGTCGGGTGGAGCAGATGAAACATGCAACAGTCGTAATACAGGCTGGCATCAGGGGATTTCTTGCCAGAAAATTCCTGAAGAAACGTCTTGCTGCAGTGAAGACTGTACAGGTTAGATTCAGGGCATACCTTGACATGAGGAGACAGCAGTGTGTTTACAGTACTGTAAGGAAGTCATGCATCACCATACAGAGATGTTGGAGAAATTATTTAGTCATAAAACAGAAGAAACAGGTCAGTGCTTCCATTAAAATTCAATCCAGATTCAGAGGTTTTCTTGCTAGGAAGCAAATTTTGAAACTCAGAAGAAGTGCTATATGTATCCAAACTGCAGTTAGAGGCTATATTCAAAGACAGGAGTTTAACAAGTGTAGAAAAGCAGTATCACTGATACAGAGAAGGTTTAGAGACCATATTTTAACCAAGCAACACAGGCAGGAATTCTTAAGGATTAGGGATGCTGTTATTTTCTTGCAGTCAAAGAGGAGAATGATAAACCAAAGAAAGAGGTACCTTCTGCTTTCTGAAAGTGCTGTAAAAATACAAGCCTTGGCTAGAATGATAGTACAGAGACAGAAGTTTGAGAAGTTGAAATCTTCAGCAGTAACACTTCAGAAGTATTACAGGGCTGTGCTGCTTGGTAGGATCTGTAGAAAAGAGTTTCTTGTGTCAAAAGGGGCAGCCATTACAATTCAAGCAGCTTTTAGGGGTCACATTGTGAGGCAGCAGATGAGAAAAAATGCATCTGCTGCTGTTGTGCTTCAGAGTTATACCAGACGTTACTTTGCTAGGAAGAGATTTTTAGCTTTGAGAGGAGCCATACTTGTTTGTCAGCAAAGATACAGGGCAAAGATAGCTTGTCAGAGAGAACAAGATAATTTCACACAGTTGAAAAATGCAGCACTCACTGTACAGAAAATGTTCCGTGGAAAGAGATGCAGAATAGTGTATAAAGGAGACAGAGATAATGTTGTTAAAGTTCAATCTTTAGTCAGAATGTTCCTCTGTAGAAGACAGTACAAGAAAGTTAAACAGGCTGTTAGTATTTTGCAAGCCCGCTTCAGGGCAAAACTTCTTGGGGAGTCATGTAGAAGACAGTATCTTGTAAAGTTAGGTGCCGTAATCACTCTGCAAGCTGGAGTCAGGGGTTTGATTTGTCGACGAAAATACCATGCAACAAGACGGCAAATCATTTGTATCCAGGCTTTGGTTAGAGGTCATCTTCAGTGTGCCAGATACCAAAAGCTAAAACAATCTACTGTTGTAATACAGAGAAGACTGAGGGAAACCATGGTTGCTAGGCAACAGAGGTCAGAGTTCAATCAGATGAAATGTGCAGCAGTAGTGATTCAAAGTGTCTGGAGGATGAGACAAAGGAGACAAGACTATTTGGAGATGAAATGGTCCGTCATCGTCATCCAGTCTGCAGTAAGAAGATTTATACATCAGAAGAGATATGAAAATTTGAAAACTGCTGTGTCAACTGTAGAGAAGTATTACCATGCAAAGGTCAAAGGTGAAAGTTGCAGACGTCACTTTCTGGTATGCAAAGGGGCTGCAATGACAATCCAGGCAGCCTTTAGGGGTTTCAAAGTGAGAAAAACATTGAATGAACAACAAAATGCTGCACTTAAAATTCAGTCAAGCTATAGAGGATATATGGAACAGAAACAGTTTCAGCAATTGAAGAATGCCACCATATTGTGTCAGAGACGGTATAGGTCAGTTTTGCTAACTAGGAAGTTACAGGGCCAGTATGTGCAAGTCAGAAATGCTGTGATTTGTATACAGTCAGCATTCAAAGGATATGTGGATCGAAAGCATTACTTGCGAAAGCGTGATAGTGCTATCAAAATTCAGTCGGTTGTCAGAGGTTATCTTCGACGGCAACGATACCTGATCATTCTCAGATCTGTTCTGAAAATACAGAGAAGGTTGAGAGAATTTTTGTTGTCAAGGCAAGAAAGACATGACTTGATGAAACTAAAGAACGCAGCTGTTGTTGTGCAGTCTGCATGGAGGATGAAGCAGGAGCGACGAAAGTTCAAGGTCACAAAGCAGGCAGCGATTTTGATCCAGTCTACAGTAAGACGATATGTTCAACAGAAGAAGTACCAAAGGCTTATATTGGCAGCAAAGACTATACAGAAACATTACCATGCCAAAACGTTAGGAGACTGTTGCAGACGAGAATATCTCATCACTAAGGGAGCAGCCATGACAGTTCAGGCTTGGTACAGAGGATATAAGGTACGAAAACAGTGTAGACAAGAAATCAGATCAGCAATAGTTATACAATCAGCTTTCAGATGTTACAGAGAGCGCAGAAGGTTCCTGCAGTTGAAACAGGCTACAGTGATGTGTCAGAGACGCTACAGAGCTGTACTCATAGGTAGAAAGATGATGGGTCAGTTTGAGAGTGCAAAGAAAGCCGTCATTTGTTTGCAGGCTGCTGTCAGAGCATGGAAATGTAGACAGGAATTTTTAAGGTTGAAAAACTCTGTAGTGAAGATACAGGCATTGCACAGAATGCAGACAGACAGACGGCAGTACCTGAAACAAAGAAATGCAGTTGTCACCATACAACAATGGTTCAGAGGAGCTGTGTTGACCAGAGCAACAAGACATAACTTCCTACTCCACAGAGGGGCCGCTATAACAATACAAGCCAATATTAAAATGTATCTCATACGTAGATTGTATCTGCAGACAGTAGCGGCTAGAAAAGTGTCTGCAGCTGTGAAGATTCAGTCTTGTGTTCGGGGTCTACTAGCTAGACGAAGGTTTGGTAGACTTAAACATGCGGTGGTTACATGCCAGAAAAAATACAGGGCAAAATGTTATGGTCGGCAAGAAAAACAGAAATTTGTTCAGCTAAAAAAATCAGCAATCACAGTGCAAGCTCATTTCCGTGGATTGCAGTGTCAGAGATATTTCAAGAGATGCCAGCAGTCAGTCATCAAGATACAGTCTTGGTTTAGGGGTGTACAGGTGAGAAGTGATTACAGACAGCAACAGCATGCTGCCATTGTCCTGCAAACAAGATGGCGAGCTGAACTACTGTGTCGCCAGCACACGATGCACTACCATAAACTACGAGATGCTGTGGTAGCCGTACAGAGCATGTTTAGGGGAAGGCTAGCTCGCAATATGCTAAGACAGCATAAAGCTGCAGTAAAAATCCAGGCTAGCTATCGTATGATGAGACAGAGAAAAGAGTTTTGTCAAGTGAAGAAAGCATCAGTAATAGTACAAAGAGCAGTCCGTATTTGGCAAGCTAGGAAACAACTGGAATGTCTTAGAACTCAACGTCGGCACCTTAATGCTACAGTAGTCATACAGTCTGGAATACGAGCCTGGCAGGCAAGGAAGCAGCTTGCAGCCATGAAAGAACAAAAGAGGCTGGAGAGAGAGCAATACTTAGCACAAGTGACCAAGGCTTTGAGAGTCAGCATGGCTGCCGTGAGGATACAACGTTGCTATAGAAACCACCGAATAATGAAGGTTGCTAAAGAAAGGTTACACAGTATTCTAGTCATACAGGTGAGTGAGCAGCTATACATGTTTTACCAAGATTTGTTTTCAAAGTAGAAATAATAAAGGTACTGACAATGTTGATACTTCTATCCAGATAAATATTTCTAAATATTTGTAATTTGATACAGATAACTCGGCATTGCCTTGATTTAGTGTGCATGTCCTTCAAGTAAAAACTAACGTACAAATTAGTGGAAAGGAACTTTATTTAATCAGCTAGCGAAGGGATGCAGCCAAAGTGGTCACTAGTACAGGATGTGTTCATTATTTAAAGTAGCATTTGGAATAGAATAGTGCTTGCTGCCTAAGATATGTGGCACCTATATACAGGTGATTGCTCACACAGGGTCAGAATGATAAATAGGTGCTCGATTTCTGGTGTTGAATAAGATGAAGCTTGATTTACTTTACGCTGCATCTCAAAAACTCCTTTTTTTTGGTCACTATAAAGTTTTAATTACATATACTTGAACACTAAATGATTTAGCCACTGGTGCTTCGTATTATACAGATGGATAAGAAGCAGGTTACAGAGGCTGCATTACCTGCAAGACAACAGGCAAGTGATTTACCTGCAGTCTCGGCTAGCGAACCTGGCTACAGCCAACGTGGTCACTAAGGCAGGATGTATTCATAGCCGGCAACACGAAGATGGCTGGGATCTGCGGACATCAGAAAGCAAGACAGAGCTGCACTTAAAATTCAGGTTAGTTTTGGATATGATCAGCATAAAATTTGACATAAAAGCTGGTTCAGCTGTATGTTTGATGCTAACACACCTATCCCAATGTTGGTTAAAACTTTCTCATTGCTTTCACTTCTTACTTTTACACCTTTACCCTGGCACCCTGCTACCTTTCTAATATTGCCTCGTCCATTTTTCATTTGGAACAGTACCATTCATTATTCAAAGGGACGTTCGTTGAAAATTACATTGTAATCTTCTGAATACTGAACAGTGCAGATCATGATCAGACTGCATAGATGTGTAGGCTGATCATGATCTGCACTTGTATTAAAGGAAAATACAAGTCTCACCAGTGTGGAAAGAGCTATTCAGGGTGCTGCCCTATGGCTTTCAATAATACAGTAATAACAATCTGAAGCTGAAAGTTACCATAAAACATGTGCTGTAGATTCAACTAGAAAGTTCTGAACAGTTGAAGTTGGCTGTCATGTGCTAGACTTGACTAACAGATACCGTGTAGAATGTACATGTTTATTAGATCATCATCAGTGTTCCAGCTAGCACAAAACAGAAGGGTGCAGCACCCTGCCTCTCTTCTTGGGCACCCTGCCTCTCTTCTTGGGCACCCTGCCCTTTTTCTCTGGCACCCTGCTATGCCTTTCAAGTCACTATTGAAAATAATAATTAAATTCAAATAAAGAGCTTTTGCACATGCTCTTTATACCCCCGAAACGAAGTTTGGGGGGGGGGGGGGTATATAGGAGTCACCCGGTGGTTGGTCAGGTGGTCTGTTGCATTTTCCTTGTCCGGAGCATAACTTGAAAACTACTGGTTGGAATTCAATACAACTTCATACAATGGTCAAGTACATTGAGAGGAAGTGCTGTGCACAGGAATCATAACTCTTTCATGACTCATTGCAAAGTTATTGCCCTTTGTTACTTTTCCTTGTCTGGAGCATTACTTGAAAACTACTGGTTGGAATGCAATACAACTTCATACAATGGTTCAGCACAATGAGAGGAAGTAAATTGTACAAGAACCATAACTCTATCTTGAGTAATTACAGAGTTATTGCCAAGAACAATATCTTTAATTCAGTTTTTTTTGCAAAGTATTCTTTTACTACGAACTTCCTCAGTTTATAAAGCAGTCTTTCGGCGGTATTTATCACATTTAGTGATAGCTCTAGTTTTATCATAGTTTTGCTCGCTCTCAAGTGCTCTTTTTCAAATAGCACACTGACTTTAAAATCCTAGATGGAGCACTGTAGATAATTATGATTTTGATTTTGCTTCATTCACAACAGAGACATGAATTGCACATTTGCACTACATTAGGATGTCTTGACCCCTGCTAAAGTATTTCACTGCATAAAACCACATTATATTGGCTGTACACTGCCTCTATATGGACTATAGCTTACATAATTATAAAGGGCTTGTTTGAAATAAATTAGATAGCCTTATTTATCCCCCCGCCGAAGGCGAAGGGGATATTAGAAATGCTCTTCTTCCGTCCGTCCGTCCGTCCCAATTTTGTCCGGAGCATAACTCCAAAAGTACTTGAGCAATTTTCTTCAAACTTCATACACTGACAGAGCACATTGGGTGGAAGTGCAGTGTGCAAGAACAATAACTCTACCTTGCCTACTTTTAGAGTTATTCCCCTTTATCAGATTTACTCTAAAAGTTTTGTCCGGGCCATAACTCCAAAAGTACTTGAGGGATTTACTTCAAACTTAATACACTGACATAGCACATTGGTAGGAAGTGCAGTGTGCAAGAACAATAACTCTACCTTGCCTACTTTTAGAGTTATTCCCCTTTATCAGATTTACTCTAAAAGTTTTGTCCAGAGCATAACTCCAAAAGTACTTGAGGGATTTACTTCAAACTTAATACACTGACATAGCACATTGGTAGGAAGTGCAGTGTGCAAGAACAATAACTCTACCTTGCCTACTTTTTTAGAGTTATTCCCCTTTATCAGATTTACTTGTCCGGAGCATAACTCCAAAAGTACTAAAGGGATTTTCTTCAAACTTGATACACTGACAAGCACATTGGTAGGAAGTGCAGTGTGCAAGAACAATAACTCTACCTTGCCTACTTTTAGAGTTATTCCCCTTTATCAGATTTACTTTAAAAGTTTTGTCCAGAGCATAACTCCAAAAGTACTTGAGGGATTTACTTCAAACTTAATACACTGACATAGCACATTGGTAGGAAGTGCAGTGTGCAAGAACAATAACTCTACCTTGCCTACTTTTAGAGTTATTCCCCTTTATCAGATTTACTTTGTCCGAAGCATAACTCCAAAAGTACTTGAGGGATTTTTTTCAAACTTCATACACTGACATAGCACATTGGTATGAAGTGCAGTGTGCAAGAACAATAACTCTACCTTGCCTACTTTTAGAGTTATTCCCCTTTATCAGATTTACTTGTCCGAAGCATAACTCCAAAAGTACTTGAGGGATTTTCTTCAAACTTGATACACTGACATAGCACATTGGTAGGAAGTGCAGTGTGCAAGAACAATAACTCTACCTTGCCTACTTTTAGAGTTATTCCCCTTTATCAGATTTACTTGAAAAACTTTGTCCGGAGCATAACTCCAAAAGTACTTCAGGGATTTTCTTCAAACTTAATACACTGACAAAGCACATTGGTAGGAAGTGCATGTGCAAGAACAATAACTCTACCTTGTCTACTTTTAGTCAAATAGAAAAATATCATACCTATACTGATAATGAACATTAATATAATTTTGCAAACCTTCTCTTCATTGCCTTATTCTTTTTCCACTTTCTTGAAAACTGTACTCAGCATGACCATAACTATACGGCTTTTTAAGGATTTCCTCTCACCAAGTAAAATGTACGAAAGTACAACCTTCAGGTAACTTTTTCCTGGCGGGGGGATTACCCATGTGTAACATGAATCTTGTTTATTTTACAACAGGCATTATGGAGAGGATTCAATGTTAGAAAGAATATTAAGAGCAGGAGATTGACGTTACTACGGAAACGCGTCAAGGAGGCAACAGCCTCGGCAACTGAAGAGAAGAAGTTGTGTAACAGAACATCATCAGCTCTTGATTTCCTGCTAAAGTACAAACAACTGTCACAGGTCCTTGATGCCTTGCTTCATCTAGGTATGGGATGATTTCATTTTATTGAGAAATAAGCCACAATTCTGACTAGCTGTGGCTCCTATGGGAATGTTAATGAAGATTTCTATGTAATTGCATGTTCTATACTACAGGCGACTATTGTTACAAGACATTAGTTATTCACTAACTGAGGGAACACGCTGTATAGGAACAGCTTTGCTGATGTACTCTTTGTTCAGTGTTCAGTGTTTGACGACAATGTCAATACAAAAGTAACCATTGATTGTGCTTTGTGCGCTGCTATACACCTGACTCTTTATGTGAGAAAGTTGGCAGAAGTTTCCAGGTGGGAGAAAATTAATTAGAAAAGGCAGTTTAATTATCTGAGCAATGCAGTCCTTTTAGGGTGATGGATACTTTTGGCATGACTTTACAGTACTTCAGTAAACTTTATTTAGCACTTAAACTTAATTCTTTATGCCATCAACATTGAACCTACATTTTCTATTTGTAGAAGTGGCAAGTCGTTTATCGGGGATATGTTGTGAACGTATGGTTGCAGTGAATGCGGTGTCTGTACTTTATAGACTGGTACGCACATGTAACCGTAGTCTGCCACACATGGAGATGATCAAGTACACAGTCAGCATCCTCACCAATCTTGCCAAGGTATGAGTTTGGGGGTCTGGGTGTGGTCAAACTTTTAGTTGCTTAAGAGTCAACTTGATTTTGTTTCTTTTCAATCAATATTCAGCTTGATTCAGGGTAACCAAATGTGAATAAATGTTGTAAGTGAGTGTATTAACCAGTAATTGCTTCATTTTTATTGCCCATTTCTTTCTGTTAACTTGCTCGAAGTCTGTACGGTTGATCTCTACTGTATGGGTTTTAACTTTTGCGAGGTGTTGAAATAAGTACATTTATAAAGTTAGGGTAATAGCCAATAAGAAAGTTTCTCATGTTAATGTAGATGTTAGACCTAGCAGCTGTTATATATCTAAATGTACATATTTCAGTATGAGAAGACGCGTCCGTCTGTGTATGAGGCTGAGGGTGGTGTGAACACACTCCTAGATCTGATGCAGATATACAGAGAAAAGGGCCTGATCTTCAATAAAACTTGTACTCTACTAGGAATTATTGCCCTTGATTCTCCATGCAAAACAGTATGTATGCATTGATCTGTTGGAAAATGTATGACAAGGGTTTTGATAGTATCAAAAGTTTGCAATCGACTGATGGCAGTATTTTTTTGTGAAAGATGTTATTAAAAAATAGCTGAAGAAGAATTATATTTGCTGATGTTTCACTAACTTAAACTAGAGTATATAGCTAAATTCAAAACTTCACAAATGAACTGATGTCACAGGGTAAGAAAAAGGTGCAGCCTGACTGAGACTTGAATCTGGAACCTTTCGCTTACAGGACTACATAACTACACACTAATAAATTACTTTGTATTGTGACATTAATCTGCTTAAGACTAAGCTAAATTTGTGATACTACAGCAAAAATTGCTTTTATTTTGTACGTTGTTGAAGAAAAGCTTAAATTTACCTGTAACATGTTTATTTTTAGAGCATCCTTGAGGACAAGAAGCTTGTGGAGCGTCTTCGCAGTATACAGTTACTTACTGCACGAAAACACAAGTTAGAAGAGAACCAGCGAGTGACACGAGCACGAATGAATGCAAGTTCGTTAAACGCCACATTCATGGTGCGATCACCAATTAAAAAACAGAAGATTAAACCAGACTGGTCACTGCATAAAGATAAAATGAGTGACATTGAAAACCCCTTGAAAGCAATAAACTTTGTCTTCGGAAATCTTGGTATAAACACTCGATAAAACAACAAACTTTTCTAAAACAGTGAAAATGTTGAGATGAAAGTTACACACAAACGTTCCATGGATCAGAAACTTGTAATCTGATGATAATCAAGAAGCATCAATTGATATATGTGAATTAAACAGATACAGGAAGATACAGATTTACTGTTAGGGCATTGGAAACATTTAGTCTGAATCTTGCATTTTCAGTAGTTAAAAGAATAGTACATGTACTTGACAGAGGAATAAGAGTTTTGACGCTTGTGTTGACCCTCAGAGCTCCTGTTGAAGGGTCGTTTTTAATGAAACGTTTAAGGCAAATGTGTGAAGAATAGAAAAATAGCCACCAGTGGAACAAACCCCTTGTGCAGTAAAGAATTTATTAGGAATGGTAGGCCAGAAACTGCACGGAAAATAAATTGTGTGGATCCAGATTTTGGTACTTGAGGGACTGAGTATCAAAGGGTATTAATTAAAAGTTAACATTCAGTTAACATTGAAAAATGAAAGACTTTGGGCTTCTACAGTTTCCCTGACCTTTACACAAACCTGTGAACATTCTTTTATTGTGAAAAAAAATATATTGCAAGTACATTACATTTTTACTTTTGCAGCTTTTAGCATGTATATATACCAATATCTTACGTAGTATTGTGAAGGTGGATGAAACTTTGTTGTAGGTTGTTTTTCCTTGTTGTGTCAAATCTTTCCTTCATATTTTCTCTTTTTTTCCTCTCTATCAGCTCTCATTGTTTTATCACGCAAATAGTTTTAAACATGTAATGATTTTTAAGTTGAATCATGTACATTGGAAATTGCTACATGTAGTTCTAGTTTTGTATTTTGAGTGTCTGATGAATGTGTATTTAATGTAAAAATGAATTATTTCTTTTCTCTGACCTATATGGAAGACAAATTTATCTGATGAATGAAAAGTGTTCTGTCTTCAACATTTTAAAATTGCTTGCTCTCAGAATTTGTTGAACTGTCTGAAATTAACATATTTTAGAACGAATCAAGTACAAAGGTTCCAGTATAAATTCCTGAAAAGGAATGCTACAAAATTATGTAGTTTTCCAAACGCTTTTGAAATCCCAATATAAACATACAGTGTAGTGGTGCCGTAAAACCAAACCCACCAACATTTTCACTTGTGTTGTTGTTTCTAGCATTTACTTTTACATTTAATGTTGTATTATATCATTTTTGAGAAATTTAAAATTTTCATCACAAACTGAAAAAGCTGCTTTAAAGTGAAGAAAACTTTTGAACTTTCTACTTTTGATGAAGAAGACTAGCCTGAATACATTTTCTATTTTTCTGTTTCACTGACTGGGAATGGTGCATGAACTTTTTGGAGTGATTCATTTAAATTTAGGAAGGATATATGCCTTCCGTTCCATTCATATGCAATGGAAATTTAAGTTTCTGAAGAAGAGGGATAATGCTACCTTACCCAAAGTCAAATGAATTGGTCCAGAAAATTCATATACCTGTTCGTGGTCAATCTAAAAGCACAGTTTAGAGTTGAAAAGAATGACTATGAACATGTCAACCAGTGTTAACTTCAACAGGATATGTTTACTCTTGTGAACAACTCGTAACTGCAACAGGATATTTTTATAACTGCAGCAGGATATGTTTAGTCCTGTGGATGACCCATAATTGCAACAGGATAGTTTATAACTGCAACAGGATATTTTACTCCTGTAAGCAACTCATAACCATAGGTAATGGTAAAAATAAAAGTATAGATAAACATATACATGTAATAGCTTGTCATGTATCCAGCTATTGTCAATAACTTGCATAAACACGGTACAAACTATACTTAGTAGTTAATATTAAGTCAGCATTGAAATACATTTTATTAATGCTTTCCAAATTTTGTTATTTTTATATGGAACTGCAATAAACTTAAATTTTACTCCTTGGTTAAGATAAATTATTAAACAGTGACATTATCATTATTTTACCTCCTTTGGTCAATTGTCAAGCAAAGTTAAAAACAGTTTGCAAAAGAAAACTTGGCTGAACCTGTGTAAGTCAGAAATACTATTACACATCCTGCATGTGTTTACGAGGCTTCATTGATGTATGACCTTGTTTTGAACTTGGCCTAGAGACCACCAAGGCAAACATCCATGCCAACATTCATTACAATTTATACAAAATGTGACCTCAAAAGGGTTATATGAACGAAGGGATGTATGATATGGTTCTGTCTGTTGGCAATTTGTATTGTCCGAAGCCATGTCTGCCAGATTTGTAATACAATTTCAACCAAATTTTGTGAAATGTTTATTACTGTTGAGAGTTTCAGTTGAATTACTTCAGAAACGTGGGAGTTATGGCCATTTGCAAATAGAATGGAAAACTGCCCAATCTATGTCCGGATCCATATTTACCATGTGGGTAAATGGGGTGGGGAAGGGGGGAGCATAAAGAGGAAAGGTTGGCGCCGCCAGTTGTTTTAATTTTATTAAATTCTTTCACCCTGTTTGTACCGGTGCAGCAAGGGCCCACACTGCTTAATAGCATATTCTTCGAGTGTATATGGCTGCTGTCCTACTGGCAGTTCTTGTACTAGTATTTGACCTGGTAGCCATCTGATACAAGTACAATCTATAGTTCTATCAAGTTTAAATGCGGAGCAAGAGGAGTGTACTTTCTTGAACAGTCCATCTTGTGAACTTCTAACAACATGTACCGTTATTGCATTCTGAAAAAAAAATGTCCATGAATGGACGAAATTTGATTTTATCAACGGAAAGGAATATTATAATCAATCATTTTTTGTTTGTGGTACGTAATTCTTTCCACACTTTGTAGGAATAAGTCGTTTTCATCTGAATTGTAAAATTGCTCTAACCTTCTACACTGCAGCCAATAAAGTAGCAATATGCATATAGCCTTGGAAAAATGAATGTTTTCAATGCTATAACTCAAATATTTCAATCTAAAAGGTATTTTTATTCCTATTGAATAAAATAGCTGTACTAAAGTAACTGAAAATCCACCCAGTTTTTTAGGTATGGGATGACATTCTTTGAGTCATTCTTAACCAAACTGTGATACGGCCAGTTAGAGCTTTAAAATCACTTTAAAGGTTACTGCATCATATTAATTGCAGTAAAGATGGACTTTTACGTACACGGGTTGTCGCTCAGGAAGATATACCCCGAAATGTGAAATGTATCCTTTATCCCCGGTCTACCCTTATGATTTATTTGATTGAAATATTGCATGACGAAGCGGACTTTTGATAATGATCCGTTATTCATGAATACTGGCACAGTCACAGTATGGTACTAATTGGTCACCGTTTAAAGTTGGTCTTTAGCGATTTTCAATCAGAAAGTCTGTAAGGCTTCCTTCTGCATGTCCGTGTCATGATTCAGAAATAATTCCCTACAGATGGAAATATATGAAACGTTCGCGTTCTTTATTTATAATTTAAGTTTCCGGCACGATTACAAGTAGCTCTTAATATTTTTTAGAAAGTTTGTACCAGAATCAGTCATAACTTTGCTTTTTTAAACCGATTAGTACATTTTAGAACTTTTCAATGATATTGCAAAAAGTAAGAAAAACTTTCTGGCAACTCTTTTTCGCGAAGAAACAACTTGAATACGAAAGAAAAGCATGTGTCAACAGTGTTTAGAGCGAATAGATAATGATTCTATCATTATACTATCGGTAAATTTATGTTATTATATCAGTTAATTCAAAGTGATCCTAGGACTCTATTGAAATAAAACTAAAACACAAGGTCCGATATGCCAGTTGCATCGCAGTTATTTTGAAAAGGCGACTTTTGGTTATTCGTCACGCGGTTTCTTTTTAATCTTGGTGCACGCATACTGAGATAGTAACCACGCAATGATTAATATTTTGGTTATCCCACTGACCTCTGGTATAACAAAAATAGAAGCACTTTTAAGAAACACACAAGATACGTTTAAAATGGACCAAAGTAACATTTTCAGTTTAATTCTCGAATTTTGATTTAATCGAACTGCCGCACTATAAATCAGTAATTGCGTCGTTATCTCACAGTAAATAAGATATACTATTTGATATAATGATTAAAATTTGTATCTAATTCAGACATTCATGATAATTTCTTTTCTCCAGTAAGTAGAAAGTCAGGAGGGTAACCCTGCTTTGACTCGGAAGGCGCTACACCGTGAAATCTCACATTCTTCGCGATTTCTCCCATTCTAATTTTTATCTTTTGTATTTTTCCCATAATGATATTAAAGACCAACCTAATGCCATAATCAGTAATTGTGAAAATTACAATAATTCATAAATACCACAAAACAGTCAAATTTGAAAATAATTTCCCTACGCGTTAACGATTTTGTAGATAATTTTAAGGAATAGTTTAAACTTCAAAACTCGACAGACGGTCATTTATTCTTTAACGGAAAATGCTATAATGACTAAATTTGCCAATGTTATCTAATTTACCAATCATGCTCATTATATATTGTTCGTTTGACAAAAATACATCTTTTAACAAGTACTTAGCAGCGCTTTCGACAATAAGATATATCTATCATTATGTACTGGGTGCATTTTAATGATGAAAATGATTGTAAACGGTATCACTTTCCTTTGACGCAGCAGGGATGATTTTCCTTTTTGATAAATATAATGAACCTGAATTAGGCTTTTACCACGTGGCCTGTTTTGTGCAATAACACCTGCATTCTATAATATCTTGCATCAAATGTCTTAAGTCATTGCAGAAATGTGTTCGAGCTTGTCTCGATATGGCGACGTGTCTAAACCAATAATGGATATTAGCCTCTGTTTTCTGCTGATTTTCTAATAAACATCAAAATGCTATCTTGTTTACAGTGCATACGATAGCCATATAAAGTCTATTTTGTGTATCTTTTATTTTAATTGTACAATATATATTATATGTTGTGTTTTTTTCTCGACGTGGTATATGGGGATTTATATTGCCCGCCTAGATTGATATTACCCTAGCCGTTACCACCCTTCACTTTCTTAAATTTTTAAGGATTCGGTACATTTTTTAAATCATTTAACGGCTGAACGTAAGAATACCGTCAATACCCTTAGGATACCCCAATCAGCACGTACTAATACAATTTACGTACAGTTGTGTACGCGAACATTCTCACGTTTAGCGTTGGGTACAATGACGTATGTCAAGTGTAAATTACCGGCTTGCTAGTTAATATCAATATACTATTTTGCGTGTCATTGACCAATCAAACGGCTGGAAATTTCGAGGAAGGGTTATAAACTGCAATACAGATGGACCAACTTATTAACGCTTTCGACACTTGCAAATTCAGCGCTATTTAGATCTGCTTGTTATGCCGACCTAAAGCTAAAATGTACATTTTTGTTTGTACCATTATCTAAACAATAAACACCCTTACACACCAAAGACGCATTTTCAGCCGGAATGGAACATGTTTACCTTTCATTGCAATCAGATGAATTTAAATCTTCAATTAGATGTGCATAATACTAAAATTAAACTAATACGTGGTACCTCGGAACGTTTTGTCATACATAATCACTGTAATCAATTAATTATGCCCTGTACAAATTTACATCAAACCCGCGACTGTGACCACAACCGCACAGTAATTTTGTAGATACCAAATATATAGATGTGCAAAATAAAACAGTTATGCGGTGCTATTCGACGCAGATCTTCTCGAAAATAGCCCTCGCTGACATGTGGGTAACCGCCGTTTTATAGAAATCAACATGTAAATTATTCAAAATAAAGGTACTGAAAGTTGTCAGTGTGGGCTCCGAGACATTAAAGTTCCAAATATTAGGCGTAAGTATGAACATAGCATCCGTTTTATTTATATCCATTTCATAGTTTAACCTTTTATAGAAGGGACTACTTCATTTGCTCCTGTAGTTTCCCATATTTACCTGGGTAAATTCGCCCACCGCAGCGCACTCAGATGGTAATCTTAAACAGAAATTATTAACGCTGGTAAAAAAAATGACACGTTAATTAAAGTTCCTCTAAGTTTAACCGAAAGGCAATTATAAACATGCAACCCGGACAATAGTATTGGAAATGTGAAAATATTGTTCCTTAATTTGGCATTTATTATAAAATATTATTTGATAATCACACATTCAGCGACACAGTAGCATTTTTGTGTGTCATTTTTAATTTATAGGCAATTAAAGCAAGCGCCTACCCATTCGCCATGGCTGTTTAGAAATGTTTACAATTTAATACTCACTATCGATCGTTTCACTTTTTTCTTAATTCATTTGCTGATTCCGTTAAAGTCACATGATCACGTTGGATGCACCCAAAAAGTGGGAGATCAGAATTTAGTTGCTATTGCAACACAGATAACAGTAAATTATCTTCGATGTCATTCATTCTATTTTGGTTATGAGACTACTTTTTGACTTATGTAACTAAAAGGAACAATAGAGAGACAACAAAAGAATAGCCACACCAGTACGTCCGTTAGGATAACCAGTGGCAGTTTTATTATAGTCTGAATTTGACCCTTGAGCTGTGACCTTTATGTTTCCTCGGGTTTTACCATTGTTTTACAATAAGCTAAAAGTACATTCACGACTCAATGCTCGAAATCGGACTATACAAAGAAATATTTCACACAGGCGAAATTTACCGTAATTTGTGCAAATAAGGCTGCTTTCTAAATTCAAAGTCCATGTTACAAACATGGTTCGTTTTCAATGATGCAAAGTATGAAACGCTTTCTGACAACACACTTATCACAAAGAAGCAAAACAAATACGATATAAAGACATACAATGTACATCAACATGTTTTAAACCTTTAGAGTTCAGAATACAGTTCTATCACTACTCTATCAGTGTGTTCAATATTCTACACGAGCATGTTTCAAAGTGACCACGGGACCTTAATTGTAAGTTTCAGTTAGAAAGCACTGAATTCTTACAAAAATAGAATACATAAAGTAATCCCTGTACACCATCAAACCGAGCACACGCCGGGAACCAGACTCACACACAGAAGAATGGGTCCTTCAACTGTGAGATTAGGTAGAAGATAAGGTACACCTTACTGCTTATGTATTATATATAAAGGTGACGCTTTTGCCAAGTTCAAACATGAAGACCAACACATGCAGAACTGTCACAAATTAGTCCCAACAAAGCACTCAATGCACACACACACGCAGGCACATACAGAATCCACTCAGAAATGTTTTACCACGTATATAAATCTACGTAAAGGTGATGGAAAAGCACCAGATATGAATCGTCAAATAGTTGATATATGGTTGGATGCAAAATCGGACAGTGTGAGTGATGTAACAACTTCGTCGGTTGGGCTTTATTTCAGTCATCCAACATTATAAGGTGGTTGCATTAAAATTGTATGCTGATTACATTCGATTAGTCAACTAACTTAAAATGCGAATTAATAGAAGTAAGCCAATCCAGTCACCTTTAGAGAAAACAAATGCCACCAACAGACAATTTGAGTCCAGATTCAAAACTGCATAGACACAGAAATATCCCTCGACTTGTAACAATTTTAATCCTAATTTCTGACCGACAGTGTACCATACAGTAAGTGCCGCTCATTTATTGATAAATGCCTGATTCAACGTATCTTACATCAAAATATGAACAAGCCATGAAAAACAGTTTTCTTTTGTTAGATTCCTCAAATGAATGGCTGAATATAAATACTCCCAAAAGTCGAGCGTCGGCGAAGATGCTCTTAAGAATCGAAAGCACATGGTGTGTGTAAGATGATCCTTAGAACATTTTATCGACAGTGCCACCATCAAAAGCCTTTAAAATCGTAAAGTGAGTACAAACCTTTTACAAGGTATGGTGTCATTGCATGTACCAAGTAGAAACCAAGTGTCACCTGGCGTTGAGACAGACATCCATAGTGGTATGATCTTATTAGATACAGAGCTATCTGATTATGACTCGGGCAACAGTCACGCCGACAAAGAACTAATAGTTTTTGTTCAACTGCACGAATAATTCCAAGACTTATCGACGAACCCGCAAGAGAGCTAGACAGATTTTGACTTTAAATGATTGGTGCAAAGAAGTGGTCACTGCTCCAAAAGATAGCAGTAGTGAATAAATGGATTAGTTAATACTTTGAAACTAACGTAACAAAAGTTAAAATATCTAAAACAAAGATAAACTAAGATAAAGCTCTTTAATGTATTCAACTAAAAGGAAAGACCACGACACTTCTTTAGTTCAAGGGTAAAGTATTAGACCCAATGGTTATTTCTGAAATATTGTTAGAAAAGAAAAAACGACGACTTACAGTCGTTTCTATGTTTATTTATTTGTTTATATATCGGATTATGTATTTACTTGTTTCAAATATTTGACCTCAATGAAGACTTCGTTTCTATGGTTGATATGTTAGAAATGAAACACTACATAAAATGAGACTCAATAATACAAATGCATCACCAATAAATGTTATGAACATTTTATTCCATTAAACATTACATTCAATAACATCAGAAAATGCACTTGGAATAATATCGCATTGTACATTTTTGCTTGGCAGTTTTATTATATAAGAGCAAAAAGAGATTGTCAACAATGGTCTGTTGGGACTGCAACTTATCAAACATTGCGATTCTATATCAGTATGAACAAAGCGTCCTTTAGTACAAGTTCTTACAATATTACGTCGCACCCTTTTCTTTCGAAATAGGCAGGAAATGATTGTAAAACATCTTTACATTTCCTGGTGGCATTATGAAAATCACCGGTGATAAGTTGATTTAGAGACGACAAACAGTAGAGTGGTTTATGGCATTTGATCCCTGCACGTTCCGTTCCTCAGATCTGCAATAATTACTTCTCAATTAGACGATAGAATAGGCATCTCAAAGACGATAAATATCTCTATTATACAACGTGTAATAAATCAGCTCAGAAAATAATACTATAACAATTTTGTACTTAAACTGATCAAAACATGATAAAAACAACTTCGTAAATTTCTATAAATAATAAATGCAACAAATCAATTTGAAAAAAGACTGTTCTAACCTCTATGTATTCTTTGTCTGCACTAAGGCATTCTACTCTAAGCATGGAACTTAACATGATACAGATCTAATTGAAAATTAAGCAAACACAAACGATAAGCAATTAAATTTCAATAAAGTCAAACGACACAGTACTCTGCATTCATTTTTCAAGCGATTCGTTAAAATCGTTAACACTCTCCGCTTATGACACGTAACGAGATAAAACGCTAGTGGAGGTTTGGGCCAAAAAACTTCCTAATTATAAACTTTTTAACCATATATGGAATAAAGAGGTCAATTTTTAATGAAAAGTTTCGCTTTATAACCAGTCGTGTCAAAGGTGTCTTAAAAGATAAAATCAACATGATAAAGGATGGTTTTGTCTATTAAGCCCTGCTCTTTAATTATAAGATCTTAAAGTACTGCATACGTTGATATCGAAAGACAAAAATTCCAAAGTGAACTTTAGAGGCATGAGGTATAACTTATTTTACATTGATTATATACTCAAGTTATCGTATTTTTTCCTTACTGCTTTCGATTCTTTCGCCGTGTTCTGACCAGTGGCCCTCTCGCGCCGGAAGAGAGTATGTTTCTTCCATCATTGCATTGCAGTCCAACTTTCAACCGATACGGACTGCCACTGCCTATAGGAGTTCCGGAACGTCGATGTGTAAAATTTCCTTTAAGTTGATATTAATCAGAAAATGCCCGTTGGACTCTTTAGGTGTGAAAGTTCAACGTGTCTTTAGAATAACAAATTCGCGATTATGACCCAGTGCTGTGGCATTGCATAAATGGTAGATGAAATACAAGAAAGTGTAAATGTGGCTTCATGACAAATACTAAAAGAACTAAAACAGAGGACGCCAAAAATAATCCGAATGGAATGAAGCCTTATTCACAAGCAATGACAGCGAAGAGGCAATAAATGACGTGATAGTGGGTAGATGAGATAACGTAACAACTGATTCAAGACTGAACTTCCTTAAGTTCAACTAGAGAATACCTATACCGTGCCCGAGTTAACATTTTGCTTAATAATGTTCTGCTTCGTGCTGTCTTCCCTGTTTCATGCTCGCTAGCCTTATCCTCGTGTTTGCAACTGTTCACATATCCATTTTATGTTCTTTTATTTTATATGAATCATTTACTTAATCTGATGTTTTGTCTCGTAAACTGTCAGATTGATTCATGCGTACGTGTGTATGTGCATGTGTGTTTGTACGTGTGGCACTTCCTTGTGCTTGTTCAACTGTACTGTACTTACAACGTAAGATAATTTTTAATTTCATTTCTTTACTCATTAGTCGACCATCCGTTACACACAAAGTACACGATCAGTCAAATAATGGCTATATCATAAATCAACTTGAAATCTGTAATTAAAATTGTCAGCACTCTAGACAACATTTACAAAGGCCTAGGTAACAATAAGGTTATATTTGCTATGTATCAAATATCAAAATACAAAGTACAAAACACTACAAAGGCAAGAAAGGGTTAGACAGGGTTATCTTCAAAAAACAGAAAATACCTTTTATTAAACCATTAGCTAGCTCTTCAGTCTCCGGCAGACGAAGATTTTACCGTTAATTATAACACAGAAATTGGACTTATGTTCGTAACATCATTAATTTAAAAACTACAGAAAAGAGGGATGTCTCCTGTATTAGTTAATTAGTTTGAGATATTATCTCTGACGAGATATGTATTTTTAGATCCATGTATTTATTCGCATTTGTGGGTCTTTGCACTTATTCTTTATGTCATCAAAATGTGCTTTGGTATTCAGGTACGTTCAACTACAGTTAAGCATAAAGTTCCTGCACTGAAACACATATTACGAGTACAAACAGGTCTTGTTTATCCTGTAAATTATGGCCACACGGGATTTCAAATTTGTCTGATGTTAACATGTTTTGTCCTGTTTACTTTTTATAATTTTATATTCTCATCCAATACGTGTAAACATTTGATAAACATATACAGTATAAAAATCACATACATTGGCCAAGCTGTGTAAGACTCATGTGAGAATATAATTCATATGTCTAACAATATCAAATGTTTTATGACTATATAACACAGGGCAAATGTTAGATCACAGTTGCTAATCCCTGCCTAAAATCTGCTATAACAGGTGATCATCGTAAAACACTAAAAAGAAAAACTGCTCTTCAGGTAAAAACTCCTAGAAACAAATATCAGATGATAAGATCAAGGATGAATGATTATCTAAACTAAATAAAAGGACAAGACTTCAACCAAAAACATATTTCATAATTAATATCTACATTTAAAAGAGCTACCATACTTACTGAAGGACTTTGTTAGGCCAGAATGCTTACATTTGCAGTTTCTGTTAATATATTTTAGCACATTGCCAAGGTTTTACGTCAATGTCTAGTGCCCTGCCTTGCTAAACAGAACCATCCTCTTACTTTGTTTTTAATTTATTATATGGACTTAAATTTGTTCGATGTCCTTTGTCACCGAGTAACCATGGAAACGTATAGTAAGCAGCATTACCCACGTACATGCAGATATACAGGCCTCAATACTAGAAAGCAAGGCAAATACGATTCAATAAAGAAATAGGTTTTGTTACATCTACACTGTTCGTTCTCCATATTGCTGTTATTCAGTACTAAAATACAGATTTGAGAACTGTATTAAGGATACGAGTAATATGGTAAGTAATATATTTAACTTCTTAATGCGTTGCAATTAATTCTTTCACCACGATCGGATGTCACCATTTTAAACATTACCCGCACTTAGCCCTGTAGTAATTCATCTTGTAATTTCTCTTCATTGTTACGTTTCTAGCTCACTGGTTATGAATTCTTGGTTGCGAAATATAATTACAAACTAAATAGACCCTGTCTTTTTCTACAATTCAAATCTCCCACAATTAACATGAAAATGCCGACAAACAACACCAAAATTAACTAATTACTAGTTTGCACGCATCCGACAGTCTGGTGTCGATGTAACATCAGATTTGTATGCCATAATGGTCGAAATCTACAAACAGTTTCTAAAAGATGCATTTAAAGTTACGTGGCTTTTCTTTTTGAAGAAAGAAAACGGGAAATGCATAGGTAATTTAGAACGATGCGGCAAAAATTTCACGAATGCATGGTCAACGTTAGTCTGCTGATGAAACCAACACATCTTACTTTAAAACGAAAACAGTTGGGTTTATTGACATTTTGTAGAACGTTTTCATCAGAAGAAGAAATGTGAAATTTTGGGGTTTAGATTGTTTAGAGTCCCGGCCAGCCCTGGGATTTCTACTCGGGTGTGCCAAGACCAATTGAAGGTGAAAGCTTACGTTTTGAATGAGGTTTGATGTGACAAAAATAATTTATTTGAAAAAAATGGACCAAGATCTTTAGGCTGAAATTCCAAAATGGGACACAATCAGCTGGAAACTAGCTTCTCTATGACTAGGGGAAATTTGCACATGAAGAACGCAAGTATATCTCAGAAATACAACTGAAACAGAATCTTTTTAAAAATTACGACTCTAACTTGCCATAAAATTATTTTAGCAGAAACGGAAGTTTTGCATCAACGATATTACACCATCACATTAAAACAACCATTACTCTTTTTTTAAAAAAAACTATGAATTCTGACAAAAATAATTGAATTATTGCAGCTGAAGCTAAACAAGATACAACTATAACACTATAAGAAACAGCACAAATCTCAAAACCACTCGTGTTTAGACATACATTGGGCTTTCAATTGATTCAGGGAGAACTGTCAGTTATAGAACGTCTTCATCTACCCATCATCTATTATGGTTTTATTCCTGCTCATGGCTTCAAATGATCTTATATGACTTCTATGAAAGTCATATCCGGCGAGTTGGAAGACCGTTCAAGAATTTGTAACCGTTTCATTTTCCTTGTTAACTCACGGTCTTGTCAGATTAGTCTTTTAAAAGTATAAGGCAGTAATGGATAGTCCAGATCCAGTTTGTCATCTCTTGCTAATACTTTCTTCCAACTTTGGAATCTTGGGTATAGATATCCTTTCTGATGTTCTCCAATTTGTCATACAGCACACACGTCAAGGTTTACGGTTATGTTAACGTTTACTTATAGTTAAAAGCCAGGTTATAAGAGGATAAGACTTTGTTCTATATAATTATACTTTATTTTTAGTTTCTTTTGTGAACTTTGCTATTGTTTTTTGTCATTGATGTTCTTTACTTGCTGCATATGGCAAAATCGTTGTTGCTGTACAATTGGGTACTAGATCCGAACTGTGTGCCTTGTCTGGTACCTTTTGTCATTGGTTGAACATTTATGTTCATTCGTGTTTTATTTCCGTTGACGTGGATGATTGCTGGTACAAATGCTTGATTGCTAGCTGTACGCATCACATTTTAATACATATAGTCATATCTGCAGAACGTGCATAACATACCGCATGAACCACCCATTAATTTGGCAATATACAGTAGACAAAGAAATGATGTCAAACTAAATCTTGAGACCAGTTGTAATACACTGTAAAGTCTTCAGGACTATATCAACTTATATTATAGCAACTATGTTCTATTCACTCTTAAAAATAAAAATCATATGGAACAGGAAGCCACGTACAAATACAGCCCCCAAAACGAACCCCACAGTAAGATATGCACACCACTTAACTAGACAAAGAAAAAGAGTCAAATAAACCTGAGACACACAGTCATGTACACACACAATTAAAGTCCCAAGATCTTTTGAACTACATAGCATAATATACGAGGACAAAACGTTCAATTCACTAGGAACACTATGTTGATATATTCATTTCTTTTGTATTCAAGTCGTTTTTCACGAAAAAGAGTTGTCAGGAAGACTTCTTTTTGCAATATCATCGAAGAAATACTGCTCTATATCAACATGTACATCGATTTCGAAAGTAAAGTTATGAATGTCTTGGTACAAATAAAGGTCATTTCCGCCGGTAAGACATCTTTCGTGGTAAAATAAGAGCTACTAGTCAATGTGGTCCTTGAATTTTAATGTTCCAGTGACAACAAACGTCTACGACTGTAATAATTAGCTGAAACACAAGATCAATATTAAAATTTACCTTCAGTAAGACAGTAAACTTGATCGGCTAGTAAGACGTTATACAAAGTGTGTGGATCTTCGAAAAGCATCTTTAAAATGGAACATCAATTATATACGCTTTTCCTCAGTGAGTTAAAGAAACATTTAATTTAATTCTAATATTTAGGAACGAATAAGATTGAAACTCTGTCCGATGAAACTGTGATCTACTTTTTTAAAGAGTTGCAACTTTGTTAATTATATGTGCATACGCACCTGGAAACTGAGCCAAGTACACCGACCCATAGTACAACATTTGTGACAGTCGTATCTGTTAGGTTTACAGAGTCCGTCATCTATGGGAGTTGCATCGAAAACAAAATACTGTACATGCATTTCTTTCACAAAAATACCACGAATATCAAATCTTTCACTGATTATCACGTATAAATCATTTCAACACTTAATAATATCCGCCCGTTAAACAGTCTCAATTTCTTACGGTGTGTGTCATTGTTATTTGATGTTACAATGGGACAAAACACAGCAGATTGGCGCTTTCAAGAGGTGACAGAATGGAGTACCGATATATGATACTGTAATAGGTCTTTTCACAAGTTAACATCGGTGACTGTTTGAAACATGACGTTTAGGACAGGCTAATTAAAACCATTTTCTCTATATGACTGTCTTCATTATTGAATAGATTTTGGTTAATTTTTATTTTTCCATGTGAAAAATACATCAGCGAGTTAAACAAACTGTTCTGTTTAAAACTTAACATTGACCCTCGAGAATATAATGTTGCTACTTTGCACTTTTAAAACTTTCTAAATATTTCATTCATTTTTGAAAATAAGACTTTTTATGGAAACAGATAACAAGCAAATGTCGAATTTTTGAATGAAAATTGACCCTGAAAACCAAAAATAAAATTGACTTGCTTTTACCAATGCACTTAATATTTGTCAATGTTTATTAATGACAACTATAATTATAGAGTGTGGGTACAAGAAACATTTTTATTGGTTACATATGGAAACTCGAGTAATTATCCCAAAAGAGCGTCGGTCTGTACTGTACAATGGTAACCACCCATTTTAACTCTTCAATTAAACTTTACTCCGTGCTTGAAAGTTTTGTCACATATAGATTGTTTACATAATTTCATGTACGAGTATCAGTTTAATATTTGCTAAAATGCATGAGAAAATAGTATGAAAAACTTCAAAAGAAAGTTTTAAGGAGTACCACATTGCTAGAATAAAGGAATTCGGTTCAGGCTTTATTATACAGTATATATACGTACTATTAAAACTTGTGTGGACATTACAAAAATAAAGTTTGATGGAAAATTTATAACTTTTTTTTCAGATAAATTGTTAAGCTATTTTGACCACAGAACACTTAAGTGAGTGAGTATGCTTGTTAATTTTTTATTGTGTCAATTATGTGAAATATGTATGCATTTCCTGTATACTGACACCTAACGTTCAGCTCAATGCAACCTGTGACATTATTTTCCATTATACTTTTGCAAAACATGTAATGTCTTCTCTGCTTTTGAGATATATTCAAGAACAATGTGTTGAAACTTTGTGGTTAATAACGATTACTCCTCTATCTATCCTCCTCTGTATAACCAGTTGGTATTCTGCTGAGACTAAAATATCTAGCGTTCTGTATACGGATTTGTTGCACTTGGTATTCTGCTGAGACTAAAATATCTAGCGTTCTGTATACGGATGTGTTGCACTACCCCCGTTGGTATTCTGCTGAGACTAAAATATTTAGCGTTCTGTATACGGATGTGTTGCACTACCCCTGTTGGTATTCTGCTGAGACTAAAAAATCTAGTGTTCTGTATACGGATGTGTTGCACTACCCCTGTTGGTATTCTGCTGAGACTAAAATATCTAGTGTTCTGTATACGGATGTGTTGCACCCCGTGTGGACAAAAACTGCGTTCTGTATACGGATGTGTTGCACTACCCCCGTTGGTATCCTGCTGAGACTAAAATATCTAGCGTTCTGTATATGGATGTGTTGCACTACCCCCGTTGGTATTCTGCTGAGACTAAAATATCTAGCGTTCTGTATACGGATTTGTTGCACTACCCGTTGGTATCCTGCTGAGACTAAATATCTAGCGTTCTGTATGCGGATGTATTGATCTATCCCCGTTGGTATTCTGCTGAGACTAAAATATCTAGCGTTCTGTATACGGATGTGTTTCACTACCCCCGTTGGTATTCTGCTGAGACTAAAATATCTAGCGTTCTGTATACGGATTTGTTGCACTTCCCGTTGGTATTCTGCTGCGACTAAAATATCCAGCGTTCTGTATACGGATTTGTTGCACTATCCGTTGGTATCCTGCTGAGACTAAAATATCTAGCGTTCTGTATACGTATGTGTCGCACTATCCTCGTTGGTATTCTGCTGAGAATAAAATATTTAGCGTTCTGTATACGGATGTGTTGATCTACTCCCGTTGGTATTCTGCCGAGACTAAAATATCTAGCGTTCTGTATACGGATTTGTTGATCTACCCCCGTTGGTATTCTGCTGAGACTAAAATATCCAGCGTTCTGTATACGGATTTGTTGCACTACCCGTTGGTATCCTGCTGAGACTAAAATATCTAGCGTTCTGTATACGGATTTGTTGCACTACCCGTTGGTATCCTGCTGAGACTAAAATATCTAGCGTTCTGTATACGGATTTGTTGCACTACCCGTTGGTATCCTGCTGAGACTAAAATATCTAGCGTTCTGTATACGGATTTGTTGCACTAACCGTTGGTATCGTGCTGAGACTAAAATATCTAGCGTTCTGTATACGGATTTGTTGCACTACCCTTATCTGAAGTCATCGATATGAAACAATACCATACAGACACATTTTACTACTCTAAATTATGTATTCTTACGGTCGTTTAAATGAAATTTCTTTTTTAATACATACACTTTGTTACAAAACATATTATATTGTATGTAATCTGGTCACTCAATTACTCTTACTGGGTACGAGTATATAGCTCAGTGCCTCCTGTAACATCATTTTCTGCAGTTGTTGATTGATCACTTGGTTAATTCCTCTACACAGCACTATATGTCTGTTACCATTGTTTAATATTTAAGTTACCTCATATGTATATCATTGTCTGGAAGCATTTCTAAGTAATTTGGTTATGTCATATGTACACAAATTGTCCGCAAGAAATAGTTTGTTACAAATGTATGTTGTTACTTCATCTATACGTTCTTGTGTGCAAGTACTGCTTGCTACTTTGGTTACCTCCTTCCTAGATCATTGACTGCATGTATTGATTAGTAGCCTACTTACCTTAGTTGCAGTGTACATATCATTGTCTATAAACATTATAATTTTGTTACTTCATGTACATACAATCGTCTGGAAGCATTGCTATGTATTTTGATGACTGCTACCGTACCCAATTGTCTGCAGGCATAACTTGGTCATATTCATACTTCCCATACACACCAATGTCTGCATGCGTTTCTTGGTAATTTGGTTACTTCTACTGTACGTCATTATCTGCAAGCATTACTTTTATGTATTTTGATACTTCCTCTACACACCATTGCCTGTAAGAGTTTCTTGGTAATTTGGTTATTTCTACTGTACACCATTGTCTGATAGCATCAATTGGTTATTTTAATATTTTCTTTACAAATTCACTGCACCCATTGCTTAATAATTTAACTTATTTGATTTCTTCATCTATATATCAATATCTACAAGAATTGCTTGGTGATTTTGAAACACCTTCTGTATACATGCAAGGATTACTAGGTTATTTTGTTCCTTTTTTCTGCATACCAAGCTTCTTTGTATGTCGAACATTCCTGTGATAGTATAACCCAATAAAAGTAGTTTTTTGCATGGTAACATTTCAGTTTCTTCCCTTATATCATCGTACCCGTGTAGTTTAGCTTAGCATGATTATTTGGTGTTTGTTTTTGTGACATTTTTCAGGTATGTCTAATTATTTGCCTTGGCACGATTTACCAAAGTTCTTATGTTCTTCCAGTTTCGTTTGATTTATGATAATTGCTTTCTACGATATTTTAAAACCCAAGTACTACCTTTTCAGGATTGTCTAATTGCATACTAGTTTCTTCCATGATATCATTTATCATTGTACATAATTGCCAAAGTATGCCCAAATGCAAATTAGTTACTTCTATAATTGTTTCATTGTATACCTGATTCTTCTTGGATGCCCTAAACCAGTACATTTTTGACGGGGTTGTCTGATTGCATACTTGTTCCTTTCATGGTGTCATTAACTCTCTTTTTTAGTTTTTAAGTACGCTTGGAGGCATGTTAGTTACTTGTATGTTTTTCGGGCACGCTTGTTGTACGCCTGTTATTCGGTCGCTTCATCAACCAATGTGTGTATTTCAGGGCTGCCAGATTGTAGGCCTTATATTTCAACGCGATCAATAAATGCATGCATTTAAGATATTCTTGAGTGTATGCATATCACTAGTAGTACTTCCAAGACGTCATCAATCAAAGTATAAATTTCACATATGCCTGACTGCTATGACATCATCAAACAATGTATATTTTCAGGAACACCTGATTGTAATGCCTGTTACTTCTATGGCGTAATCGGCCAATGTACATATATTTCAGATGTGCGTGATTGTATGTCTGTTACTTTTATAAGGTCGTTAACCAATATATGTATTAAGGTATGCCTAACTGTATGCTGGATACTTCTATGACGCCATCAACCTATGTATGTATTTCATGTATGCCTAACTGTATGCCGGTTACATCTATGACGACATCAACCTATGTATGTATTTCAGGTATGCTTTATTGTATGCCGGTTACTTCTATGACATCATCAACCTGTGTATGTATTTCAGGTATGCCTGATTGCATGCCGGTTACTTCTATGACATCATTAACCCTGGAGGCTATAGCAGGAAGAGAAGAAGACGCCGTAGTCGTCGACTACATCTTAAAAGGTAAACACTTATTGATTTATCATGTAAATCGCCTCGCGAAAAGGTTCTTTGAAACAATTTACATATACATGTAGTTTCCATCCACGGGCACGGATAGATTCTTGCACGTTAAACCTACGCATTGTCCGTGTGACAGTTAGCATCATTATCAGTTTTATTTTCCAAGTGATCGGCCCTGTGTCCAAGGTCCTTTTCGTTGTATATTGTTATTGTTGTTTGCTAAAGTTAAATTCTATATATGGTACAAGTGTTTATTACCGACTAGACCATAAATATTAATATCTATATACGGATCTTTGACCAAGCAGAAGATCGGTAATTTTATGGAAGGGTAATAAGTTCAAATATTTGAAGAGGTCTTAAACTATTTGGAGAGCTCTTTAAAAATTTGGAGAGGTCTATAATCAAATTAAAGATATAAAAAATTATTTGGTAGTTCAACTGATTTTAAGACCTCTCTAATAATATTATTGCGCGTTATAAATTAGTGAATGATCTCAAAACTTTGCGCTTCAGTGGATTTATTGCGCGCTAAAAATATAATACAGACTTTAAATTGAAAAGCTCTGTATTACTTCCGATTTCAAGATATCAAAAATTGAATTGCACCGCTCTTCAATAGATTTACAGAGGTCTGAAACTGAATTATTCCGCGCTTCAATTCTTTTACTGCGCGCTACAAATAAATTAAAGATATCAATACTTGATTTACAGAGGTATCTAAATCTATAACGGATCAATAGGAGACGGAAATATTTAAAGCGCGCAACAAATGATATCTAAAGACCTCTTTACTGGAATTATACCACCCGCTTCAATTATTTTAAGAGTTCTTCAAACATTTTTAGAGATCTTTAAATATTTGAAAGATCTCTTGAAATATTTGGGTATATGTAGTTTTGGCGCTCCAGGTGTATGATTTAATGGTTTCTGTAAAATATTTGTAGCGCGCAAAAAATCAAAGAAGCGCGGTAAAATTCAGTTTTTGATATCATTTCTTTATTTATAGCTCGCTATTAAAGAAGTTGAGATATCTCCTATTCAAAGGAGCTGAATTTAACTGCGCAGCAAATGAATGTTTGATGTCATAATTATATTTGTAGAGGTCTCCAAATATTTAAAGTCTTCTTCAAATATCTAATTAGATATACAATTGCCGTTCCATACAAGAGACTAATAATACTCTATATTTGACTCTGGCATTAGTCCCTCCCTTATTTGATTAACGCTGCTGGGGCTTCTTCAATTTTTGGCCGGGGACTGAAAGTCCCCAAGGCCTAAGTTAGTATACCACATTTCAAATCCTGCAAGAATTTTAGCGTGCTATGTGCGAAAACAACTGTAAACATGCGCTATGCGAAAGTAGTGCAAGACAGACCAGATCAATTTTCTGTTTGAAGCCGCATATGATAAGAACATGTTACAAATAAAAATAGTACATAAAACTTCAAACGACTGCAGGAAGGTATATAGCTTACGGGCGCATACACATTTTTTCTGTTTTAGAAATTAATGCGCTGTTAGCGATTACGGAAGATAATCATAGCATATCACGGAAAAGTACGGATATTTACGGAAATTTACGAAAACGTACGAAGCTCGATATAAGAGTTTGTAGTTTGATTTTCAAATTTCCGATGTTATTTCATTGACAACTTTGTTATTTACGAACGATAACAATATTTCACCTAAAAATAAATGTCTCAAAAAAGATATAATTTACGTACATTCCCGAGAAGGAACTAACGTGATCAAATTCACCCGCCATTTATCGAGGACGCTGCATGTCGAGGCCCAGTGAACGGTTTCACTGATTACAACTACAAAGGTAACCCAGAATCATTTTTGGTTTTCTCGTTATACACATTGTACAGTACTGTATTTATATTTCATTGCTGGTATTGCTTTGTTTATTTCTGTTTCAAGGTCTTGTCATTGGTACACAATAATTTTCGATCCACATCATCAGATCATATCGCTTGAAGTTGTACAAAGCGCAGATCGAATTATTTGTACTGGCTTAAACATTTTATAATGTTGACTATGTGATTATTTTTCATTTAACGTACATTTCATAATAAAACAAACTTCCCTGTCACCCATATATTTGTGAATCATTCATTCTGTGTCATATATTGAATTTCGTCCTCTGCACATTTCGACCCGCGCTTTAGGTAAGATTCAACGCAGAACACGTAGGTGAAAAGTTGTTTTTCGGGGAGGTTAACCTATAGCCCCCAGGCCTTCAGCGCTCACAGCGCTTTGATTGTTTCAGCGGGTTTATAGTTGCCAGAACTGTGCTTGCTTAATCGGACTCATATACCTCAAATGCACGCAGAAGCATGAAAGAAAAACTATGCCGAGTCTTATTTTATGTGTGCCCTGTTCACTTACGAGGACCACAGGGCTCATATAGGCTCATATAGATGCTATCTTTCTAATTACAAATGTTTAAATTGGTAGTTTGCATGTCAGACCTGATTAAATTTTTGAGATTTCTACACATTTTTTAATTTCCTTAACCCTAAAGAATTTACTATATAGCAGTTCTTCCTACCCGTCTTAACGGATCAGTATTGTTGAATGGGAATTTCTGGAAAGCAACTATCAAAATTTTACTTTTTAATGCTTAATTCTCATTTCTAGCTTCTGTTCGGTGTTACTTTCAGCTACAAAACTAAAACTGAATAGTAGACACACTATTTTGAAATGGCTGTGCACAAGGTATTGTACAAGCAATTCATGTAGATTATCAATTTTCATTTCATTAATATATTTTGATGAACTGCATGGAAGTTAAGTCTAAATATTGACGTTCTGGTGCACTAAATTTTGAAAATCTGTAAAACAATGTCGACTGAATAAATTTAGAAAAAAGGTAATTCTGATCAAATAAAAGCTATTAACTTTATTTAAACTTTAAAAACTCTATTTTAAAAGCCATACACAAATATTACATGTTGTAGGTTTAAAAAAGTACTTGTACTGCCAGACTGGGTCTTGACTCCTCGGCCGTTTGGTAGACCGAGGCTTTTCGGAGATCAGCACATTTAAGGTGTATGTTTACTGGTGTAAATTTGTCTTTTTGTGTTTTCCTGGACGGAAGGCGACGTCCTTTTCGTTTATTTAATAATTAGGCGAATGGCGAAAAGACGAAATACCGACAATGTCACTTACGCTTTACGCTACAAAAAGAACAATTATAAGTCTTTTTGTTAGTTTATGTTTAAGGCATCGTGCTTTTCGTCACTAAATATGCCGTCTTTTCAAGAGCGAAAAAAATTAACCACCATATACATGTACACTTTCTTGCGTTTCCATATGAGGAAACAAATATTTTGGGCCGGAGATTCGAGTGAAAGAATTAACACACTGACCTAGTGTTGGGTATCTAACACCAAACTTATAATCTATAATAATCGGAACACCACAATCGATTGTCTATTGATAGACCAATCGGTTTATGAGTTTTCTTTTATGACCATATTTTCACCATGGAAGAGCCTATTTCCATATTCACTGAAAGACGTATTTACTAAAAAAATGCAACACAGTAAGACAATTTACTGCAAAACTGAAAAATATGACTTTCAAACTTCAGTATTGTTATATGTCACTCATTTGAAACATAAAATTCTTTTCAAGCAAATGCAACTATTTTTTTTAATTGAAGCTGAACATATATATTATGGAGTCTTAATTTTTTGCGTATGCTTATGCTGCAACTCTCCTGACAACACTAAACCGAACTATATAAACGTCTACATTTTTGCGAAATTGGAAAAGTGAGAGAATTTGCAGATAAATCTTAAAACTGTAAATGATCGGACTGTGAAAATCACCGCACGATTCATATATATATATATATACAACACTAATAGAGCATAGATAAAAACTCTGCAGTAAGTAATGGTCTACATTTTTGCCATTTAAGTTTCTAAATTACAATTTTTACAAAGCATAATTGCTACTGATGATCGTGAGGTCGAAAAGGTTATATCTGTTTTTGATTAAATCTGACATATAACTAACTTGAAATGTCTAAAATGAATGTCTTTATCTGTCATTACATTAAAAATCAGTTATAATGTACCATATCTTGAAATCAATAAAAGTATATGCAGTATATAAGGTGTAGTTAATGTCAGACTATCACGACGAATGTTATCATTGACTCCATAATGATTCCCTTTACAAATGAGCTGTCTGAAGCTGATATCAAATTAAAGTTATACAGCCATATCACTTTAGTTCTTTTCGATCAGCATCTACTGATTGAAAGCTGCATGTGCTTAACTAATTTCCAATGCCTAACACCCGTACTGTCACAAATTTCTTGAATCTGACAATCTGAGAAAGCTCGTCGTTCTGAAGGGAAAACAGTCATATCCGCTGTTTGTGGGAACAGATTGTCACAATATATAGTTTCATTTCAAACATTACCATTGACTTGAACGCCTTGCCAATAAAGGTCAACTCAAAAGCTGTGCTCCTTCCATCACGATAGTAGGGACCCATAATATATATACAATACCCCCTAATTTTTTTATCCGCTTCCGTGGTCGAGTGGTATAAGTCGCTAACTTGAAATCACTGTAACCTTTCACAGATTTAGGGTCATGTGTTTCCGGCGTTTAGCACAATCGCTGCCAATAGGTTTAAGTAGGTTAAATGTAGTTTCTTCTGTTTTCTATATAAAATCGCTTAAGTATATGTACAACTATATTTTATCATTGAGCATAACACTCTTTTTTAATTAATGTTCTGATTAATATTAAGGTGTCCCATGACTTTTTAAATATACTGCATTTTTTTGACAGAATGTTAATTAAAATCCCTTAGACGAAGGGGTTATGTCATACTGGCGCAATTTTCGGATATAAAGTATCACATTATTATATTAAAGGCATTTTTTGCTGTGACTAAAGTGGTTCTACAGATTTTTTGGAGTGTAAATACTCAACGATGCAGACAGAGCTTAAATGTTATACGGTAAGTCTATGTACAAATATTTAGTGGAATCATACCTAATAGGCGACATCGATTTGAATAACTCGCGGTGCTATTTTGCGGCAACTACACATAATTAGAAATGTTTTTTGTACGTAAATTAAATACGTGTAATAAAAAACAATACTCGGATCTATATATATGTCCATCCGTTCGTCCGTGTGTCTGTACGTTTGACTGAAGGTCAATGGTCCTGTTACAGTATGTTCAGCTTTAATCTTCATTTCATCACGGACCTATATAAACATGTGTATATAGGTCCGTGATTTCATATAAGAATAAGCTATTCTCTCAGCATCAACTTTTCTCACGGATCCATTCTTATTAACACTGATTAAATAGAAAAGAATCTGCAAGGAAGCTCAAAAATGACTTGAATGCGAAACACGTTTTGGTTCTCAATTGAACTTATAGGGCCATCCTGGCTCTCTTGTTATGTTCATGGGCATAACCAATAGGATGCTTTTTTTAAGCAGCCAATTTTTTTTTATATAATTTATATATAAAGCATGTGGAAAATGTAGTTTGCGTGTTAAAGCAGTTTTAAGTTACCAGTCAACAAACACCCGAACAGCCTTCACATAATTCATAAGAATAGGGAAATATCTCACTTTATTATAATATTTCTCGTTTCATCACATACTGCATTACAAAAAAGTTTAACTTTCCACCTAAAGGTAAGGGTCTACTGTGGTACATTGCCTTAATTATAGCACAGGAAGAACTCTGGTTTGCCTCGTTTTTATGAATAATCTCTCTTTGTAACTCTTAAGGTAAAAGTATAGATACCAGTTACTTGGGCATTCACTTTTGGATGGTAAACATTAACAGTGGCTAAAAAATCTTAGGGTCTTTAGTGTTGCCTAAATGATTGACTATTCACATTTGTTACTTTCTGTTTGGACTGCATCTTGGAAACTATTAACATGATTCTTTGAAATTGCATATAGTAATATGGGCCCCCCCCCAAAAAAGAGCTTTTTTAAAAGCTAACGAGTCCGCGAACTGTGACTCGGAAATGACACAAAAATCCCTCCGATTGATGTTTTATTTGTATTGCGCATGCGTACTAAGCAACCAAGAAAATAAACATGGCGGAGGCTTCGGATGTGTACGGAGTTTTAGAAATAGTGTGAGAAATATAACCGTTATCGGGCATACAGGCCAAACGTGGCTATAGAAAACAATGATTCAGAACCCCAATGAATTAGAAACCACGATTCTGCCTGTTATGAACGAGGATAACGGGCCAGCTGAGCTGTCAATTGCCACCGGTGTTGATAATCAAGACGCTTCTGGGGAAGGTACTGTGGTTGCAGATTAATTGATTGTCAACCCTTTTTCATAAATAGTCAACATTTGGAAATAATGAGAAAAGCAGTGCAAATGTTTTATCTGATATAATAATTGTGTTGATTCTTAATTGCATTGTCGGTCTGTTTGCATTTTGCAGTAATCTGCAGCGGAAAAGTGGAGCATGCAAAATATGATGTCAAGGGAAGTAAATCTCACAAGTTTATGTTTATTTTTTTACAGTTGTAGAATTAAATTTCTACTGTTTTTTTATGCCATGACACCTATAGAATCAGATGAGATGCATGTCAGATAAATGGATGATTTGACATCTGCGAGTCATTTCCAAGTTTTGGGGTCATACGCGAATATTCATCAGCAAAAGATTCAGCTTTCTTTCCTTATATTTTAGTGGTATTACACTATGGTTAAAAACTATGCTAATAGACGTTGTAAAATTCTGTTTAATTAACTTGTTGCACACCTGTTTCCTTGTTACCACTATTTGGCCTCCCGCTGCACATAAATTAAAGATAAAAAACTTTGTTCCCCACTAGTGTAACATGTTTTTGCAATTTTGATTGACAGCGAGTTTCAGAAATATTTCCTTGATAATTAATTCATGATTTTTAACAATTGTGTTTAATTAAACATTAGTCAATATATGTACAAAAGACTGACATAGTTATTGATAAGGATAAACAAATACGGGAAGTTATTGAAATGAATTTTAGAAGATTTTTTAATATGTCTTTTTCTTTACTTTGAGTTACAGGGAGAAAAAACGTAAATCACTTAGCAGCTGTTTGAGTGAAAATATTGATCGCGGTTCTTCGCGTTTCTACGAGTATTTTGGAGTGACTTCTAGTGAAAATATTTACTACTTAAAATGTTGGTAAGATACGCCTGTAAAAGCGACCTGTTACATTTAGATCCTTTGAATCACAAAGACCGAATCAGACATTGCCGCCAAGGTATTTCGTTGCGAATCGCCACTACTGTATACTATCACAGCGTTATGTTTTTCTAAATATAATTGTTTAAAAATATATTTAGTTATTTTCCGTTAAAAGTCTGTGTAATAGGTCAGTGTTTATTCTCCACTTGGTATTAGCCACGCATGATAGGGGTGAAAAATAAGGCCTGTCATAAAGGATGACCAAACTAACTCAGTCAATTTTAAAATTGTTTGCAAATCCAAACTGTGTGACATCACTGAGTGAGTAATGTTTGTCAATTTGTGAATGAGAAAAGTATTTATCAATTAACATTTAAAAAGTTTCAACTGTTCTTTATTCAAAACAAAACGGTCTGTATTTAAGAAAATCGTGGCATTTCAAAGTGTCCATTTTTTGTCATTTATTGTTTCAGTAACTATCAAAACCGTTATGTTTTTCCAGTAACAATTTTCTTCTATTTATTTTAATGTATAACTTTTCCCGAATAAAGTGATTTTTTTCTGCAACCTCTTTTAATCATAAAGATAAAGCCGAAGGGGTCATGTGATCAAAGAATGTTGCCGACGCTACTTGTGAGTTTGCGAGCTTTGTTTGCTCTTAGTGAAGCAGGTGGCATCAAAAAGGCCGAGATATTTGACAGTTTAAGACATTTAAAAGTAGCTCTAGACAATAGTCTGATAATTTTGGATTATAAAAAGAATAGTTTGGAAAAGATAATGTTATGAATAAGTTTTACAGTACACGCAAGGTGTTTTTTCCAAATGTCACCCAGTCACCGCGACAAAAATTCAATCTAGGTGACCAGACGAGGTGACATGGTCACCCTAAAAAAGTTTTGGTCACCTAAACGGCTAATCGCAGTGACCAACTCGACTCAAATGAAGTATTTTACAATTATTTTGTTATATTATTGATGTACAAAATGTAGAATACATCAATTTCTGTAAAAACTTCTTATTTTGAATCTACAGTAGACGGTAGTTGTGCGTCTCTATTATTAGCACATCGCTGCCACTGTCTGATACAAAGTTGACAGACAAAATGCATCGAAAGTGCGTAAATATTTCAATTATTGTAATAATTATTATCCCATGTTCGTATTATCATATGCCAATTTGTAAATGCAAAAAATGATAAAGATTTATATAAAAAAATTTGAATGTTGTGTCTCCAAAACAAAATTACAGTCAGCTATATTGGGTGTCCCGCAAGGTTCAGTTGTGAGGCCTCTCTTTGTTGCGAATTATGCTTTCTTTTATATTTAATTTTATTATTTCGTATGGATCACACAAACAACCGGAATATTATGGGAATGCACATTATGAAATGTTGAATATCAAAACGAGTTGCTTGTTCGCAGCATACTTTTGTTTTGTCATTTACGATCGCCTCTAATTTTTAAGTAACTGTCAATGCTGGTTCTTTCCCAGTAACATTTTCTTTTCATTTTCCCAAATAAAGTTATTGTTACTGCAAAGTTTTTTCTATATCAAAGATAAAGCCGCAGGTGTTGTTTTATTTGATCCTACAGTATGTTAGTTTGTTGATAGCGGCATGTAATTAAAAAGATTTGGGCGTCGGGAAGTTTTGAAAAACATCAAATTACAAATATTTTCTATTTTTTTTTATTGATAATTAAAAGTTAATAAGTAAAAAGCATAACAAATATTCATGTCTCGACCCCGAATGAGGACACCGCGAAACACCGTGTCCAGTCACCGCAACCGGACACTCTAATCAGGGTGATGGATGACTCGGGGGCATTTGGGTGACCAAATTCGTGTGGTCACAATGGCTGGATATCGCAGTGATGGGTGACAATTGGAAAAAACACCTTGCATGTACTGTATTTTTTTGTGATACAATATATTGAACAGGCTATACAAATGTATGTTGGTCGGCAAATATTTTTGAATTTAATATGCATACAACACAAAAATAATTCATGTGTATACAGATTCCTGCCAAATATAATAAATTTGAATATAATGTCTTGTAAACCTGTTCATTTACCTGTAAAACAACTCGAAATGTTGCGACTTTACTCCTGTGAAGTGACGAGATATTTCTCTGTACTCAAAGTCACTTAAGACACTCCAACCTCACTCGAAGTCACGCTATTTGTCTATGAGTTACTCCCGCGAAGTGTGAAGTGAAAAACTCCATACTTCGCGTTTTTTGCATAATCCTCCAGAGCTGTGCTGTACTGTACATTTACT
>JAFMSR010000006.1:40773987-40818987 GCA_022818135.1 Saxidomus purpurata
CAGCTATTTATATCTCCGCCAGTCAGAGAACTCATAATCTTTTAGTAACTAAGTGCTGTTTCCTTGGCATGAGTCTACCTAGTTCTTCACACTACAAACTAAAAACGACAGTATCATCCTAGGGATGATTTCAGTAATGTTTCTAATCCATCACGTGTATGAACTACAACAGCACAGCCATGACAGCATCATGCGTGATACACGCTTTGGGATCCCATCTAATTAAAGCTTATTTCTTGGGATCACATCCAAATATAGCTTTTCTTTTGTGAAATATAGATCTTAATTCCGCTTTCGAAACCTTGAAAGAGAAGCTGTGATTGGATAGTGAAAGGTCGTCTGAACTTGACCTTCGATCGGTCATCCTCATAGTGTTTTTGGGAATATGATTTTAATCAGATTGACCATTTTAGTAGTTGGGCTTTCTGTTCTGTAGCCAATAGCAGATTTGCTACAAAAAAAAAAAACGGTTAAATTTACTGTAGAAATATTGAACTGGCTATAATCTTATACATGTTTAGTACTAAATATGTTTTGAGAGCTTCACAAATAGAGTTATATGGTAAAAATGGCTAAACAAACGGGCCAGTGCTAGCCTAGTGTTCATTTGTGATCATGATTTTTCATGGTTATCTGAATACCTGAGACAGAATCTGCATTATATACATATAAACATGTTTGTTAAAAGGAAATAATTTATACTATCCCTGATATAAGTGAGATGTTTTCTTTACTCTTAACTGATAAAGAATCTATATACTACATTGTGACAGCTGCTTGTCAGTTAAGTGGAAGACATTGAAACATACTTCCACACTTGTTATCCAATTGTTTTCATCACTTGAAAGAAGAGGAATGGTGCAAATGCTAGCAAGTTCCCATCATCCTTAACACTTCTGAACCAGTAATTTACTTCTGCAGTAAGTCAATGTAATTGTGAACAGAAAATATCAAATTACAGAAGTAATTGTAATGTTATCAATAAATTACAGTACTAACCGAAGCAATCATTCTCAAAGTCTTGATTTAAAATTTGGTTCAGTAGGTCAAAAGGTCAAGGACACAGGCATCAGTTGACTTTATCATCATAGTCCTCCCAACTAACATACATGTACTGCATGAGTTACCTTAGGTCAGAGTTTTCCTATTTCAGGTCAGAGTTCAGTCACATTTTCCGAATTAACCACTTACACTTTTACATTAGCACTAGCCCTGGGAAATTTGTCTGAGAGCCATTTATTTCTCTCAAAGAAGAGAGTGGACTGACTTTAAAGCTCCAAACTTCCCAGTGATAGAGTCATGCGTTCAAGTCCAGCTACAAATGAGAAAGTGGGCTGTTTCTTACAGAGTAGGAGAGTTTAGTTCGGTTTTACCAAGTGAAAAGTAAAGGTATCCACTGATGTCTATGGGTGTCTATGCCTGTTTCTTTTGACTACTGGCATTTTACACAATTTGGTTAAATAATCAAAATCGTTTGATTAAACTGACTGGGTATTGCAGTCACGTAAAAAAAGACTCCCTAAATATTTTAAATTTGTTAAGTACAAGTATGCATAGGAGTCTTGGGAAGTTCACCAGGTGAGAAAACCCAACAGTTGGCCAGGACTGTAAAGAATCTAAAACAAGGCAAGGTATACTGTCAGCATGTACAAATGTACATGCATATAACTGAAATTGAGTTGAAACGGGTGTTAAAACCCAAAGATAAGCCCCTTAAAAAGAAAAGAGAACCCATTTATCATTTTTGTGTTTATGTATTTTCAGCCTCGGCATCATCCGGAGAGCTACAGACGTCAGACCTGAAGTATGGCTTTGATGAGCTGTGTCCGGTGTGCGGAGACAAAGTGTCGGGCTACCATTACGGGCTTCTTACCTGTGAAAGTTGTAAAGGTTTGTTGCAGAGTTATATAGCCAATATCATGTCTTTTGTAAGGGGGAATCTATGATTGTTGAACATTTTACCATTGTCAGATGCAGTCTGATCATGATCTGCTTTGTTGGCTATGCAGTCTGTAAATTTTCAGTTTTCCACCTCCGTGGTCAAGTGGATCGAGTTGTTGACGTGAAATCACTGTGACCTCTCAAATATTGAGGGTAATTGGTTCGAGCCCAGCTACTGACTGTTTCTCTTTTTCTGAGAAAGTTCACAGTTTCTTACAGCAGTATAGAGATCTAGTACTGGTTCTTCCCAGGAACGATGATTAGGTAAACTGCCCGCCTGCAAAAATGGCGGAAATATGGTTTACATAGGGCGTTTAACTCGTACAACATCATACAACAAATTTGAACAGTTACAGTTTTTGTTGAAATTGAAAGATGAACTAGGCTGTTTCAGAAATATAGGCAAGTAAGAGTTGAGACAATAAGCGGACCTTACCTGTATTACTCATACAGGCTGATTAGAGTAAGTGTGACCATTGTAATAAGCATTCATGTTGTTTCCTTTCCAGGGTTTTTCAAGCGCACAGTACAGAACAAGAAAGTTTACTCTTGCGTAGACAATCGGAGCTGTCATATTGATAAAAGTCAGAGAAAGAGATGTCCATATTGTCGGTTTCAGAAATGTCTAAATGTTGGCATGAAATTAGAAGGTTTGTATGAAACTTGGTTCTTATCACCTTGTAACCATGCATGGCTGGCAGTATGATTTGTTTTTAATGACACATGGGACTTACTTTTGAAGATTTTGTCATTAAGACTGGTTTTCTCGTGTCACACCCAATATACAGGGTTTACACAGGTTTGGACATCTCATGGAAAACGATCTTTCTCAAAAATGAAAATTACTATTTTGTTTCATAGACAAATTATGAAATTTGTTAAAATTTTTATAAAAGTCTTGGAAAATTACACCAGACATGTCTTTCCAATGAGAAAAAGGCATGTAGAACCTGTTCCAAAAAGGGTAAGTGGAAGGATTGTACAAAAATTACAAGGCCCCCCCAACCCCCTTTGAAGAGTACGAAGTTTGAGAGTTAGTTTTTGGCTTGTATATTGGAAGACATGTCATCTAGTTCTGATACATTATGTTGAAATTTGTTTTTGGCACTCACTGTACCTCCATTATTATGTGTCATTTTTCAAGGCTGACAGAAATTCTGTAGAAATCAGAGAAAACAGCTGCATGTGATTGTATGTATGCTTTTTTGCTTGAATGTTTTTATTTCGTATTGTATATGAGGGCAATATAACACTGTCCTGAAGTTGTACTAGATGTCTCACCATTGAGCAGGAATGGAGCTATGTTGTGTGGAATCTAGTACAACAGTTTTTTTACTATGTTGTAACAATTTATCACAGCAAGAAAAAAACATGAGAGAAGGACGCGTGCTAGAGATATGATTCTTTTCTAAGAGAGAGGGCAGATCTCGCAGACCAATATCATTTAATATATATGGTACATACTTGCTGGAAACAAGTGATTCTGCTTTTGATCATGATCTGCACTGTTCAGTTAGTGAATTAGTCAAACTTTATAGCATGCCTGTTAACAAGTGATGGTAAGATATGTCTTGGCCCCCCCATCCCGATTTAAAGTTTAGTGGAGTAGGGTTTAACAATAAATTAAATGGAAAAGTTGATTACAAATAAATTATAAAATCCAAACCTCCTTTTTTCTGATGATTAAATTGTAGCTAGTCTGTGTGTGTAAATTTGTCAAACAGCATCTCTAATTAATATTGTTTAGCTAGTTTCAATGAAACTTCATAGAAAGAGTTCATGATCATTGGATAAGCAAAATTTGCTCTTTAAAGGTCACTGAAACTATGTAGATAGAAAAAAAGCTTTCGATGATAGTTGCCAAAATCTAGAAATTTCAGTCTGTCCAAAGTTATCTTCTCTTGTGCTTAGAGTCTGAATCATGGCTTTAAATAGAAATATATCTAGCTGACTTCCAAATGACTAACTTAATGGATTGGCACCAGATTTAGTCTGATGTATCCTTGCTTAAGCTTTCAACAAAAAGGCAAAAAAAAACAACACTTTTCCATTACATATATTAGCAACTTAAACATCAGCTGTTGTTGTGATCGCGTGATGTCTCACGTCTGTCTGTCATCTGTCTGTTTGTCCATACTTACCTTGTGAACACTATAGAGGCCACATTTTTAGCTCGACTTATCGAAGAAAAGTGGAGCTATCCTACTCGCGTCGGCGTTGGTGTCACACCTTGGTTAAATTTTTTGTACCACCCCACTTTATTTCAAAACTATTAAAGGTATGGCTTTGAAACTTACCATACATGTTTACCATCATAACCTCCATTTACAGACAAGATTTTTGACAGAATTATGCCCCTTTTTTACTTAGAAAGTGTATTGAGCTTGGTTAAGTTTTGCATACCACCTCACTTTAATTAAAAACCATAGGAGGTATTGCTTTGAAACTAACCATACATGTTAACCATCATAACCTCAAGAATCTTGGTTAAGTTTTTCGTACCAGTCCACTTTTTGACTAAACTGTTTGAGATATTAATTTGAAAGTTGGAATAATTGTTGACCATCATGATCCCCAAACATGGGCAGGAGAAGGTAATTCTGTCAAGGATTTTATTTGAATTATGGCCCTTTTTGACTTAGAAACTCAGTTAAAATTTTCATTCTTGTCCACTTGTTGACTTAACCATTTGAGATATTACTTTGAAAGTTGGAGTACTTATGTACCATCATGAGACCTATCTGTAAGCAAGAGAAGATAACTGTGTGAAAATGTTTCTTGATTTGTACTTACAAATTCCTAGTTAAACGTCTTGTGTGCCCTTAACTGTCAAAGTTTTGTTATACCCCCAAAACGAAGTTTAGGGGGGTATATAGGAGTCACCCGGTGGTTGGTTGGTCGGTCGGTTGGTCGGTCGGTCTTGGTCTTTGCATTTTCCTTGTCCGAGCATAACTTGAAAACTACTAGTTGGAATTCAATACAACTTCATACAATGGTCAAGCACATTGAGAGGAAGTGCAGTGCACAAGAACTATAACTCCATCTTGACTAATTACAGAGTTATTGCCCTTTGTTACTTTTCCTTGTCCGGAGCATAACTTGAAAACTACTGGTTGGAATTCAATACAACTTCATACAATGGTCAAGCACATTGAGAGGAAGTGCAGTGCACAAGAACCATAACTCTATTTTGACTAATTACAGAGTTATTGCCCTTTGTTACTTTTCCTTGTCCGGAGCATAACTTGAAAACTACAAGTTGGAATTCAATACAACTTCATACAATGGTCAAGCACATTGAGAGGAAGTGCAGTGCACAAGAACCATAACTCCATCTTGACTAATTTCAGAGTTATTTCCCTTTGTTAGTTTTCCTTGTCCGGAGCATAACTTGAAAACTAAAGGTTGGAATTCAATACAATTTCATACAATGATCAAGCAAACTCAGAGGAAGTGCAGTGTACAAGAACCATAACTCTATCTTGAGTATTTACTGAGTTATTGCCCTTTGTTAGTTTTCCTTGTCCAAAGCATAACTTGAAAACTACAAGTTGGAATTCAATACAACTTCATACAATGGTCAAGCACATTGAGAGGAAGTGCAGTGCACAAGAACCATAACTCCATCTTGACTAATTACAGAGTTATTGCCCTTTGTTACTTTTCCTTGTCCGGAGCATAACTTGAAAACTACTAGTTGGAATTCAATACAATTTCATACAATGATCAAGCAAACTCAGAGGAAGTGCAGTGTACAAGAGCTATAACTCTATTTTGAGTATTTACAGAGTTATTGCCCTTTATAAGTTTTCCTTGTCCGAAGCATTACTTGAAAACTACTGGTTGGAATTCAATACAACCTCATACAATGGTCAAGCACATTTAGAGGAAGTGCAGTGCACAAGAACCATAACTCTATCTTGACTAATTACAGAGTTATTGCCCTTTGTTACTTTTCCTTGTCCGGAGCATAACTTGAAAACTACTAGTTGGAATTCAATACAATTTCATACAATGATCAAGCAAACTCAGAGGAAGTGCAGTGTATAAGAACTTTAACTCTATTTTGAGTATTTACTGAGTTATTGCCCTTTGTTAGTTTTCCTTGTCCGAAGCATAACTTGAAAACTACAAGTTGGAATTCAATACGTCTTAATACAATGGTCAAGCACATTGAGAGGAAGTGCAGTGTACAAGAACCATAACTCTATCTTGACAAATTACAGAGTTATTGCCAAGAACAATATCTCTTTTTAGTTTGTTTGCAAGGTATTTTGTTACTACGAACTTCTTCAGTTTATAAAGCAGTCTTTTGGGGGTATTAATCACATTTAGTGATAGCTCTAGTTTTATTGGCAAGCACTTAAAAAGTCGAGCGTGCTGTCCTACTGACAATTCTTGTTAAGTTTAATCCACATTAAAATTGGTCAGAATATTTGTCTTGATGATCTTTAGGTCAAGTTCAGAACTGGGCTATTTGGGGACAAAACTATGTTGCCAGGTCAAATGATATAAAAACCTCGTGAACACTCTAGAGGCCACATTTAACCCCCAATCATCATGAAAAGTAGTCAGAATGTTTGTCTCGATAATTTGTAGGCCATGTTTGAAACTAGGTCACCTTGGGTCAAAAACTAGTCTAGGTGTCTGGGTCAAATTATAGAAAACCCTTGTGAACACTCTAGAAACAATATTTTGTTCCCAATTATCTTCTTGATAAACTTAAGGTCAGGGTAAATATTTGGTCACATGGGGTCAAAAACTAGGTCACCAGGTCAAATGATAGAAATACCTCTACAGGCCACATTTTGCACCACATCATCTTGAAAGTTTGTCCCAATATTTGTATTGATAAATTCTAGGTCAAGTAACATTTTGTACCCAATCATCATGAAAATTCTTCAGAATGTGTTTCTTGATGAACTCTAGGTCAAGCTCCAAACTGGATTCCTTGGGGTCCAAAAACTATTACACCAGATGTAATCATAAAATTATTTTGTAAACACTCCAGGTACCCAAGTATCATGAAAATTCATCAGAAAGTTTGCTTTTGAAAGTGTGCTTAGTCGGTGTTTCATAGGTACAACATCTAGACCATAAATTAAAATAATAATAATTAAAAAAAAAATTGTCTCTTATGATGTAACACTTTTTATCATTTTTTCAGCTGTAAGGTCTGACAGAATGCGCGGAGGACGAAATAAATTTGGACCCATGTATAAACGTGATAGAGCCCTCAAACAACAAGCCATACGACAACAACAGCAGATGTTGGCAAACTGCCAGATGCGACTTGCAAATGGCATTGATCCATTCTCAGTAACGAGCGGTGGAGATCCACCGGACATCAAACCGGACCCAGCATTTCTCATGTCAGTGGCAAATAGTCTTGGTTACGGCATGAACAATATGAATAATAACATAAGTCAGCCACATACTCCCGCAACCTCTCCAACCGGATCGGGTATCCCATCACCAACCTTATCGGAAAACTCACCACATGATTTACGCCTGTCTGTTCCTGCATCAACGCTATCATATTCACAAGGACAATTAAGCACAAACTCTCAGGGAATGTATTCAAATACTGGGAGCTACTTCCCGTCTACGGGTAATGTGCCTCCCGGGGGATACCCGTCGTATTACCAAGCGGTACCACATCCCTCAAACATGCCTTTATTACCGCAGTTAGTGGTAGATTTGAAAGCTAGTGCTTTAGATGAACAAGAAATGAAAAATAAACTGTTGTCATTTGTGGACGCAGAATTCGGAAGTAATGATATGAACAGTGGAAATTTCATGCCAAAGTTACTTCAGTTGTTATGTAGACTTTCTGATCAGCTCCTGTTTCTAATGGTAGAGTGGGCACGAACATCTGTGTTTTTCCGAGAACTTAAGGTAAGTGGGAATTTTGACAGTGTAACAATATTTTGCGAAATCTGTTCAGTATCAGATTTTTACAGAAAAAAATGTACTTGAGCAACAGGCAAGTGATTAATGGAAAGGCAAGTCAGAAAACAGCTTGCATTGTAACATTACATATAATTTCTTCGAGAAAAGAAGTAAATGGAAAATGATGAAGCAAAAGGACTTGCAGGAAATTGGCAAATATGAGCAAATATTACTGAGATCAAGCTGTTGAAGGTCATTTTTTTGTTTATACTCAGATTGGATGTAGCATAGCAAATTATATGATACAGAATGAGATATAATAATAATAATAATAATAATAATATTCCTTATTTAACGAAGGTGACTCGATAAGCCAACAGGCTTATCTTACTCGAGGCCTTCAAACATATACATATTCAAACATGCAAAAATCAAAGACATGTTAAACAACAGCACAATATATATCATAAAGAAACATGAGCAAATTTACCCGAGTTAAATATTAACTGTATAATAATATGAAATTTGTTACAGGTTGCTGAGTAGATAGTTTCTGTATTTTGTACGGAAGATATTTAAGCTCTTATCAATTATTATACCCCCAAAACGAAGTTTAGGGGGGTATATAGGAGTCACCCGGTGGTTGGTCGGTCGGTCGGTCGGTTGGTCGGTCGGTCGGTCGGTCGGGCGGTCTGTTGCATTTTCCTTGTCCGGAGCATAACTTGAAAACTACTAGTTGGAATTCAATACAACTTCATACAATGGTCAAGCACATTGAGAGGAAGTGCAGTGCACAAGAACTATAACTCCATCTTGACTAATTACAGAGTTATTGCCCTTTGTTACTTTTCCTTGTCCGGAGCATAACTTGAAAACTACAAGTTGGAATTCAATACAACTTCATACAATGGTCAAGCACATTGAGAGGAAGTGCAGTGCACAAGAACCATAACTCCATCTTGACTAATTTTAGAGTTATTGCCCTTTGTTACTTTTCCTTGTCCGGAGCATAACTTGAAAACTACAAGTTGGAATTCAATAAGACTTCAAACAATGGTCAAGCACATTGAGAGGAAGTGCAGTGCACAAGAACCATAACTCCATCTTGACTAATTTCAGAGTTATTTCCCTTTGTTAGTTTTCCTTGTCCGGAGCATAACTTGAAAACTAAAGGTTGGAATTCAATACAATTTCATACAATGATCAAGCAAACTCAGAGGAAGTGCAGTGCACAAGAACCATAACTCTATCTTGAGTATTTACTGAGTTATTGCCCTTTGTTAGTTTTCCTTGTCCAAAGCATAACTTGAAAACTACAAGTTGGAATTCAATACAACTTCATACAATGGTCAAGCACATTGAGAGGAAGTGCAGTGCACAAGAACCATAACTCCATCTTGACTAATTACAGAGTTATTGCCCTTTTTAACTTTTCCTTGTCCGGAGCATAACTTGAAAACTACTGGTTGGAATTCAATACAACTTCATACAATGGTCAAGCACATTGAGACGAAGTGCAGTGCACAAGAACCCTAACTCCATCTTGACTAATTTTAGAGTTATTGCCCTTTGTTACTTTTCCTTGTCAGGAGCATAACTTGAAAACTACAAGTTGGAATTCAATACAACTTCATACAATGGTCAAGCACATTGAGAGGAAGTGCAGTGTACAAGAACCATAACTCTATCTTGACAAATTACAGAGTTATTGCCAAGAACAATATCTCTTTTTAGTTTGTTTGCAAGGTATTATGTTACTACGAACTTCTTCAGTTTATAAAGCAGTCTTTTGGGGGTATTAATCACATTTAGTGATAGCTCTAGTTGTACTTACTTTGAATATTAAGTTAAAGCAAAAGTATAGAGTGCTGGATGTGCAGGCTGACCATGATCTGCACTGGTCGCAAAGGCAGGGTCACTTGCCACCATCAGGGTAAGGGTTTAACAATACCATGAACAGCTATAGATGCTTCCACAGCAACTATTCCATTACACTTTTGGGAAAATATATTTGACAGTGTAACAGTGAAAATACCACGAGGGTCTCGGCCAGAAACTGCCAGTTTTAAGACAGGGTCCCCATCTTAAAGGAGGATCGCTTAATAAGCTAGTATCAAACGGTAATTGTACTTTGATATAAATAAGTGTAGATAGTTTTTAGCTCACCTGGCACAAAGTGCCAGAGTGAGCTATTTGGATCACTGACCGTCTGGGGTCCGTTGTTTATCATCCGTCCGTCCACCATTTCCTTCAAACAACATCTTCTCTGAAAACACTGGGCCAATGTTGATGAAACTTTGCAGGGATGTTCCTTGCATGAAGCTCTATTAAAGTTGTTCAAAGAATTCCATTCCATGCAGAACTCTTGTTGCTATGGCAACAAATAGGAAAAACTTAAAAAATCTTCTTCTCTGAAACCACAAGGCCGAGAGCTGAGATATTTAGCATGTGGCATTGCCTTGTGGACCTTTATCACGATTGTTTAAATCATGACCCTTGGGTCAAAATTACCCCTTCCTGGGAGGGGGGTAGGGTCACTTGATTTCACATAGGCTTATATAGGGAAAACTTAAAAAAAAACACAAGGCCCACAGGCAGAGCTTAGATATTTGGAATGTTTCTAAGCATTGTCTAGTGGCCCTCTCAAAATCATGACCCCTTTAATGGTAGTCAGGTGAGCGATATAGGGCCATCTTGGCCCTCTTGTTTAAGCATATGAACATTTGACAATATTCAGTGTATTATGTCGTTGCAGGTTGAAGATCAGATGAAATTGTTACAGAATTGTTGGAGTGAAATATTAATTCTTGACCTTGCTCAACGTCTGCTCAGACAAACGTGGTCAGGAGAACTCATACTGGTAAATATTGTATAATATTGTATACCTATAATTAATACTTAACCCTGATTGGCCTATAGCGATCATGTGCCGGGTCAGCGAAAGTATGTGTAGACCTGGAAAGTAATGTGTAGACTGGCGCAGTATAAAGACTTCATTTCTGTTGCATTTTTACATATTTTCACGACATATGAGGTATACCGTATGATAGTATAATTTGTAATGTTTTACTGAACATAAAATCTACATTTCTCAGGCTGCTGAAACTGACCAGTATTAATTTTTAGCTCGACTATTCGAAGAATAAGGAGGCTATTGCACTCGCCCCGGCGTCGGCGTCTGCGTTGGTTAAAGTTTTTTATAAATTCAAATATCTTGAATACTATCAAAGGTATTGACTTGAAACTCAAACTATATGTTTACCATCAACATCTACACCTGGGGAAACAATACCCATACCTCTGTTTTGATTTTTGACAGATTTATACCCCTTTTTAACTTAGAATTTTTGGTTAAAGTTTTTTATAAATTCAAATATCTTGAATACTATCAAAGGTATTGACTTGAAACTCAAAGTATGTGTCTACCATCAACATCTACACCTGAGGAAACAATACCCATACCTCTGTTTTGATTTTTGACAGATTTATGCCCCTTTTTAACTTAGAATTTTTGGTTAAAGTTTTTTTTTAAATTCAAATATCTTGAATAATATCAAAGGTATTGACTTGAAACTCAAAGTATGTGTCTACCATCAACATCTACACCTGAGGAAACAATCCCCATAACTCTGTTTTGATTTTTGACAGATTTATATCCCTTTTTAACTTAGAATTTTTGGTAAAAGATTTTATAAAGTCAAATATCTTGAATAATATCAAAGGTATTGACTTGAAACTCAAAGTATGTGTCTACCATCAACATCTACACCTGGGGAAACAATCTCTCTGTTTTGATTTTTGATAGATTTGTGTCCCTTTTTTACTTTGAATTTTTTGTTAAAGATAGAATACTATCGAACATATTTACTGTCAACATCTTCACCAATGTTTTTGATTTTTGACATATTTATGCCCTTTTTAACTTAGAATTTTGTCACAGTTTTTCCAGACTAAAATGGAAATACTCAAAATGGCTTTCTTTTGAAATGTCATAGAATAATTATGCAGCATGAAGCGGTCATGCTTTTTTAATTCTATACATATCAATTTTGAAAAGTTACAAAATTATCCATGATCAAATATACAAGGTCATGTATTTCTTTGAAATTATCCCCCCCATCCTCCCTCCAGTTGGCTTGCAGAATCCAGAGTAAGGCTTTGAATGCAATGTACATTTACAAAGGGGTTTGAACAAGTTTTATATCTTTGATCTTAATTCTTATAGACAATTACACAATACTCCTGTTCTTTGACAAAAACCCCATTTTACCAACAAGCTTTCGAATAGTCGAGCGTGCTGTCATGTGACAGCTCTTGTTATGTTATGATGGTTTATCCATATAATTATAATGGCTGATTATTACCCAATAAACTCACTGTTCACTCAGTGAAATTATCAACATCTTTTATCCCAATTAATGTTGAAAAGTAATTGATTGGTGGAAAGCATACAATGATGAAGTTATTAAAATAATGTTGTGTGTGCTATGCTTGCTAATGAAGTTTCCCTCGATCTTTGACATTTTATTGAAAGAAATTGAAGGAAAGTAGAGTTTTATACAGAAAATAAACAGAAAATGTTTTGTTTTTGATGTAGTATCATGTTAATTTCACTCCTGGTGCCCACCCAGTGAAATTAATACAAGATATAACACTAAAACCAATTATCCTCTATTCAATAAAAGTATGTGGTTACTTTTCCCTAGTTTGTGACTTTTAAGTTTTGCTTTGAATTGTTGTACAGGTAAATAAATCAAGTTTATGAAAGAAATTACAAGTATTTCATTTTGTAGTTACAAAATGTTTTTCCTAACATTGTTATGAATAATAAAATAACAGCTGGTGCATTATTGAAATTTAAGTTTAAACAAGATAATAAATAAATCATTGAGGAAGTGTCCTTAATATAGAGGTGAGGACCAATGAATAGGCCTGTATAACAGTACAGAACTCTTGGTTAATGTTACACATATCAAGATACTGGTTAGAAACCTGAGTAGCAGTCATTGAGTGTAGATAATATATTAAAGCTGAAATAACATTACAATAAAAACAGTTTAAGATTTAAACGGATGAATTAAACACGCTCATCCCGGAGGTTGCGGGTTCGAGCTCCACTGGGGTCACGACCGTACTTCCTCATATGACACCAGTACTGGTTTTTCCAGGAAGCGGACTCGAGAGTGACTCGATAAGCTAAAAGCTTTCTTCACAATCGAGCTAAAATGAATTAGAATAAACTAAACTAATTAAACAAACTGAAAGCACAGATAAAACAACCTTAATTTTTTGTTTCAGGCTAATGGTCACAAACTCAGTCTGGACTGCCTGGATGAATTAGGAGTTTCAGACATGAAGGATCGAATACTTGATATTGTACGAAAGATGAAGGAACTAAAGATAGATGACAACGAATACACGTGCCTAAAGTTTCTTATTCTTTTGAATCCAGGTAAGTGCATTTCTTTCTTTTGTTCAACATGTTGAAGTTACTGTTAGATTGTGTCATGTTAAAATGGGTAGGTAGTAAAAATGAATGTGGAGTATCGGAAAGAAGAGAGGGAGTGGCATGGTAATCGAGTGGTTACCATCCAATCCAGAGATCCCCAGTTTGAACCCCGGCTGGGGCACTTGAACTTGCAAAAACGCTTTTCAGTGTCTATGGTTAGAAACCCAGAGGTAGTCTTGCGTGAATCACTGCTATACACAGGGCAAGTAAAAGAACCAGTTTGTTAAGAGCTATGGTCTGGTACCCTGAATTCCCTTGTATCAGCATTCTGTCTCTTCAACCCTGTGCCTGTCAGGGGTTTTGGCAGTTTCAGGAGAAATCCTAGCATTGGCCAGGACTATAAACAATGAAAATAGTTGAATTTAAAGAGTTTGTGGAATAATGAGTGTACATCTACCAAGATAAAAAAAAACAACATTCATTAATGACAACTACATTCCCTCATAGCCGATAGTAGTTCAAGGACTTCATTTTCTTTTACTTTATACAATGTATTATAATAAGGGGTACTTTGTGTTTTGATGCTTTGCTGTTGTAATTAACAGGATGCCAATGATGCGATAACCACACCCCTTTGTGATAACCACACCCCTTTGTGTTAACCACACCCCTTTGTTGATGTTGGAGAATTTTTAACAAAAGAATTCATTCAAACCTTTTCCATGTGTATTTATTTGTAGTAGGTAAAGTCCAATTTTGATAGATATTGATGGGTATTGAAATCACTTGATTGACCCCTGCATTCATGTTAATTATCATATCAATTTATTTCAGATGTTCAAAACATTGACTGTCAGGATTTTGTTGAAAGTTGTCAGGAGAAGGTTCAGGCCGTCCTTATGGAATACTGTGTCAATTTTTACCCAAATGTCAAGGACAAGTTCAGTCAAGTGTTGCTACGGTTACCGGATATCAAGTTAGCCAGCATTTGTGGGGAGGAATTCCTCTATAGTAAACATTTATCTGGAGAAATTCCAGAGCACACGTTACTAATGGAGATGTTACATTCAAAGAAGAAATAGTTTATAATTCACATATATATTTTTTTGGAAAAAGTGCTATATACATGAGGGTTCAAGGGAAATAGGGTTGTTAGTGGATACCTCGGATGTTTGACACATAGCCTTTCATCCTGACATTGAAGTTACTGAAAAAAGGCTTGTGAGATGTTACAGCCTAAAAATCCAAGAATGTTAGATGATTATTTATACCCCCAAAACGAAGTTTAGGGGGGTATAGTGGGTACGGTCGGAGGGGGGGGGGGGGGGGGGGGGGGGGGGGGGGGGGGGGGGGGGGGGGGCGGTCTGTTGCATTCCTTGTCCGGAGCATAACTGAAAACTCTAGTTGGGATTCAATACAACTTCATACAATGGTCAAGCACATTGAGAGGAAGTGCAGGCACAAGAACTATAACTCCATCTTGACTAATTACAGAGTTATTGCCCTTTGTTACTTTTCCTTGTCCGGAGCAAAGTAAACTAGGAAAAAACTGGTTGGAATTCAATACAACTTCATACAATGGTCAAGCACATTGAGAGGAAGTGCAGTGCACAAGAACTGACTAACTCCATCTTGACTAATTACAGAGTTATTGCCCTTTGTTTATTTTTTTTTTTTCGGATTTTTTTTGATAACTTCAAAACTACTGGTTGGAATTCAATACAACTTCATAGGGGGGGGGCAATGATCAGCACACTCAGAGGAAGTGCAGTGTACAAGAACATAACTCTATCTTGAGTATTTCTGAGTTATTGCCCTTTGTTAGTTTTCCTTGTCCGAGCAGCATAACTTGAAAACTACTGGTTGGAATTCAATACAACTTCATATAATAGGTCAAGCACATTGAGAGGAAGTGTTGTCAAAGACCTTTGTTACTCAATTTTTTTGTTTTTTTTTTTTTTTTTTTTTTTTTGTGGGGGGGTGTGGTGGGGGTGGGGTTTTTTTTCTTTTTTTTCCCCCCCCTCGGAGAAGTGCAGTGTACTTGAACTATAACTCCACTTAATACCATTGCCCTGTTACTTTTCCTTGTCCGAAGCATAACTTGAAAACTACTAGTAGGAATTCAGTACAACCTCATACAATGGTCCAGTACATTTAGAGGAAGTGCAGTGCACAGGAACCATAACCCCATCTTACTCATTACAGAGTTATTACCCTCCCTTAGTTGTTCAGAAACTTGAAAACTTCTGACCAAAACCCCCAAAGCGGGGGGGGGGAGTACAGACCAAAGTGTCGGGGCATACCATAACTCCATTGACTAATACAGGGATTTGCCTTTGTAATTTTCCCGTCTGGAGCATTTTTCGAAAAACTACAGTTGGAATTCAATACAACTTCATACAATGGTCAAGCACAATGGAGGAACTGCTAAGAACAATATCTTTTTTAGTTTGTTTGCAAGGTATTATGTTACTACGAACTTCTTCAGTTTATAAAGCAATCCTTTTGGGGGTATTAATCACATTTAGTGATAGCTCTAGTTTTTGTTTATTTCTGTTACATAAGTAGATACATAGTGTGTTGTCAGATTTGTTATCAAAAGTCAGACTTGAACTTTTCCACTTTTCCAGGCCACGGATGCAGCAGTTTGTAGAGTAAGATAATTTCAACAGTTACTATAGTTGTTGAGAAAATGTAAAACCCCAAGTGTTTATACTAGGATTTGCAATTGTGGGATTCACCATATTGTTTCAAAGATGGCGCATATTTATTTAGCTTGCTCATGAAAATCTGACATATGAATCATAAACTCAAATACTATTTAATTTCCAGTCAGCATATTTGTTACATGAACACCGATAAGAAAAACGAAAGGGAGCTCTTTGAGATATAAATATTATCTTCATTTATTTATAATAAAAAGATTTAGGGTGGCAACTGTATAATATATTATATTTATGCAAAGATTTTTTTTGAGAGTGTTTGTAAACAAAGTGCAGAGGACATGTAGAACAAGCACCTTTTTGCCTTCGATTACCATAAATAATAAATGGACAGGTATTGTTCATACTGAAAGTAGAATCTTTAGTTTTATTCAGAATACCAGGGTAAAAGTACAGTATAATCATTCTAGCATTTATTTTTCAAAAACAGACATAGCTGGTACCCCATTTGTGTTTACTTTTCAATATTAAAGTGAGAGAGTGCCAAGGTACCATAGTATAGAGCATGGTTAGTAGTTGGCAATTAGGTTTTGACAGTTGGTTCATATCTGACAAACACTGTTGTAATCTACGGTACATAAAATAGGGCTCACATACATTAACAATCATTTTGTCATTATCATATACATGTATATGTAGTATGTTGTAACAAATATTTCCTACGTAATTAGGCAAGAAAATAATCTGTTACCTGTTTCAGGGCTTTGTTAGTTAGCCTTTAATAGTATGAAATTTTAAATTGTTAAGTGAATCATATGAAATGATGTGGGGTTTGTTTTCTGGTGACATCTTACCAGAAATTGTTAGAATGATTGCCTGAATATCAGTGTGTTGGTTAGTATTTTGAAGCTGCAACAGTATTCTGGCATCATATTATGGGATGCTGAAGTATAAATTGTTAATTTTTAACAAGAATTTTACTAGAAAAATTGACGGGAATGCGTGTGGACTTACTTGAAAGAGATATTGTAACTAGCAGTTTACCTTTGAGGTTTTAGCAAGTTTAGTCTTAATAAATGTGTACACAAGTTTAATTCCATTTTGTATACATAAGGATTTGTTGGGTTTTTTTTATAACCAATGTCCAAGCTGAATCCTTCTTATTCTCTCACCGCATGTAACAACATTTACAAATGTTAGTGGTTAACTATAGGTAAGAAATGTCAGCAGATAGTATGAAACATGGGTAAATACCAGATTGTTAAGTAAAGAATTCCATTTTACTAGCTTGACTGTTTTTATGCCCCCGAAGGGTGGCATATTAAAATCGCACCGTCTGTCCGTCTGACCGTCTGTCCGTCCGTCCGTGCGTCCCCACTTACAAATTCGTGTCCGGACTGTAACTTTGTCATGCATTGAAGGATTTTAAAATAACTTGGCACATGTCTAGCACATCAAGACGACGTGTCGCGTGCAAGACCCACATCCCTACCTCAAAGGTGAAGGTCACACTTGGAGTATGAAGGTTATGGAATCCTCTATATATGCACACATTCGTGTCCGGACTGTAACTTTGTCATGCATTGAAGGATTTTAAAATATCTAGGCACACATGTCTAGCACATCAAGACCACGTGTCGCTGCAAGACCCACGTCCCTAGCTCAAAGGTCAAGGTCATACTTTGAGTTTGAAGGTAATGGATTCCTCCATATAAGCATATATGCACACATTCGTGTCCGGACTGTAACTTTGTCATGCATTGAAGGATTTTAAAATAATTTGGCACAAATGTCTAGCACATCAAGACGCGCTTCGCGTGGCATGACCCACATCCCTACCACAAAGGTCAAGGTCACACTTAGAGTTTATAGGTAATGGAATCCTGTATATATGCATACATTTGTGTCCGGACTATAACTTTATTATGCTTTGAAGGATTTTAAAATAACTGTGCACAAATGACTAGCACATCAAGCGGATGTTCGTGCAAGACCCAAGTCCCTACCTCAAAGGTCAAGGTCACACTTAGTGTTTAAAGTAATGGAATACTGTATGCATGATTACTCTGTCATGCATGGAAGGATTTTAAAATTACATAGCACATTTATTGAGCACATGGAGAGGACACAGACTGTGAGGCACCTCTTTTGGGGGCATTCGTCACTTGGGAGGGACAGCTCTTGTTAGAATAAGGGAGGCAACTGTGGTCACACTTGCGTTGTCATTAGCATTAGCATTGTACGTTTTGGTTGAAGTTTTGCATATTAGATACTATCAAGGACATATATGGGATTGGTTGAATCTTTTCTGAAGTGATTAGGGTATCAAACAGTAAAGTTAGACCACTCTTGACTGAAATCAATTTCAAATTATGGCCCTTGTTGGACTCGCGGAATGTTGGTAAAAGTTTGCAAGTTGCTACAGTGGATATAAATCAGTAGCTATTCATGATACTGATTGAAAGTCTCATGTGAATGTTTCTATTAGAATTGACATTGTTATTTTTACAAGATCAAGGCCTTCTTTTAGAGTTGCATCACGCCATGCCTTCCATTAACAAAGCAGTTTGAAATAGTCAAGTGAGCTGTCATCAGCGTATTCAGTTCTTACAAGAATTCTTCCTAACTCTAATCATGACAGGCACTTTTCTGTATTTAGTCAATAAATTCCCAATTAACACCTCTGAACATTCAGTGATACTGTCCAAATTGATAGAAGATTACATTTTAGAAAGTCAGTAGGAAGAAGTTTGAGGTGTGAATGAAGTGGCTTTAAATCAATGTGCCATATGTATTCTATTAAATGGCTTTTACGTTGCTTCCAGTGTACAAAACTATGTAATAATGAAAATTTCATTAACAGTCTAGGTTTTTTAAACTACAGTAAGGTTTTAGTAAGGTTTCGTTTTTAAGTTATATATGGTGTCTATTTTGCTGTGTAAGTATATTGTGTCACTTTTGGGGGCAGGTACACTAACTTGCTAGGTGTTAAAAGGACCAAATCCTATCTAGCAACAGCCTTTTTTTAGCAGCTAAACATTTGTTAATTTGTTAATTAAAATTTTACACCCCAACAAAGAAGGTTTTGTAGTGGGGCTATGTAGAAGTCACATTGTTGCATCACATCAAACATACGCTGTCACATTGCGTCATACATGCAGTGTTGTGTTTGATGTTTTATGTCACATCTCACTCTTTAAAACCTAGGTGTTAGTAAGATGTCATAAAACATGGTACATAGGTAGCTTATGTAGCCAAGAATGCTTGTTACGCATTTGCGGTCAATATTCTAAACAGTTCTTAAGTTGGGTGTATGATCGCTTTCAGTGATAGTCCTTGGTAAATATGATGTAATAGGATTAACAGTTTCTCTTGCAGATTTTACACTTTTTAGTCTTTTGTATTTAACTATTTTTAATTGAACATAAAAATGTGCTATTGCTCATTGTGTGACTGAGATACTACAAGAATCATTTTAAGATTGTTTATTGTGATATTCTTTTATGCTATACAGTGCTGTTTATGTTTTCCATTTTCATGTTTATGTGTGTCAAGATTTCATGTTTATACTTTATGCTATAGTGTTTTATGTGCGAAATTTACTACAATAAAACCATTGTGTTTTATATGCTAAATTTACTACAATAAAGCTTGTTTATAACAAACTTTTTTTATAACAAACTTTTTTTATTATCCCAAAATTGCTTATAACAAATTTATGTTAAGGGATGATTTCATGTCAGTCCATCTACCTAATGGTCCATCAGCCTTTCTTACATCTGATTGGTTATTAACCAACATATCCTGTCATTCATACGCAATTTGAAATAATAATTGCAAGTTTGATGAGATTGAAATAAATCTTACAAATGCTGATCGATGAAGTGGACAAGATGTATACATGCATCTGCAAAACCCGTCTTTTTGAAATAGTTTACGTCAACTTGATGATTTAAAACTAATTTCTTTAAATTACAATTTCGTACTGAAGGTACTATCGTCCAATTTAGTGGAAGTAACGCTGCTGTCTGGAGCTTAACATACTCTCTCAGCAGTTACTTCCCTTTACATAGTCAATCTAAGAGTAAAAACTTTGAAAGACCAAACTACCGAAATCGGTTTAAATCGCTAATAAATTAGTAATTTTGAAGATTAGTTATAATTTTACATGCAATTATTTAGAATTAAATTGTCTTTTGATAAGTTTAAGTTTTATTTGAATTTTTTCACATCATTTTCAACGTATAACATAGGGCCAAAAATTTGATTAGTAGATGCCTCTTGGAGTTGTGACGCGAGTGGAGATATTGCCCATTGCAAAAATCCAGGATCACGTCAAGTAACAATTGATTTTGAACAGAGCTCATCCACTGGGGTTGTGTTCATTCTTGCAAAGCTGTGAATGAATGACTTGTAAACACAACATTATATAATCTTATATACTGTCAAGGCCGTTGGGAATCTAATTGATACTACCCCTATCTTATGTGTTAGGGGCAGTTAAATTTTGCGTTACTGTCAAACATTACTGCCCAGATTGGTAAGGCAAAGAAAAGTCATTATGACCTTAAAGTTTGTTATAACCTTGTGTTATTGTCTGGTATACGTGCTTCATCTATCACAGTTATATGTTTTACATTTTATTGGATGCTTGTTTTGGTTTATAAATGTGTTCATACATCATGATTTAAAAGTGCTACATTTTCATCTCATCTTTTTTTATGTGATATAATCTAACATGTTGAATACAGTATCATGTGTGGCCACAGCTGTTCATGTCTTGTGTAGGCTGAAATGTAAAGCAACACTTGCATTTCTAAAACATTCGCTCGTTTATAGCAGAATTGAAAAGTTTATGGTACTGATAATATAAAGCAAACATTATTTTTATATAAACTAACTTCATTCTCCCGATGAGAAATCTTGTACTGCTTGTGGACATTCAAGGTCATACATACTCCATCAGTCTAATAGTTAACCCTACCAATGTCTTAATGTCAAAATGAGAAAGATGTGGCAATTTTAAAATCTCCCATACTTGTAAAAGCATTTTCAGTAGATGGTGTATGAGGTACGTGGTTCTTGTAACATTCTGGAATTAACTTTGCGTTTTTAGCTTTTTCTTTTGTAAATGTAGACTTAAGAATTAGCTTAAAATTTCAGGCGAGTGATATAGCAAGATTGCTCTCTTAGTTTATACTAATTTATTTTAGCTCGATCGTGAAGAAAGCTTTACATTTGTCAAGTCACTCGAGTCCGCTTCCAACCAGTACTGGTGTCATATGAGGAGGTACGGTTGTGACCCCGGTGGGGCTCAAACCGGCAACCACCAGGGTGAGAGGCAGACACCTTAACCTCTCTTGTTATGTATACCAGAGCAGTTCTAGACAAATCAACAGATTGTTTAAGGCATGCATATCTGCATTAGAAAATACCAGCCATCATAATATTGAATGTACAATAAAAGTATTCTAAGGTATCTTGAATGAGATGTACATGTATTTTGAGTTCGGGAGTAGCTACATGTATATTTCTCAATGAAAAAGGCTGCTTTCTTTCGTTTGCTAAATGATGTTCCAATTGCAGACTAGTTTTCAGGACTTGCAAGTCATATTTTGCTGTGTAATGGGAGAATGAACCTTGCTTTTAGACAAGATTCTGAACATGTATTAATATGATGAGTTTTTGGATGCGTAAATTTGATGTTTCTAAGATGGTGAAGCTGCGTTGTGCAATTTTGTTAAGATCTCATGAATTTGTCATGGTTAGTTATGAAAAATCAGAGTTGCTATTGATTTGTAAAGAAATTCCATTATTTTTTCGGGGGGGGGGGGGGGGGTATTGGGGCTGGCTTTCGCCACCTCCCCAAGTACATAAAACTCATTAAAACATTTCCCTCCTCTGAAACCACTGCAAAGTTTCAGGGATACTTTCAGATTTCATGAAGCTCTATCAAAGTTGTTCAAAGAATTCCATTCCATGCAAACTCTGGTTGCTATGGCAACAGATTGGAAAAACTTTAAAATATTCTTCTCTAAACCACAAGGCCTAGAGCTTAGATATTTGGCATGTAGCATTGTCTAGTGGACCTCTACCAAGATTGTTCAAATTGTGCGTGGGTCAAAATTGGGGGGGGGGGGCACTTAGTTTTTGCATAGGCATATATAGGATTTTGGGAAAACTTTATTAAAATCTTCTTCTCTGAAACTTTTCTGAAACCACAAGGCCTAGAGCTAAGATATTTGGCATGTAGCATTGTCTAGTGGACCTCTACCAAGATTGTTCAAATTATGACGGGGGAAACTTGGGTCAAAAGGGTTGAGTGTTGTCCATTTGGGGGTTTTTTTGCATAGGAATATATAGGAAAAACTTTAAAAATCTTCTTCTCTGAAACCAAAAAGGCCTAGAGCTTAGATATTTAGCATGTAGCATTGGCTAGTGACCTCTACCCGATTGTTCAAATTATTCAAAGTCAGGAGGGTTGTTTTAACAAATTTGAGCCCCCCCCCGGGGGTCACTTAGTTTTACATAGGCTTATGTAGGGAAAAACTTTAAAAATCTTCTCTGAAACCACAAGGCCTAGAGCTTAGATATTTGGCATGTAGCATTGGCTAGTGAACCTCTTCGAAGATGGTTCAAATTATGACCCTCGGATCAAAATTGACCCCGCAGGGGCCGGTTTAGTTTTACATAGGCTTATATCAGACTAAAAACCTTAAAAATCTTCTTTGAAACCACAAGGCCTCTAGCTTAGATATTTGGCATGTAGCATTGGCTATGGACCTCTACCAAGATTGTTCAAATTATGACCCATGGGTCAAAAATGACTCCGACTAGGTTTACATAGGTTTTACTTATATATAAGGAAAACTTTAAAAATCTTTTCCTCTGAAACCACAAGGCCTAGAGCTTAGATATTTGGCATGTAGCATTGCCTAGTAGACCTCTTCAAAGTTTGTTCAAATTATGCCCCTGGGGTCAAAATTGACCTTGCCGGGGGGGGGGGGATCATTTGTTTTACAAAGGCGTATATAGGAAAACTTATTTGGTATATAACATTATCTAGTGATCTTTCACCAGGCAAGTGGACTTGTACCAAAGTGAGCGATATAGGGCCATCTTGGCCCTCTTGTTGTACATAAAACTCATTAAAAATCCCTGTTGAAATGAAAGTTTAATATCAATTCATGGAATGGTTCTTTCGAAGGCAAGTTTTGTATGGTTTTAGAACTATTTTTTTGAGAACTACATGTACATGTGCTTTTGAGAACTGTTTTGGAGAAACAATTTTTCTCCCAGGTTTTAGCATTGGTTTAGGTGGTCCTTACATTAGAAAAACATTTAATAATAAGAAAATTTCAAGTGCAATGTTCAATCTTTCTAAAAAATTATATTCAGGAAAATAACTGTAGTAAAGAACTGCTCAAAAGTGATACACAGGTATTGGTTTATGGGAAGCCATGTTTGTCAAGCTAATGTTACCAAACTTGGTATAAGTTTGGTTGTTTTACTCCTTGTAACGTGAGAGGTTCCAATTCCAACAGCATGTATACAAGTATTTTACTGATAGAACCTCAAAGCTGTAAACTTGTCTAATTTTATTCATGAACACTATTTTCTCTAACTACCAGTCAATGAGAAGGGTTTTAGATACCTAGCCAAATGAGTCATTATATCCCCTAATCCCTTCGCACCTTAGTCCACAGGCCACCAATATCTAACAAAAACAAAAAAAAACAAAAAAAAAAAAAAAAAAAAAAAAAAAAAAAAATTGTATTATATAGTCTCTATAAAATAATACTTTTTTTTTAAAAGATATAGTGGCCTGTGCCTGAGTCAAGCCTCCACGCCAGAAACATGTATTTGACAGTGAATTGTAACGATAGTACTATGTACTCTGAAACACTTACTGTATACATAAGTTTTGAGCTGAGCAAACCCACAGCAGATTGACTGTCGACATATTACATGTTGAATAATAAAGTTTTGAAAGGTTGGTCTTAGATGTGATTTCCCCCACCACCTCCCCACCCCCCAGCATCTTTTGTCTTGTGATAAATGCAAATGCATGTATGTAATTGTGTATAATTTCCCAGTGCTTTCGTACTTGTAGAAAATGAGTTCTTAGATTGAGCAGTTGATCATTCTGGTTCTTGCTGGTGGTATCTTACTTCAGTTTTACAGAATATTCCTGCAGACTAACCTAGTAATATTTTTTGCTGTGATAAAGTTTAAAGATTATGAATAAGAAATACAAGGAAAATGCTTAATCGTGATTTGTAATACTTTATTGAAAACATTTAGAATGGCAGCCTTAGCAGAATCGTGACCACTAAATCTTGTCTGCTTTTGACAGATTTTAGTTTGAAGGACTTTGTATTCACAGAATGGTAATGCAAAAACTAACTTTTAAAACTAAATCTGGGAAGAACCAGAATGTTGATTGGTCAATTATTGTATTTCAAACAGAGGTAGGAATGTTATGAGAATAATGATTCTTTACTGACATTATATTATCATTGTTGTTTTATGTATATATTGACATGAAACAATTGTACAAACATACTACTAAATAAAGTCTACTAAAATTGAAACTGGTCTTTGGAAACTTTTTTTACTTTCCTTTATTTGTGTTTGCCACTGTTTGTCAGGAGAATTAAAATATCTGCTGCTTACGCGAGACTCCCCAAAGGGACATAATAAACAAGAGGGTCATGATGGCCCTATATTGCCCACCAGAGTTCCATTGCACTTCAAAACAAGAAGTAAGTCAAAAGGTCATAATCAAAGTCAATCATAGGATTTTGGGAAATTAGTCTGTGAAACTACACAAATAGTCCAAATTTAATTTCTCCAAGTTTTACAAACAAATAGGCCAAATGTCAAGGTCAGACAAGGTGAAAAGTTGAACTGTGCATACGGTTTAAATTTCATTGCTGTAGCTTCAAAAACAGGAAGTAGGTCCAGGTCAGTCTATGTTGTAGTACATGTAAATATTTGCAAGCAAAACTATCATCATAATTCAAATTTCATTCCTGTAGCTTCAAAAACAGTAGGTCAAGGTCAAAGCAAAACTGTCCAGTTCAAAATTGCATTACGGTAGCTGTAGGCCGGGGTGGGGGCAACTTTGACCCTAGGGGTATGATTTGAACAATCTTTGCACGGGATCACTAGACAATGCGGCAAGACAAATATCTAATTTATAGGTTTTGTGGTCGGAGATGAGAAGATGTTTAAAGGTTTTCCTATATATCTTGATGTAAAATCAAGGTAGCCCTCGGCAGGGGGTGATTTTGACGAGGGGTCATGATTTGAACAATGTTGGTATAAGACCATTAGTTAGTGCTATCTGCTAAACATCTAAGCGCTGGGCCTTGTCTGAAAGATTGTGGCAATAATAACATAAGGTTTATTTAAATATTTCCCTATATGTCGCTGTAATTTTGGTAGAGGTTTACTAGGCAATGCCACATGCCAAATATTTTGGCTTTTGGCCTTCCGGTTTTTGAGAAGACGAATTTTAAAGTTTTCCCAGTTTGTTGTCATACTTGGGTCTTCTTCATTTAAACAATCTGATGACGGTCACCTTCGGAACATTCATGTGAAGTCTATTTGAAATTGGCCAGTAGTTTTTCACGAGAAGATTTCAACGGACGCCGAACATACAATTTATTTCGTTATTGAACAGAACTTAAACGAACTTGCACAAAAGTTGAAGCACCAAGTTAATGACTATTTCTTAGAATTAGCCGTGTTAAGCCTTGACAAAATGTTCGCAATCACTTGCTTATGTATAAAGATGATACTTAATTCTCATTTGACTTTCACACAACGTGTATCTTCGAAAATGACAGACTTTTAACAGCTGCTGTCTGGTTATCCCCTTAGTCAGAATCCTTTCGATAGAGTTTACAAGGTATTCATAATCCCCTCAATGGATTTCACATTTTTGATGAGAAAGAAGTGTGAATAAAAGAGTAATTTCAATAATTTTAATCAGTAGTAAATAAAACTAGAGACAAAAAATACATTTAGTAGTATGCGACCTTTGTCCGACGTCAAAAAGCGAGTTTTCTCTGATTGTTATGAAATGTTGCCTAATGGTACTATAACATACTGCTCGCTTTGTGTTCGCTTTAATTTTTCTATTTTTCATGTTGTGTCCTAGCAACGTGACTTCGGTGTAAATTCGACGTTTTACATGCATAACTTGTTAAAATATTTCCCCATTTTAATTTAAAAACCACCACATACTAGCTCTGTAACACCGGATACAGCTCCTTTCGAATACAGCTCCCTGGAGAGCTGTATTCGGTGCGCATTAACGAATACAGCTCTCCAGGAATACAGCTCCCTGGAGAGCTGTATTCGGCGCGCATATCAGCTCTCCAGAATCCAACCGGAGAGCTGTATTCGGGTTAAGCTCCAGGAATCAGCCCTGGAGAGCTGTATTCAGCGCGCATTAACGAATACAGCTCCCTAATCAAACGGAAGCTGTATTCGGGGTTCTTGTACATTTTTTTCGAATAGAGCTCCCCAGTGACCCGATGCAACATAGACGTGTATTTCAGGCGTATCATTGCGGCACAGAATTTGTTATAGAATGATAAGGATCCATCCCGCTATTCAGGATGCAGTACTTAGCCCTGGGACGTCTTTTTGTCCGTCCGTGTTGGACGGACGGTGGAACGAAACTTAGAGGTTTTATGACTTTTTTGATGGTATTGAAGAATTAATTTCTTTCAATAAACCTACATTTTTTCATACATAAATGTAGCACATAAGGCGGCAGTTTAGGTGGTGTTTTACTGCAATTCTTAAATAAATTGTTGACAGAATGAAGCACATTCACACCAGGGTGTAAGACTGATAAGACAACAGACAGATGTTCGGACAGATGTACCAAAGCTTTCAAACTACAATATGGTCATTGACTTAAAAGTTTTCGGAACGGCCAAGCTTCTTCCTAAAGTGGAGACATAAATTCATTTGGCCAAAAGACACATCACCACGTACTCAGACTTCTGTTATTTAATCCGTTTTAGCATCCGTTTGATAAAACATAGGGAGCTTTAGTCGAATGTGCATATGCTTTGGTTCGAATACAGCTCCGTTACACCAAGGGGAGCTGTATTCGAAAGGAGCTGTATCCGGTGTTACATAGCTCTCTAGTTGCGAAATACGCACAAATAAAATGTCTACATCTACATCTACGGGGATACTCCCAACAATCAATTTCTGATCATAACTGGGAGGTCGGGGCAGTTGTTAAAAGAAAATGCTATGTTACATGATACATGATTATGCATGTGTTAAGAGAGTAAGAGTAGTACTATATATACTGGTTAAAAATAAAAACAGGACGATGACATTAGTCCATATATGAGTCTAGGCCAGATGTGAAGCACTGAAGATTCACACTGTCCTTGATGTTATAAGGCAAGGCGTTGATGGTTTTGTCGTCATTTTTTTTCCAACGCAAAGCGTTTAATACTGAAAATCCACCAATTTTTCACCCGAAATTGTGACCTCCGACTTGCTTTAAAGTTAGTTTTGGTCAACGGAACGAGATTCAATCAACTAATGACCAACATGGGGATTTAGTGTAGATCGTAACGAATAACATTGAAAATGAAAAAAGGGGGTGTTTGCGCATTGTTTTTCACAAATTTACAATAAACTCAAGTTCGGACATTGAGTGCATTTTAAGATAAACGTTGAAACATGCAAATGTAAGATAATCATTATTGAGCAAATAAAACAGATAGCGATACCCATAATTTACATGTTTGCTAGTTTCACATTGAACAACTGTCTGGAGATCCAAATACTTTAATTATGTTTATCTTGAAAAATATATGTATTGTATATAACTTGAAGTAGATGTATGATAAAGTATGTACGCACGTGCGTCTCGAACGCACGCAATGTGCGTTCCATAAAAAACTTTCTATTCACTAGTATTGGTTAAAGCCCATGGTGGCAAAACTTTACAGTATAACGAATATGTTTTAATGGAATATTTGACGTTATTCGGCATCATTCCATCTACTCTTCGACCACTTTTAAACAAAATTATCCATTTGAAAAAGTAAATCATTTAGGAATCGTTGATATGTTTTATATTCAAGCAAACACATCAATCACCCATGTTAAATGTTTATTTGATTAGTGTTTATTTTACATTAAAGCAATGATTAGTGTATTTTATCATTTTAAACAATTACGTTGGTATTTTCTCCTATCACCCCTTTTACCCCACCACCCTAAATGAGAACACTGGTGATGTTGTAGAAGTAAAGCGTTTCAAGGAGCACCTGCTAAAAAGTACCGTCTACAATTACTCAGATTCAAGATTTATTTACAATTTTTTCTGTATGCAATTAACATCAACATGGTACAAATTGACATATGTACAAAGACATGTGACCATAGGGGACAACGGCTAAATTCTGATTTCAAAAGGCATGTCAATGTTTTGAAACACAATTTACTTTTATAGTCTAATTTTAATGTGCGTTCTCTTTCTTACGGTTTATGCGCGACACTGTAATAACAGGCTAGCATACGAGGGCCTATTCGCAATCTAGAAGACATGCATACTATACACAAATATTCGCAAAATCGGATACAGCTCATATATAATATAATCGAAAAATATCACACATTGAATATTATTTATACACCAAATTCCAGACCGACTTCCGACAGAATACAGTTTGTGTAAAATGTCTAAATCATTGGAAGAGATGCCATCAAATAGCCATACATATTTGAACCACTTATGCATGTAAAACGTCGATTTTACACCAGCGACATTCGACGTCTCGTTGCTAGGAAACGAAATGAAAAATAGAAAAATTAAAAAGAACACAATGCGAGCAATATGTTCTAGTACCATTAGTCAAAATTTCATAACAATCGTCTGATGTCGGACAAAGGTCGAATACTACCTTAATTATTTTACACATGGTCTTATGATGGCAACATTCTTGTCGAAGACAACAAGTCTAAGCTACATCGCGTTGTTGACATCGATGATTTGGATAGGTTCCTTCTAGAAGAGCCAAGACCCGAAGAAACTCCAATCACTGGAAATGGTTGAGTGGTTTCTCTGTTGTGTATAAACTGTTCAGAAATCTTGCCATCAACATTTTTTCATTTCTTCACTCGTGTATGTTAATAATACATACTACACTATTTACAGGTTACTTTCTGACTCCAAGACTATTGTTAAAGGGAACATTAATTTTTGCAACTAGAAATTGTATACTGCCCAATGCATTTGCCATTTACATAAAAAAATTATGCAAACTGGTAGTTTGCAAATCCCTAACTACTGTTCATTGTATGCGATATTTTCCATTTTGTACATTTTTAAAATACCATATGTTACAAAATATGTTGTTACTAATGCCGCCATGTTGTAAACATCATTCTAATTCAACCCACATATCGCATTTTTGATGTTTTGCTTCATAGTTTCACTTTTACTTGTTTTTTCATAGATTTTCATTTATTTTGTTTTACTTTCTTGTCAAAGGTAATGCATGTATTACCACTTCATCTTTGTGGATCTTGTCTAACTCACACACAGTCCGCTACTTTGTAATGATTGTATTTTTACTACAACATATGTGATGACATAGAAACTTACAGCGCGGCTGTGGGTTTATTATATGCAAACACACATGTTTGTCGCTTAACTTTTAAATTTCACCGATATGTTCATATTAATTTCGGCAGCATTATTCATAATATTATCATACGAGTTTTATGTTTTATTAAGTACTTGAATTTGAACGTTTGTGCTGTTATCAAGACCAAGTATTCTTCTGATCTTAACAGGTGGCATTGAAACGAATCCTGATCCTAGAAATACACTTACCGAATACTTCTCATTTTTTCATCTTAATATTCGGTCTGTACGTCACAAAATTGATTATATTAAGAGTTATTGTTTAGATTTTGTGATATAAATGAAAATCCGTTCTTAAGCAAAACACATTTAAAGAATTCTCTGCTTTTATATAACTTGAAATGTATTGTAACCAATCCCATAAGAATAACAGACACTTCTTCAACACTAATCGATACACAATGAAGCGATCGTAACTCCTACAAGTATAAGTGATCACTTTGCTACTAGTGCAACTTTAGAAATAGTTACCTGTTTTCACACAATGTCATTAAAAAGACATATCAGGCTCTACAAAAAAGTAGATTTCCAAACATTATACAATCTTATTGAACAGGAAGCCACTGAAAGTCTCGTGACGAAGCCACTAAAACATTTACAATAAAATCACTAATTTAATTTAAAACATGTATTCCATATAAAGAAGTAATGATCAGAACTTATGACAAACCTTGGTACGATTCCGTTATTACTTTCTCACCTCACGTAAACGCGATCATCGGAGATCTATTGCAGTCAAATATAATTCTTTGCACCAATGGAGTAAGTATAAGTATTTACGTAATCGTGTAAACAATATGAAAAAAAACATGCCAAGGAACACTATTATGGTAATCTTGAAGAAAATATTCAAGATCCACTCAGTAACAACCAAAGTCAGTACTGGAAAGCAGCTCATAAAATGAAACCTTTTTCCGTAGTAATACCTCGCATATCCATATTAATTGAGTATTTTCAAAGCTTATATTTAGGCCAGATATCAATGAAAATCTATGTAACACATCTAAGACAGAGTTCACTGATATCAGTTCCGTTAAGTAGCAAAAAAGTGTCATCTGCAAACTGAGATGTTTTATATTCTTCATCTTTAATCTTTATTCCTGTAATATCTTTACTTTGTCGTATTTTTGTACACACTTCTGTGTTATGTAAGAAAAGGTAAATCCATTTCTTAAACATGTTACCAAAATTAAAGAAATTTAATGTTTTTTTCAATAAAATTAAACGATATTGAATCAAAAGCCTTTTCAAAATCTACCAGCATTACTAGTCCAGGAATATTATCTGCCTCAGTGTAATGCATAATGTCATATAGAAGTCTTGTGTTTTCACCAATAAATCGCCTTTTAACAAATCCGGTTTGGTCTTTTGAAACAAGTGAATTTAATTTTTTTTCAACAATTTGCAATGCTACCAGATGCCAGATTATATAAAACATTTAACGGTGTTATTGGTCTCCAGATTTTAAAAATTGTTTAGGTTTGTTCTCCTTAGGTATGCACGTTAGTTCCTATAGTTTAATTTTCCTTAAAAAGGAGTTAATCAAAAAGCATGATTTAAAGCTCTTACAACAAAGTGTCCTATTCTGTTCGAAAATACTTTGAAAAACTCAAAGGTAAAGCCATCACATCCAGGACTTTTGTAATTTTTCATATCTTTTAGTATTCCAGTTACTTCACTATAAGTCAAAAGACCTTCAAGATTATCAGCTTGTTAGGAACTTATTGTTTGTATTTCACTATCATCTATTTCATTTATTAGTTCAAAATCATCTACCATAGCTTTTTTACTATAAAGTGTTTCGTAATATGTTCCAGTTTCTTGTAAAATTTCACTCCGGTCAAAAATAATTGAACCGTCATCTTTTTCCATGAATGGTAAAGTTTTATTTATAACTTTTTTCTAAGTTATAGAAGTATCTTGTAGTTTTTCACCATTTTCAATCCAATTTACTCTAGATCTAATGAACGAACCCCTAAGTTTAGTATTTCTTAATTCTTCTAATTGTTTTAATAAAATTAGTCTTTCTTCATTTTCATTAGTTAAACATGATTCAATATCAGTAATTTCTTTCAAGATTTTCATTTCTCTGGTGTTTCTATCCTTTACTATGTAACTTCCATATGATATACATTTCCCTCTAATTTCCATTAACAAAGTTTGGAAGAATAACTCATCGTTAACTACAAGTTGCAAAGCAGTTCTATCCATATTTAAAGCATTTGATCTATTATATATACAGGTTCACAATATTGTAAAATAATTTCATCTATCTTTGCATTAATACTGTTTATAAAGTTGTTGTCGTGAAGTAAAGAATTATCAAATTTCCAAAATCCATTTCCATGTACTGTAGGCGATAGAGACATTTCAAGACATATATTTGAATGGTCAGATTTATTACTTATATCAATACTTCTTTCCCTGACAGAATTTAATAGGTTGCTTGAAATCAGAAAAAAATCAAGTCTGCCTTGTTGTTATGGGCTCATTCTTCTCCATGTATATTTTCTTAGGTTACCATGAAATTCACGAAATGGATTAACGACACGTTTTTGGTACGTGGCATTCCCTGTTTGATATTATTTTTGTTTGTATTATCAATTATGGATAAAAGATTTTGTCTTCCATGTACATTATGCTTTATAGATTAATAGTTGTTATAATCAATTTCTGGATCTAATACAAGGTTAAAGTCACCGCACGTGATAATATTTTCAGTGTTAAAGTATCAACCACCTCAACAATTTTACTGAAAAAGTCTGGAGTTGCAATATTTGGTGTATAAACATTAATCAGAACAAATTTTGTGTCATTATATATTACGTCCAAGATAAAAAAAATACCATTTACATTTATCTTTTTATGAACTATTTTAATATCTAACTGTTTCTTGAAAAGTATTGCTACACCTCGTGCATCAGATTCTTATGACTAAAAAAACAAATTACATTCAATTCTGTATATAGGCCCTACTGTTTTTTTCAATTTCCTGAGAAAAGTGTGTTTCTTGTAAACATAAAATATCAGCTTTTTTTTCTTTAAAAAGATTCAAATTTCTCACCTATGAGATAGATAATTTCTGCGCATTTACCCATGTGAGATAAACTTATCTCACATCGCTTATCTCACATCGCTGCCGGACTATTCTTACGTTAATTGTAAGCAGACAAAAAAAATAATCGAAAAATGACTGTAAAATTGTTATTTTTGAAATAAACATAGGGTTGATGGTATTCATTTTCTTAGTTAGATCATTTTCTATCCATCTATAGCAGTTTCGAAGTAAAATTCGAGAAAAAGTTGATTTTCATTTTTTCATCCCCATCCTGTATTTGCACTTATTCCTCTTACTTGTGTGAAAATGCGATTTAAACGGTGAGAAAATAAATCTACCATGTCCATTGAGTTGTGGATAAGGAAATCCCACCCTCGGGTTGAGATACGTCCAAAAAACTCGGCAGAGCCTCGTTTTTGGATGCCCCTTTAAGAAGGGAACCTGTTCTTAAAGTGATTTTCTAAGTCGTAAAAAGGACCATTATTTGTGTAAAAATGCAAGGAAGAGTTATGTAACTTACAGTACATGGTCATCTTATGATGGTTAATAAGTATTCGAAGTTACAATAGTTTTGATGCCGGTTAATGAGAAAAGTAGACATAGTGAAGAACTTAAACAGGCTGTTCAACGCCAACGCTGATAAAAACCGGAGCCGTTTACAACATTAAAAAACGCGCTGATGCGCCGATGCGCCGTGCCGACGATATTATTGGTAAGTAAGAAGTCTGTGAGGAAAGGTTCTTATTACCTGTGATACATTAACTGTTGGCATAGGACTTGGGGTATATGGTCGTGATCAGGCCAGTTTAGAGTTATGGGTCATTTGATTTTAACGTTCTATAGTAATTTCAATCTTCCAGCTGAATTTTGGTTAACCTGTAAAAGTTACAAGATTTCGGCTGTTTTAGTAATGCCAATTCTGAAAAGCACTTTACCAATCCCTGACAATCTGAACCGCCAGAGGCTTTTCAGCAAAGCTTAAATTTCGGCAAACGGATTAATATAAGTATGGACATGAAAAGATCCGTTACCTGGCGGAGAAATTATTCAGAAAAACTTTGAACTGTAAAACTTATAGAAACTTTGTATAAAGTTTGTGATTACTATAATCAGACTCTGATATTTTTACTGTAAAGGTATCACGTAGTCAATCAGATAGGGAATCTTAAAAACCCGTTGTTTCTAACAATGACATACTGGACACTGATATCTGAGGGAAAGGGCGTTTCGAACTCGATTTTGTTATATTTACTAGAAATATAAAAAAACAACTCTTCTCTACCATTAACATTTGAACATCAATAATTTATTTTCAAATTGTGTTCAATTTTCAGACCGGAAGCGTTTTAAAAAGTAGCCTCACAGAAAACAATTATTCCTTTCACTTGGGTGTTATTTGAGACTTGTAGTTAATATAACGGATGAGTTGTAGCCCTAAAATCAATTTGGACCGGCCGCATATACTCAGACACTTCCTGTCAGCACTTTGAGTGCTTTGATTTATATAGGACGTTTCAGAATAGTTTGTTTAGAGTGACTGACCTTGATTTAACACACATACACGCACGCACGCACGCACGCACGCACACACAAAATGTTTACACTAAATGATATTCCCATGATTGCTCATCAGTTTTTTTAAGATTGACGTAAGTATTGACAAAGGGGCTAGGCACGTTTGGTTTTTTTAACATAGTGACTTCCTATTGAAACTCATCTTGTACTCGTGGAAGATTAACTATCTGGTATCAATGCCGAGGAACAAATACGTAGTTTAATTACATGTTTCTTTAATTTCAGGGATATGGATCAGGCAATAACTTCCTTGGATCAGGCAATAACTTCCTTACGTTACGATCGTTATCAATTCTACATTTCCGAAGTCAAGAACTGGATTTTTATGGGGAATCTTAGGGGGGAATAAGCTTGGTATATTAATAACTAGTCTTTATGTCTACGATATATTTAAGAGATAGATAGTCTGTGAGGAAGTGTTTATTACTTGTGATATCATCAACTAACAGCATATGACATAGTATAATACGTTTAAATTAGTATAATACGGTAAAGTTCTGTAATAAGGCCACCATTCGCACCGACATAAAGTGGTCTTAATCCTGAAATGATCTTTTTATCGAGACCTTTTTACTATAAAATGGGCAATTTCGTTCCGAAAGGTCGAGGGCGGTCTTAATATTTGGTGGTCTTATTAGCGGAATTTTACTGCACGCAGTATTTGTAAAAATAGTCCTATCGTATATACATGTAATGTGTTTTATTTTATTTTATGTGTAGTTTTATCTGAAGGAAATGAAGTACAATAAAGTTAAATAAAACGCTGCTATTTCAACTGATTGTCATATGACACCATAAGGAAACTATCTGAGTCTTAGTGGTAGTAGTGATACCTTTGTTTTCTTTTATTTTGCACATCAAGCTTTCGTCAATATTCATTTTTGTAATACAAAGCAACATCTCAGGAGCGAACACCCTTGGGAACACAAAAATGTGATTGTTGTAGAGAGGTGTTGTTCTGGAGAGGTCGATTCCTTATATAGTTATAATTGACACAATGGGAGAGAAAATGTGTGTCTTTTTAGGAAGGCTGTTGCTCTAGGGAGGTGTCGTTCGGGAGGTCGGGCTGTATGTGAGAAGTATGCTTCCTTTTGCGGAATACTGCATTGAAACCAGAAGATAAAACATGTCAGACTCCTTGCCTGTCTGCCTGCCGCTTTCTCTATTTTGGAATTAGGAAAGAACTGACATCAACCGTTTAGGTAAACTTGACCCAGAGTTTGTACAGATTTGTGACACTTCCGAAGTGAGCAGTTTGTCCAGAGTAATCCCTACGTAAACCAATAGCGGGTCCTTCCTTACCTCAGATAGAAAATCGTAGAAAAAAGTGTGTCGCGTAAGAGAACTTAGTGAAATTTTGTTAAAAGCCATGTACTGAGAGAGTATCCAAAGCTTCTCAACCTTGTTTCGCCAGTCACCAAATGATTGCCCAACCACCGGACTTCTCATTACGACATATGTTAAAGAGCTTATATTGCGTAATCTTAGAACAACCAATCCCCCTTCATTCAACAAATTCCTTAGAATTCGACGTAATTTTATTTTACCTAGAGGATTGCCTTTCCCGAGGAGAAGATTTCTGCTTGGTATCATATAATTAGGGAGAAAGTTAGAATGTAAACATTGGAGTAAGAACCTTAAACTATACAGGAGAAGATTAATCAGGTTATCTCGTGTAAAGAGTGCTTCATCATTACCTTCGCACACCCAGAAAACTATATTTTTCACCATATATGAAGTGATAAAGTCACATTCTGGATTAATGATTTGTTTAAAAATCATTTTCATGAGGGCGTACAATTTTAATTGCACTGGATTGAAATGAGTCACAAGTTTTTGCTCAGCTGTCGTGTAGCAGATCCTCCACTCGAAATTCTGTTCTTCACTGTAATTTGGTCCAATCGGAACTACAAAGCCTTCCATCGTGGATATTTCTTGAATGACTTCACACAAAGGCCATTTGTGTTTCCTGTTACGGTCTTTCCAGGTTTCTAGAATAGTTGATGACAAGTACGGTATTGCTAAAACCCTGTCTCCTTCAACAGAAAGCATTGGAACGTCTAGCTGCGGAAATATCTCATTACACTTCGCTTTTACTGTTAGTGGCAAAGATGGTCCGCTGCTTGGCTTCCTTTCAAATATAACATTTGTATATTTTGAACTTCTGTTATCCCTCGTCCTCTTTTCAAGCGCGTTCCTTACACCAGTGCTTAGCAACCATACACGACCTTCTTGTAAGTCAAAAACTGTACTAGACGCATATATATCTACTCCAATTATTTTAGCATTTATATCAACGGGATTCAGTTTTGTGTACCCTGGTGGGGATTTAGTCATGTATGTTTCAATTACGTTGATGTCCTTTTCATTTCTTCCCGAGTCTACGCAAAGGACGTTTCGATCAACATACATCACGTCAAAGTCACTTTCTAGTAGCTTGACAACTCCTTCGCCTCTGCTCCCAGCAGTAATAAGCTCAACAGACATACCTTTGCTGTCAGGTACGAGTATATCATTGATTGTTTCAGCCATGTATTTATTTAGAGCGGCTCTGGAACTGATGTTTTCTTTAGAATAACCAGCGTATTCCATGGCGTCGTTTACGAATAATGACAGCTCTTTGTCTGAGTATTTCTGCATTCTTGATTTCTATAAGAAAAAAAGTGCGATATGGATATAAGGCGGTATAACGAGCATATTTCACTATTATGCAGCCGTCGAGGCGCAGTGTAAGCGCGTTGGCCTCGGGCGGTCACTGACTGACTTCCATGTATTTATACAGTCCCTTAGAAAGACACAATAATTGCAAGTCACCTCTTTGAGGTTGATTTCCATCTAGACCGATTAATAAAGTTGTAATATTTTGTTTTTGAATTGATAGTAAATATTGGTAACTAGTGAATGTTATTAAAACAATAAATACCCTAGTAAAACCCATCGTCGAATACCCACGTTCCTCACTTTACGCCATGCTTCATCAGTGAATAATGGAGTGGTTCGGAATATTTAACAGGGTTTCCGACGATGAGTAAAACCATGAAAACATTTCTGAACCATATAGGTTGGACTACGCTATATTTCAACAACTTCAATCGTCATGATCGAGTCGAGCTTGATAGTGTTTTTTGTAATGAGTAATAGGGTCATGTCATTGTTAGACATATTATAAGCCCATCATCCGCAAGAAACTGCCATCTTTCGCGCTTGTGGTTCACGAAACCCATGTCCCAGTGAGAGGTTAAATGTTACTCTTGTATACTTGCTATATGATTCAACGAAATCAATATAGGTGAAACGTTGGGTGAGGATTTCCCATTGCTACCTTTTCTGCTTTTCAACATTGAGGTACTCGCCATCATACACTTGAGTTTCCGCTAAAAATATTTTTACTAACAATTATTAAGATATCCTGTTACAAGAAAATATTTGTACAAGTATAGCAAACGATCTACTTACATTGTAGGCTAGCTCACAGAGAAGACCAACACTTTTCTCTCTTCGTGTTTGGAAAAGCGCGAATAGCGCGAAATTATATACAGATAATTATGGGAAACTTTGTTGTGAATAACGAAAACCATTGGCGCAGTTCCGTTGATTAAGTACCAATTACGTAGCATCCAATCTTCTGCCGGTATATGTAAATGTATAATCATCTAGAAGGCAGACGTAAAATTCCGCAAAGGCGGACGGAAGCGTGTTATTGCACCAGGTTTGATTTATGAAGTGATTCGCAAAACAGGATTTATGATGAAAACCCTGACTTACCGACCTACCTCATGAACTTATGTGAACATTTCTGCATTATATATACTATCTATCGATTGACGGTATATGTTGTTATAAAAGGCTAAACACCCCATAACCATACAAGAAGGCTATACACCCCATAACCATACAAGAAGGCTATACACCCCATAACCATACAAGAAGGCTATACATTCCATAACCATACAAGAAGGCTATGCACCCCATAAACATACAAGAAGGCTATACACCCCATAACCATACAAAAATTGTCATAAAATTGAAACAATGCTTTCACAATCACTTTTTAAAAAGTCTGTTGTCGAATAAAAGTGATGCTGATCAATGACCCTGATGATCAACTTACATTCAACTAGAAGCTGGTACGTCTACTTATGACCTTGGGTTTGCACAACAGACACACACAGTTATGTCCCAAGTCAAGTAGGTGAACAGCTTGAAGGCAGTGACATCGCCCTGTTTAATTCACAATGCAGTACAATATCAGACAAGAGCCAAACTTCCCTTGATGGAACTACAAGAAGGTCAAGTGGAGTCCATACAAGGAACTTACCGATGACTTCTGCCTCTGAAGCTGACAACTGCAAACGCTTGGAACTACCAGCGACATGTTAAACGCTTGGAACTACCAGCGACATGTCAAACGTCAGTATGTATCTGCATGACAGTATAATGTTTGTTTGTCTGTTTGGTGTTCGTTTTTTGTTCGTGGTTTTTTTCCCATCAAAATGTTACTTAACGGAACCACAAAGACCATCGTTGCGTATTTACGATGGCGTATTCTCGAGTAAAAAATGTTTCCAAAAGTAATCTGAGTTAAAAATATTTGTCTCTGTTGTTTACTTTGATAATAAGTTATCCTTGTAAAGGATTCGCCGAATTTGATCAATGTTTATTCTCGACTTGGAATTGTCATTCGTAACATGTGTGAAAAAATATGTTTGTAGATACATGAGCAGTATAACTTGTGAATTACATTTTGTCATGCAGTTGGGGCAGTTTTTGAATATGTCGGATGATTCTGAACCTATCGAACGGTAAATATGAACACTACTGACTTTTAAAAGGTCGGCCATAAACCATAGACGACTTAGAAGAATAAACATTTTAGCGGGTTTGGAGATTTCTGAGTACTGAGAGGAATCAATTTTCACCAAAACATCAGTTTAAGGCCGCTGTTTGACATCTATGGCAAGCCAGTTAAAAATAGATATCTCTCTTAATTCATCTCCTGAAACAGGAGAGATATCTCTTAAATCTGTAAAATGTACATGGTTAATATTCTTTAGACCTAATATGCCAAGTCATCTGAAGTAAAAGTAAACATGTAAAATGCACGGACATCTTTAATGAAATCCGCCACCTCACGATAGCTTTCATTCATACTCACGTCTTTAGTTTTTCCGCACCTATATAAGACATCAGTATTTTGATATGAAGAGAGTGACAAAGCCATCATATTAACTTACATTATTATACTTTTATATATCATGTTAAAGTATGAATTAAGCATTTGTTCACAAACAGCACCTTTACTTAAATGTCTATGGGTATAAGATTTCTGAACTATATGTATAAATATGCATCTAACATATCAAGGGACGTAATCGTGTAGTAATTTTGAAGACTAAGATGAAGAAGTCGTATTTTATCTATGTTACTGACCCAAGCTATGAACAGAATGTGATCGTTTCAGTCATTTCATAGAGAAGCGACTCTTCAGTCTTTACAATGTATTGATACACCAAATACCATATACAAGCTGATGATATAAATGAGTGAAAATTTCCAGCTAGTTCTGTACTATCTGTCACAATACAAGCTTTAGTAAAAATGCAAGTTTCACCACACCTAGATAATGGGTTTGGTAAAATCTTACTCTTCATACAAAGTAACTATCAAGGGAAGTAACCGCTGAGGGACCAAACCGGACGAGCAGCAACATTTCCATTTACATGCTTGATATGACGATATGTTTTCTTAACAAAAAAAATGTAAAGTGTAATTGAAAATATGAAAGTATGAAAAACTGTCTCAATATCGTTATTTTTTAATATTTTATTCCCTTTGTCCAATATGAAATTTGATAGTTCTATTCTACAGCAATCTGTGTTCATCTCTTACAATAGTTGTGCAGACCCCCCAGTACTTAACAATGTTTAAAGCCAATCCCATGTGATTTGAAGGCACATTATAAAATTGATGATGAATCTCTAGAAATATCACCAATATCTTGGGTACAATGTGAATACAGCTGTAAACATTGGTTACATCAGTACTGTGTTGGTTTTCTTGAAAAAAGGAGTGCCAAAGGGCGACTTTGCATGTCCTGATTGTGCCACAACCAGAGGCAGAAAAATAATTAAAAAAAAAAACATTTTGAAAAGAACGTCATAACTATTTTGCTTATGTTTAGATTAATCATACTGCCATTACTTTTCTGTATTAGCATATTTTTTGATGGAAATTTACAGGGTGACGTGAAAACAATGCAACTTCTCACTGACTGAAGGTCATTGCGAGGCCTCGACCAACCATGTCAGTTTTTCTCAGAAAATTGGCAGTTTCATAGCGAGAATGGTTGTCGAGTACTGGTCTCTCTCAGGAACGATGGTTAGCTAAACTGCCTGTAATACTGTTGAAGATGGACGCTAAACCAAAAACAAATCTTTCCGTATACGTATAACCATGTCTGTTAGTTGTTACATGCACTAATATATAAATTTATTATAAAGCATTATGCATTAGTATGTCAGACACCTTATAAGAAGGCAGTGTGCTAGAATAGTGTCAGTTAGAATAATGTCAGTGTCGGTTCCTGAATGTGAATTCCCTACTTTTAACAAAGGTATTGGTCAGAACTCCTGATAGATATCATACTGATTAAGCTTGTGAAAATAAGATGTAAAGAAGTGCCATCAGCGAGTTAACAAGAACAAACACATTTTACGGAGGAAAATTTTCTATCATTTATTTTGCCAGACCTATAAATGATAAATTTACAAATAGGAAGTATAAGTTCTAATGCATTAATTGTTTTTGTTTTTTTCAACGCTACAGCAATACCAGACACATTCATGAATAATCTTGGGATACCACAATACAAAGTAGTTTTTGATATTAAGCATAAAACATTTTCAGTTGTGATATCCATTTTCTAAAATTAATATGTCAAACATGTTGGGAGTGACACGAGAAAACCGGTCATAGTGACGACAACTACGGCATCATCAGCGTCATCATAAGTATTTTGTCGTCACTATTAAGCTTGCTGCTTTCTTGAATGTTAAACATTCATTTATTATAAGGACAGAAACAATGTTGTCATATTTCCAAATTGAAACCATTTAAGGATGAATTTCTTAAGATTTGGCAGCAAATGTGTGTTTCATTGTCGATACGAAATTCACTGATAAGCCACTCACCATCGCATTTCAAATTTTTAAGAAGATTTCCAGATAGGCTATCATGGCGACACACGTGATTTGTTTTCAACATTTTTGTCAAGAGTTTAGACATTTTCATAGAACTGCCTGTTAGTGGTTACCATTACTTGACAAAATAATGAAAAAAAACATCCACGGTGTTTTTTCTTTCATTTTCATTGCAAATGTAAGAAAAGCAGCATTTTGTTCGGTTTTCTCATGCCGCTTCTTATATATGGTTAGCTAAAAAAATTCTTCTTCATTCTTAAAAAGAAACCAAGTGCTGATATCAAAATGAAATCTGTTGAAAAAAATAACTTGTACAGAGAAAGACTAACATGTACTTTCTGTTTTCTTAGACACAAGCAAAATAATATAAAAAATATATATGTTACAGTGTTAGTTAATGCTTAATATTATAATAATGGTTGTATGATGGTGATAACACACCTGGTTGGAATCTTCATCTCAGTCTAACTTTTAAAAAGTGACACAAAATTTCTTAGCTACATTGTAAATAGAGTGTCCCCTCAATGGATTTTACAAGTGGAAAAACATAAACTGAATGAAAAGAACAAACTAACTGTTTTATTTGTCGCTAGTTTAATTTACTATAGCGAATGATTGAAAAATATTAAAGTTATTGAAATTACAATGTAAAATCCATTGAGGGGATTATGACTACTATGCCATTTTTGGACTAAGGGGATTTCGACCAAGGGGATTTTGACCAAGGGGAGTTTGAGTGTCTCTCTGTAATTGGCCGCCTGGTCTCCTGCTTAGTCTCGACTTAGATTATTCTTCGGAGAAAAACAGCAATACTTTGCAATGCTATAATGTTATGTTAGTTAATAACCCCTCCAGATCAAGTTAAAACAAGTCAACACCATATTCCAAAGAAAGCAAATTAATATAGATAGTTAAAAAACGAACCTGTGCTTATTTCGTTTAGGGCTTACAGTACTTAGCTTCGTAATCAGTTGGAAAAAAGATGACGAAAAACCAAGTTTCAATAAAAATATTGATAATTGATGCCGTAATACTGAAAGAGTAAATGAAAAGAGAGAAAATGCTAACAAAATTCTACAACTGAAAGTATATAAATGTCTGTACGGACAGTACGGGTAAAAGTATATATAAATCATTAAAAATTTCAATTTAAAACGATACTATTGTTTACATAAAACGATTTCGTTTAAGAAACACGGAAAGAGTTCTCGTAGATTTAAAATTGACCTTCAACACGTCTTCTTTTCAAGTTATTTATAAAGAAGTTTCATTATGAATGTTTATATCAAAATTATCTTTCTTTCTATTTATCTAAAACTGTCGTCTGCACGAGCATCTCTGTTACAATGTACGGGTCACAGTTGGGAGGGGGTCTACGGTCTTCAAGGTAACCAAATCCATTCTCAGCAACCGGGCGAGGAATTCGTATAGTAGCACCACGGTTATCAATTCCGGCCGAGAAGTCATGGTTACTTGAAGTTTCGTGGAATCCCATGGAACGCTTTGCGTTGTCTTTGCCCTTCTTTGGATCATATGCCCGGATGTGTCTCCCGTGATTTTTCGACAATTTTTCAATTGCGGCTTCAATTACTCTAAAATGAGACAAATGATGTGAACATTTTGAATCACGAGGAAACAATTCCTTAAATCATCACATTATCAAATCGTTATTAATATGTAAATCAGAAAGGAAGCAAGAGGAATGCAGTATATGTGTGGTTTTTAGAATGCAGATATATAGTCTTTAACTGTACTTTACAACTGTGCCTTCATTTCAAGGAAACATAGAGCATGCATTGTTTTCATACTGATCAGTTGGTACGCATATATTTGGTTAATTTGACGCCTTAAGACTATTTACCGCCAGGATTAAAATGAAAAAAACAGGTTTTAAATACACGTTTGCTATTGTCTGGCATAATCTGAGAATGAAGTGAATTTCCTTTTTGCTTGCAATGTGCATCGGAACTCTTTTGGGTCTTTGGTAGGTACAACTGCTATTAGAGATATGAGTTTCTTTGTCATGGTGTACAGAAATTTAATTCAATAAAATATCTCTTTGTGATTAGTGTTGAAGATTTCATACTGAGGTAAAAGCGTAAGAGTGGAGTGATACCCATTGTGATGATAAAACCGACGCTGACTATAGAACAGAGAAACACATTTTGTTTAAGCCATACTATTCCACGTACATTAGATAAGGTTGGTAAAGCTTACTGAAAACAGCACAAAAAGTATAAATCTTACTTTAGTCCTCCCTTTTCTCTCATTGCTAAGGTACTGTAGTTACAATCTGCATTTGGCTCGATATAGTCCCCTTCTAAAGGTCTGGGGCCAAAAGTTATTTTCACACCAAACTCCTCTGTAATTCTCCATAAGAGGTAGCGCCCTATCCAGAGATGATCTCCCATCTCAATACCCTCACATGGTCCCACTTGAAACTCCCACTAAAATAAGATACAGTTAACATCAGTACAAAATTTGGATGGATGCCAATTTATGGAGCTATCTAAGCGGAAGCGAGGCTCCAAATTTGGCTAACAACCTATGCATTCTGCGATGAAACTGGTTTCCTGTCCTCCATGTTGTGACAAAAAGTTTTGAGAATGTTGACTTTAAAATAGAAATATGTCTTCAGGTTGACAAGCAGATGTCCCTAGTTATCATTGTCTGTATAGTCATTCCTACAATCGCTGACCAAACTCCCTTCTAAATGCATATTAAAGGCTGTGATATGTAGATTTTAGAATGGTTCCATCAAGAACAATGTCAATGAGCTTTGTACTATCCAAAACGCAATGCTTAAACTAAGACTCGAACCTAGTACCATTGCTCTACTCAGGCTGGTTGCATGAGCAACGAACACTCGGCAACAACGCTACGTGACCATCACTATTTCTGTAATGTTAAATTGCTTTAGGTCATATTTTATTAACAATGCATTATACCAGCTTAAATTGTTCATTTTGCGAAGAAAAGGGTTACTGCTCTCATTTGATGCAATGACAAGCACAATTCAAGTAGCATTAACAAACGAAGTTTAACAAATGTAAATCAAATACTGCTAGAGTTAATAATAATTCGGACGGAGAACAGACGGACAGGCAACAGGAAAGTTATGTGCATATCATCAACGCAATGTTTGTGGCATAAAACATAAAGTCTGAATTTGTCAAATAAGAAAGGAGCGTCATTACCTGTCCGGGCATAACGTCGCCATTACAACCTGCTATTTTGACCCCGGCATACATACAGGCTCTGGAGTGGGCTTCCACGATATCTCTGCCGTAGACATTGTTGGCACCAACACCACAATAATACGGTCCTGGTGGAAAAAATAAAAGTATTGCAAAATACATTGGCGAACATATACTTAATTTATCTATTCTATTCTATTTATTGTCGATTGCAAAATTAGTCCTTACAACTTAAAATACTCAGTCTCGAAGCCCCCTCCAGATTGAAACCCAAAGACAGAATTCGAGGGGTAATGTGGAAAACACTTGCTATAGGACACTGGCAGC